>CM032233.1:19507500-19517500 GCA_019009955.1 Riptortus pedestris
TGACAAAGACAAAAGATATGGGAACCCCTTGTCCTTATCTCGCTTATTAACCACTATGTAGGATGACCACAAAAAATAGTGTTACTGATATAATTGGATTTCGATACCGCACTGATCTTTAGAAAAGGTATTATCTGTAAATGAATTAAAATAATAAAGGTCTCCCATCAAAATATATAGATTGGATTAATGTAAACACTAAATAATCAATTTATTGCTAGCAAAGAACAGATATAAACTTCACATTTAAACGTGAAGCATTGAATGGCTATTGGACGAATTCATTAGCGTTCGTTATAAATATCTCATCGTAATATCATTTTGCATTCGAAAAAAAAAATCAGGATGTACTTCCACAGAGGTACGACATGGTGACCAAAGTAGGAAGTAATTAGCAAACTTTGTTACCCGTCTTTGTGGACACTATACATCGACTAACGTAAATAAAAATGTTCCTATACAAATTTGTTTTATCACTAATAGGTCTGGAGATGTTCCCAATTTTTTATTTTCGTCCTTCTCTTAACCCACTCCCCCTTATTCCATTTCGATCAATTGGGGTGGTACACAACTAAACCTTACAGCGAATCGAAATATGAAATTTCAACATTATAAGGTTAGCCATTTTCGAGTAATGCGAGGTACGTTCATAGTGACGTACATACATGGGCGCCACCTTGGAACTAGTCAAAATGGGTCCAGGGAGGTTCAAAACGGGTATTTCATTGATATTGGAAAATCGAATCCTTTCGAAATTATAATACTTCCTTTATTTCGTACAAGGAAGTATAAATTGGAAACATTAAAATTTAGAAAGTCAAGTTGTTCTCATTCTTAGGGAAGCATCATATTTGAAGAGAGATGCAACAACAGACCCAGACAATCGTTTTCTGAAGATGCGAAACATCTCATTGATTTCGTTGAGTAGTAGTAACACCAATAGAGCTTGCTTGCTACAGAACCTAGTGCCACTTTAAGCCATAATGATTAGATCCTGATAACGGTGATAATGTTTATATGTTTTATTTTTTTTTCGGTTGGCATTGAAGATCTTAGATACCTTCAGCCACCTTGGGAGGAATTAGTGATCACAGTTTTTTGTAGTGGGTGAACACTTCGATATACAGCCCCAGTTAACCAAAGAGCAGGTGGAATGGGTTTTTGGCTGGTATGTTTATACCAAAGGGGCGGACAGTAGTCAATTCACGAGACGGATTTTCTTTTCGTACGTTGTCGTTTCAGCAATTGACCAGGTTATTCATGAGTAGAGGAACAATGAAGATGAACAACAACGGCGTTACTTGGACACGGGAATCCAAATGTAGAACTATGTTAGAGGTTGACCGGCCTTGAACGTCACCGTAACCCGGCCTGAATTGCTAATGTCCCTGGACGTCTGTTAATAAAACTGTAAAGGGACCGGTTCGGCTGGCTGTCCTGAGATATCGGTCACCTTCCACTGGGGATCCAGGAAGCAGCTCGTTCCACATATCCACTCCCACTCTATCGATCCTTAGCCGCTCTGCTCTCCGTCGTAATCTCGAAGACCGCTCTTCTATCATGAGCTTAAACAGTTGCAGGCTCATCATTACTCCAAATACTTCTACTCCATTTGGCCTCAATATGGAGCTATTATTTCGAAAATAAGTTGGCGGGTTGTTATTGAGTTTTTGCGAATAATAAGTTGATTGAATTTGGCCAATTTAGGGCTTACTCTGCACCATCTATCGTAGGGTAGCTATTAGGGGAAATATAATGATGCCAATTGAACAGAAACAAACTTCAATTTACTGGATCTGTGGCACACATTGAATATTGCATGTTACAGCATGGCTTATCACTTTGATTAGTTGGTTGCGAGAAACAAGTCAATACTGGTTCCCAGTTTTTTAGCAAATAATATCAAACTTCTATTTTTTTTTTTACTAAATTAAAAAGACCTTCACGCAGGTGTTGGCTAAACTAAGCACAATTTCTAAATCAGACATAGTTTTTACATTTTAAAAACCTAGCTCAAGTTGAATTGCATATAAGTCACTGAAATCAAATACAACTTCAGATACTTGTAGCATCAACGCCTCAGTTCCATGTTACTTACCTCTAACCAAGTGATTTAAGAATTTTCGTGGTCATTGGTATAATGTGGAAACCCCATATGTCTGTGTGGGGGGTTATTTACTCAATTATTATTAGAAATAATAATAACTACGTCAATATTTGTTATTTATTTACGTCCACTTTAAGCTGATATGGCTAATTGGGACGGGTTATCTATAGGTTACCACCCTTCTCTAGCTAGAATGGAACTAAAGAATCTATTTAATGAGTCCGTCACCAAATAAACTCCTATTGCTCAGGGCGGGAATCGAACTCGCCACTCTGGTTTACCACGTGAGATCAAGACCAACGCCTTAACTCACACGGTCAACCTGAGCCCCTCCATCAATATTAGAATTACAAAAGAAACTGTAGAAATAACATGACAGGGGATATTTTTTCAAACGAGATAGGCAGTGAAATATTTTTAGATGCTTCACTCGATATAATGACGAAAAACTTCTATTTTTCATTTTCCCTTCCATGAGCCTTCATTCAGCTCGTGACAAACGGCAACACTCTCTTGATTTTATGCATTTACGATATTCTCTGGTTTTGTTGATTCTTTACAAATAATGTGTGAAATCAATTCCTGGCTAACACACATATATATACGTTGATTCGCTATCCAAACTTAAGAATCTCACTTAATGCTGTGTCAAAAACTTTGAGTTTTTTTTGGATTTCCATTAATAAAGTTCATTAATTTAATATTACAATTTTTGCAGGTTGATTAAATAATGAGGGCTGAACTTAATAATAATAATAATTTATTTATTATTTATTATAGTGAAAAGGGGCTCCAGAAGCAGCGCTTTACCACGTTTACATTTAATTTTAAGACATGTATGGTTTTTACTAAGACAGAAATAGACTTTTGAATATTATATAATATTATCTGTTTGCGATTGCAACACCTGTAAGTTCAGCTAAGCTTACTTTGCTAGACGGACTTTTACGTATATTTAGTTAGTCTACAAATGAAATCTATTTCAACTCAGTTTTGTCAATGAACAGATGCACGGCTGATATAATATAATTGTGATCTTGCTGTAATTGACCTTTTTACGAGTGTCGTTCATTGGAAGTCATGAATGGGAAAGAGTGTAGAAGATTGGAGCGTTGGTACCAATGGGAAAGCAAAATAAGCAATGTGGTATTGTGGATTGAAATGGGAGACTTGAGAGCGTGGGAATGACAGAAGTATGCATCGGTCACCAATCTCTAATCCCTGGGAACCAGGCCTAGGCTGGCTGGTCTTCATCCTTTGCCTAAGCATCGCAACAAATAATTCTGCTAGATTTTAACTTTGTAATTCTATTCTATTCTATATTGTATTAATTGTAATGACACTTAGTGGCAAAGACTGATAGCCCTATATGCAAATACTGCAACAAACACCTTACCATAAAACACATACTGACAGACTGCATCTAACGAAAAAACCTTCACATACCCTACGATTACGATATGACAGAACTATTAACTGGCAGCAGCCAATATATTCCACAAATACTAACACATCTAAAACATATAAACATTTACAATACATATAGAATTAAATAGAATAGGTCTACAGCATAGATTTAAAAGGTAGAACTTTTATTTTGTTCATTTAGACAAAGTACGGATTTGAGAAACACTGAGATGTTTAAGGAATATTTTCCATAATATTATTTGAATGCATATTCAAAGAATGATGAATATTAATTAATTCAAATGATAATTCTACCAAAATATTTTTCCATGGATTTACGAGTAATTTCAGTTTAAGAAAAATAATAAGTATGCACAACAATATTTATATAACCACCAGTTAAACGATTTCAGCCAAATTATACGTCTAAGGATGCCTATATTTATCTTTCATTGAAATTATCTAAGATGCTTTAAATTATATTTTACACAGTTCCATTCGATGTTTTTAAATTAAGAGTAATGGAAAAGTTTATAAAATTCTATGACATTTCCCGTAGTTTTTATACAAACTCGACTTATAGAAGAAAAGAAATTCTTTCAAATAGTCCGATACTAATTTTAGCAGATTTCCCTTGAGGGAAATCAGCTATTGAGGTCGTACTCATGACTTGATTTTCGAAAAAGTTCTTCAAATGTCCATCAATCCTACCCAGGAGATGACGAAAATGAGATCCGTTCAAAATTATATATATATATATATATATATATATATATATATATATATATCTGTTAACTCTCTAGCGGTCGCAATTTTTGTTTGATCGTTACCAAACTCGATATTTAATTGTTTTATGTAAAAAGGAAGATCAAATTCGTTGATGGCTGAAATCGGACCAGTGGAAGTGGGGTGTTAAGAGGGGGGGGGGCGATTTTGGAAAGTGGAAACTACTACTGTTACTAGTATGCAGATTTCTCTATTGTAAAACTTCACGTAAAAAATCAGCTTAGTTTACGCAGCCCCTGCGTGACGGACTTTCACTTCTTGATTTACGAATCAAATAAACCAGGGAACGAATTCTGTTTCTCTCAAAGAGCATTGGAATATTACTTTACATTTGTATATTATATATCTAATTATTTTATTACTTTTTTTTAATGTATTCTTTAGTAACTATGAGCATTCTTGAATTCGAGTGCTGATTTGGGCAAAATATTTTTCAACGGATTTATATGTCGGTAAAATTTAAGAAAGTATTTGGTATGCACAATTTCATTTATTTTATCACCAGTAAAACGATTTGGTCTAGTTTGAACTATGGGTGACATTTAAATTTATCAAAAAATGTTCTACATATGTGTATACATATACTGTGTTTATGTTACTGTTTTATTGCACTGTTATGTGTTTTTCATGATTCTACAAAAAAAAAAAAAAATGATGATGGTGGTTGAGTTAAACTAAATGGTCATTTCTATTGAGTCATAATACTCGGGTATATACCACTGTAGATATAGGTTCAGGGTACTTTCTTTTTTCGAGGGCTCCTAATACCAATTGAAATGTCTTTAACTCTGATCAACGATCTGTGTATTCTATGAGGCGGAGAATGGTTAAAATGAACCATTAGTGACAGAAAGGAGGAGCAACAAGGTGTGTAGAGGAGGTTCGCTTTCGAAATACGTGAAGGCGGAGGGATTGGCAGGTAGGAGAAGACCTTAAGGCGGCGGAACGTCAGCCACCCTGATTAGCTTTTCTTTCACTCCGGGGAAAAAAGTCTGAAAGCCTGTATAAGAGGTCATGCCCGCCCGCCCGTGTCCCAGGTATCTCCTAGTACAGACTTTCGGGATCCCCGTCTCAATATCAAATGAATACCATTTATAATCCGATTAGAGGTGTGTCATTCATACCAGTGGCTTTCGTCACAAGACCGACGTTTATCCTCTTTCACTGAAATATGGCTAGTAGATTTGACAATGGATAGGGATGTTGGATTGTGCATGATCAACGGACATTTCCGAATGGTAACTCATGCACGTTTTCGTGTATAATATTTATAGTAAATTTAATTTGCAGTATGATTGATTCTATACAATTTTTCAATATGACGTATAGTAACGGAGATATTTCGAACAATCTCCCCTCTAAACCCTCCTACCACTGGTCCGATTTCAGCCATTAATGAACTTGATCTTTATTTTTACATAAAACGTTTAAATATCGAGTTTGGTAACGATCAAGCAAAAATTGCGACCGCTAGAGCGTGAACAGACATATATATATATATATATATATATATATATATATATATATATATATCATTTTGAACGGACCGCATTTTCGTCATCTCCTTGGCTAGGATCGATGGACATTTGAAGAAACTTTTTGAAAATCACGTCATGAGTACGACCTCAATAGCTGATTTCCCTTAAGGGAAATCTGCTAATACTCAAAAACTTTCGCCGAAACTTAATATTTGCGTGACAACTGTCTCAAGGTACAACTTAAATTATTAGCAAATTTCCCTTAAGGGAAATCAGCTATTGAGGTCGTACTCATGACGCGATTTTCAAAACATTTACACGGAGGCAAGTAAACATCTACTTGAAGCAATAAATAGTAATCTTTTGATATGAGCTGAAAACAGTAGCAATCATATCTATTTAATTGCTAACATCGAAGATATATACCTCGGCCAATAATCATTCCAAGACCCTACAAAGTATAGACTAATGCTTCCATTTAGGACCATGCTTTTGATATGTAACACCTTCCCAAAATGTGAAGCTCAGAAATAAAGTTATTTTTGAAGAGGTTAATGGTTTAATACAATTTTCTTAAGGTTCTTAAAAACAATAATATAGGAGTGTCGTAAGTAGTCTGGCATATCAAGTAGTGTGTTGGTTCACCCAGTGAATATAATACTACGATATGAGATAAGATGAATAACAAGACATATTCTAGACGGCCTCTACCGGCAGATTTGATAATAGTTATAAGTTCGCCTTAGGGCGTGGAAAGCCAAAGCCTTAATAAACTTTATAAAAGATAGGCCTTAGGAAAATCATGGAAACGGAAACTTTGTAATTAAGGCTTGATTGTTATCCAAATTGGCTACCTTTATTTTATGTAATAAAAAATGGCATTTTGATTTTCTTTGTGACATCATATGCCATGCCATCAGTTTATACGACACGCAACAAGGAATTTATTTGATTGATTATTACATAAATATTACCATACCTACGGGTAAAAATATGAAATATTTTAATTAGTAAAAATAAAGAACTAACCAAGAGGCTTGAAATATTTAAAAACTAGGCAGATTAAAAATATGCGTGTTAATGACAATGCATTCAGTTATAAAATGTCCGTCACGCAGGGGCTGCGTATACGAAGCAGATTTCCCTCGTGAAGTTTAGTAATAGATAAATCTACATACTGGTAACACAATAGCACCGACAACATCTAGTAAATAAATACAAACGATAATAAGAAACCTCCAGACGGGAAGCACCTGAAACTTAAACAAACAGGTGTACCAACTTCTCACAGGAAAGAAAAACAATTACTGAAATATATCAGAATATAACATATTAATTTTATTGAACACTATTTACTATATCTAGTACTGTAATTTATAATGGATCAGAATAATTTTTATTTCAATAAATCAAATTTTAGTAGTCCAAGAACTTAAGAAGGAAAAGGGTCACCATAACATTTTTGTATTTATCTCGTATAGTAAAGGTCTCTTGAAAACAATTTATGTTATTTAAGCTTCGAATAATGTGGTTCATTACATAACAGAGTTTTGTTCATGTAACATGAGTAGAACAGGTGGTTTGCTGAAGGCTGAAAACTGAAAAAAGCAATTATCTCGGTTAATATTCAAGGTAGAGAATAAATGTATATAACAATATTTATAGAACATTTAATTTACAATAAGAGTAATACTATAAAATTTTTTGATCTGTCTTATAGTAACGGAGATATTTCCAATTTTCGATAATCCCCCCTCTAAACCCCCCTCCCCTCCCACTCATCAGATTTCAGCCATTAACGAACTTGACCTGTCTTCTTAACAGACACATATATATAATTTGGAACGGACCTCATTTTCGTCATCTCCTGGGTAGGATCAATGGACATTTGAAGAAGGTTTTCGAAAATCGCGTCATGAGTACGACCTCAATAGCTGATTTCCCTGAGGGAAATTGGCTCAAAGAAAGTATTCAAGTTGTGGATTTGTTAGAAAGAGATAGAGCTTAGTGATCTCTTCAATTGAGAAATTAGAGATCCATGATTCAAATTAAAAACAAATAATCTGACAGACTAATGGTATTCGAAACTAATTGGCTCACCTGGACGGAAGTATTCTATAATTCTAAGGGGTTCAAGGTCAGGTTCTGTAGAGCTGATATTTCAAGATTTGGGGCGGAGCTATTATGTGGAATTGGAATATAAACGCCTGATTACGGTTATTGACCCACAAAAGTTAATGATTCGCGTGTCTTGCCGCACCGAAGCTCCCCTAATCTTGACCCTGACAAATTTTTGGGATCTGTTCTTTAGTTACAGTTTTATTGCAGCTACTCAGACTTTATATCCACTATGATCGTTTTATAATCCATCTAGCTCAATGCTCGATCACTACATAAGAAGTGATTAATTAAATGTTCCTAAGCGGAATAATTGAATTCGACCTTGCCATAAAAAAAAAGAAGAAGAAAAAAAAAAAAGGAATCTGCACATTACAACTCAAACACTTTAAAAATACTCAAAAACTTTCGCTGAACCTTTATATTTGTGTGCCAACTATCTCAAGGTACAATTATTTTATTTATCAACAAGGAATGGGGCTTTACTTCGACGTCAAATCATATTTTCGTTAATATCTATTTTATAGAAACAAAAAATTAAGAACAAATGTTATTTTTTTAGCATGTTTGTTCCACTGCTACAAATTGTTTAACACTTACAAATTTTACAATATCTACTTTCATCTTCCGGTCGTCAAATAGAATGAATTTGGGTTCCACGAGAGTGCCTGAATAGAATTGAGAATTATTTTTTTTGTATTCGTGGTTAGGAATGGAAACGTCCGCTAATTAATTCTTAACTGCCACTGAGATGTGGTTTATTTAGAAGTCAAAACACAATTTACTTATTCATTTATATCATCGTTGTAATTTGATTTTGTCAAACAAATGATTTTAATAAATTATAATTAGTGCATATTTTTTAGTGGTAGTAGCTACTTTGTAGTTTGAAATTCAAAAGTCCGTGTGGGCATCAACTAAGCGAATTTCCGACGTGAGGAATATGACTCGCTGATTAGCTCATCTCACCATCTATTTATTTCTCCAGTAATAAGAAGGCTAGGTAAAAAAGAATTAAATCCACATTATAACATTTTAAATGTTAGTTGGGCCTCAGATGTTTATTGGCCGAGGCGTTTAAAGTGAAAATCGGATTAGTAGAACGGGAGTTTACTAAAGGTTGCAGCCAAAAAAATAGAAAGGACTCGGTTAATATTTGAATTAGATGAAAATATTCAATCCCCTCTTCTATACCCCCCTCCTCTACGGCCGAGTTGAGCCATCACCTAATATTACAATCATTAGTTTTCCATGAAAACGTTAAAAATCAAGTATGGACTTGATCAAATAAAAATAATGTAGTTCAGAACGTAAAATCTTAAATGATGGCATCACATCGCACATATTTGCATATATCTCGCACAGTAACGGAGATATTTCGAATTTTCGAAAATCCTCCCCTCTAAACCCCCTCTCCCCCTTGCCCAACTTCAGCCGTTAACGAACTTAATCTTTCTTTTTACATAAAACGACTAAATATTAAGTTGGGTAACGATTAAACAATTACTGTGACCGCTAGAGAGGTAACAGTATATAGATAAGTAGATTGATAGAAATATTTATATAGTTTTGAAAGGACCTAATTGTTGTCATCTCCTGGCTAGGATCGATGGACTTTTGTGGAATGCTTTTAAAAATCGCGTCATGAGCTGATAGTTGATTTCGCTTAAGGGAAATCTATTAACGAAAAAAAAAGGAAGTGGAGACTTTGACTGTAGTGTAAATCATTGGTAGTGGAATCCTTCATAAATTCTCACCAGGAATTCATGAATTTCCACAGCTTAAGTTTTTTTGGTGTATTTTCTTTCCCTTTATAACAGCATTTTTCGTTACATCTAATGAGCTATTAACCCTTCCTCTTCTTTGGAAAAAACAAAAGGGTTTTCGGACTATTTTTACATTTAATTTTCAACAAAACGGTAAAAACTAAAAACTCAGCAATATGCTTATACTAACATTTTCGTGATTTCGGACCTCATTTTATTAAACTTCCGGGTTAAATCGAGGGATATTTAAAGAAAATTGAATATATATATATATATATATATATATATATATATATATATATATATATATATATACAGTTTCGAACCTCATTTTCGTC
>CM032233.1:19522500-19620000 GCA_019009955.1 Riptortus pedestris
AGTATTAAATGTTTTGTTAATTGTAAATTGTAGATTTTGTTAAATTTCATTTTTTTTTTGTATTAACTACTTTCTTATTTAGATTGAATTAGATGAATTTTATTAGTAGAGTAGCCATCAATTCTTCTGTGATGTCCCTTCAATTCCTTTGTGTGGAAGGGAAATATTTGAATGTGGTCACATCTTATTATTCACTCGCCTGAGATTGAAAACAAGGAGCTACTAGATCCGCGGTAGAAAAGGGTCCACTATATTTGTTGGACCTTTGGCCCATTTTCTCGGGCTGAAGGCTTCTAGATACTAAGACGAAAATAGCCCTTAAAAATGACATTTAGAAGATTTCCTTTAACATTGAAGTCGCACTCATGGCGCGATTTTTGAAAAATGTCTTAAAATGTCCATCGATCCAGCCGAGGAGATGTCGAAAATGAGATTCGTTGAAATCTGTATGTATCTGTTAACGCAATTTTTGTTTGAACGTTACTGAACATGATATTTCATTCATCGAATAAAATAAAGGGGCTCAGGTTAGCCATGTGAGTTAAAGCGTTGGTCTTAATCTCACATGACAAACTTAGAGTGGCGAGCTCGATTCTCGCCTGGCCAAATAGGAATTTATTTAGTGATGAACTCATTAAATAAAATCCTTAGTCCCACCTTGGCTAGAAAAGGGTGGTAACCTGTAGTAGATAACCCACCCCAATTAACCAGAAGAAGCATTTAGTGGACGTTAATAAATAAATAAAATTTAAAAAAAATGAACGTTCTATGTGAGAACAAAGATGAAGTTCATTTATGGCTGAAATCCGACCTGGGGGCGGGGTAGATGGAGCAATTTATAAAGTTCAAAATAACGGGCCTTTGTTATGTGAGATACATGAACATACGTTGGCCGATTACGTCATAAATTAAGATTTTACGGTCTTGTCACAATAATGTTTAGTTTATCTATACCAAATTCGATATTTAACTTTTTTCAACAATAAAGATCACATTAGTTAATTGCGGGAAGAGGGAGGGGGGGGGGTGGGGTGGAACTCGATAATTCAAAATATCTCCTTTTTTCCATTTAGAATATTCAAGATATTGACGTTTCTAGCAGATTTCTCTCAATGGAAATCAGGGAGGGGGAGGTTAGAAGGGGGGAGTTTAGAGGGGGGGAATTTCGAAAATTCAAAATATCTGCGTTATTATGAGCCGAATCGAAAACCTGTACAGAAGCAATCTTATTGCCTATTTAATTTTCTATAAATGTTGTTATATCAATTTTCTATATAATGTTTTTATATTCTGTATCTTGAATATTAACCATGATTTTGATTTTTTTTAGTTTTCTGCCTTTGTAAATCTCCACTCCTTCTCATGCCAGAATAGAAATACGCTGTTATATAATGAACCACTTTACTCTAAGCTTAAATAAAAAATATTGTTTTCAAGATACCTTTATTGTTCGATATACATTCAAATTCGTGGTGTGATGACGTCATCAATTAACTTGTTTCGAAAATGTTGTTTTGATCTATACCATACTCGATATTTAACCGTTTCAGTGAACACAAAAGATCATATTTGTTATTGGCAGAAATCCTGGACCTGGAATAGTTAGGCATAGAGGTGGGGATTGGATTTTCGTTATTATGGGAGGGATCGTAAAATGTTTACCATGTGAAATTAAGGCCAACGCTTAAACTCACATGGCTAACCTGAGCTAGAGCATGTAGATCGACAACGTAGGGGCTAATTGAGCATTGGTTATTCTTATCCCCCTTCCGTTCACAGATAGTGATATCAACCTCATGTGCGTTAGCCACTTAGAGGTGGATCGAATGGCAGCTTTCCCGGGAGACTTTTCACGATTTGCCTGTATTGGTGGCGGGGTCTGTAGCTGGAGCCATCCAGGAAGGAGGGAGGGGCATGGGGTGGAGGGGTTCCAATCCACTCCAGCCAGTCTTCGTTGGGTCTCCTCGACGGCTGTCTCGCCCTTCATTCCTTGCCCATGCTCACCGAAGCCTCATACTCGTCACATATCTAGCTATAGCCACATCTACACTTCGTTAGCACCGTCATTTATTTTGGATATCATCTCTTTTTGAAGCAGGTAATAAATACATTTATTTATTTTTTTATAATGGGGTTTCCATTTAGGGTAAAATAACAAATATTTTATTTTTTTGTGTGGTTAAAAAAGAATCCGAAGTTTTTGACGTTGGAAGTAATCCGTCTTTGAATATACACTATCAGTTTTTTACATCCAACGCCATGATAATTTTCTTCATAGCACTTGAAGACTATTTTAAAAATATATTCTACCATCAATTATTTTCATAAAATTCGTGGTTTCATTCACTGCAGTCTCCCTATTCTTCATTTAATTAAAATAAATATTTTGTATATAATATATGATACATGTCACAGGACATCTTCACAGGACATACCAATTATTATTTAAAACGTGCCCCCAAACGCGGCTAATCCTATTTTCGAAAGTATTCTATTATTTTTAAGAAGCGTTAATTAATTTTCTTAAATTTTGGTTGTTGAAACCCCAACAGAAACATAATAGTGATTCGCAGAAATTTACTTGTGGATGCACAATTAGATACGAATTTCGAATAGGCCAAAAGTTTAAATTCATTTAAAATACTTCATAACAACAATTATTATTCCATTGCTCTTAAAGGTCGGTTTAGAGACGTATATGTAAATCTATCTGTGAATGTGAACATATATTTGACGATTTTGACACCTTAGTACTACGGTGCACATGCATTTGAACTTCGAGAACACAAAAACTCCTTATTTCCTATAGAATAAAATGTTGATTTCAGTCATAAATAGATTTGTATATATCTAAGTTAATAAACCCCAACAAACGAACTATTTATGACTTCGGTTTGATTTGATCGGAAATCATTTGAACATCTTTTATCATTCTAGTTTTAAGGAAAGAAACACAATTCATGAAAGATTTTGTTTAATTTGTCAATTGTCTGGCACCTATCAGTACTTTCAATCTATAAAAAAAATACTATCCTTGACTTCCATCAACAAACATGCTTTTTTTTTGTTTGTTTATGTGAGCTTCTAAGTAAATAAATGTTTCCCAATTACAACAACCTTCGTTTCGTTTTCCGAAAGTTAGGTATCAGTATAATGTCGTAAAAAATTCATGAATTTAAAGCTTTAATTCAGCTTTAAGATTCGTTTACTTTTCCAAAGCTTACTGAAGATTACAACCATTACAGAGAGCCCACTTTTAAAAAGGTTACAAATAATATGGCATGCTTTGCATCCTTATACTCCAAATTCCAACGTGTGCATATACTCCTCCACGGTTAGCTATGACCTGCTAAGGATGACTATAGTTATTTACCATCTAGGACAGAGTCTGAACAATTTTTTTTCTTATTCAATGCATTTGGGATGACTGAGTTTTAGTGCGCTATTGAAGCGATTGCAGCTCTAAATCGGCTTTCAGGGGGCCGATTCTTCTGCTAAGTTATCTTAAGTATACGTCATTGAAAAGAGTATTTCTGGTTTTCCTCGTTTATGGGCTTACGGCCGTTTTCTGGTAACTGGCAGAAAATGAATTGCTAACTGCATTTATACGGAATCAGATAAGCTAAATCATTTATTTTATATATATATATATAATACTTTTTCTGTGTAATGTTTATTTCATGTATACCAAAGTCGAATACATTTATTTAAAACTGAAAGTCAAGGTCATAAAAAATTAAATCATAAATATTTGCGCTATTATGCAATTTTGCGAAAATTGTATACTATCCAATTTATTAATTATTTTCTATTTCTTTAATCGCTTTTCTGGTATATATTTTACTGTAAGTTAAATATTAACGGATGTATTTGTATTTTTTGTTTTCGTCCTGGAAAAAAACTTGTACACTTACTCACGTGGTTTTTCACAATAACATAAGCGTATATATATATAGCTTCCATTTTCTTCAAATAACCCTCGATTTAACCCAGAAGTTTAATGTTAAGTTTATAAGGTCCGAAATCACGAAAATGTTAGTATAAGCATATTGCTGAGTTTTTGTTGAGAATTAAATGTAAAAATAGTCCGAAAGCCTTTTTGTTTTTTCCAAAGAAGTGGAAGGGTTAATAGCTCATTAGATGTAATGAAAAAAACTTGAATAGAACCAATCTTATTGCAAATTAAATTTACTATAAATATTGATCTATACATTTATTCTCTATCTTGAATATTAACCGAGATATTTGCATTTTTATTAAATGTGGGCGGATACCGGACGAGTGAGTTTCCCGCCAAAAGCTAGTTCGGCCGTTTCAGTAACTGTTCGGCTCTCGTATGGAGATTTCTCTATTGTATAGCTCCACGTGGGAAATCTGCTTAGTTTATGCAGGCCCTATGTGACGGACGTTGACTATCTAGACGGACGAAATCTGTGGTCTCATAGCTGACTAGTAGTTCATAATGTTACCCGTTGAAAACGAAGCTAAAAGAAATGGATTTGGGGTAATCCTTAATAATTGGGAACTTCATTTCTACTGGTAATTGACCAAAATTCTATTAATTAAGAATAAATGATTTAACGGAATTACAATTCAACGGAAATCCTGTCTCCTCAGACAATAATTTAACTAACAGCATTTTCATATAACTTTTGTTAATGTTCATAGATTGGAAGATGGAATTTCGACATTAGTTATGATGTACTTACAGTAAGTTTTAATCCCTTAAATATGTACAATCTGCTAAATAATAAAAGCGAATGGATAATTTATTTAGTGGTTTCTCAATAATTTAATACATTGATTATTATAGTCCCACCATGAATCCGGGTAGTGTATTGAGCAACATTTAAAGTGCATTATGAGTTTTCTTTATTAATAAAATATAAGTTGTTATTTAGCACCAGGAACACTAACTTTATCGTTAGTTAAACCATGCAATTACTCTTCTACCAAAAGTAGGTTATGACTGTAGGTTCAATCGAAATTGCTCTAGCTACCCGTTCCAGGATTCGTGCGAAGTAGTGCGACAGACGCAACAAATTACAGGATTATTAGCTGATTTCGCTTAAAGGAAATCAGCTATTCAAGTTGTACTAATGACGCAATTTTCTAAAAATGTTTTCATATGTCCATCTATCCTACTTAGGAGATGGCGAAAATTGAGTCCAGTTTTATATATATATATATATATATATATATATATATATATATATATATATATATATATCTCTGTTATCACTCTTGCAGTCGAAATGTCAGTTTGATCGTTACCAAACCTGGATAGTGTTTTATGATGAAGGAAGGATCAAGATCGTTAACGCCTGAAAACGGCCCAGGAGGAGGAGGAGGAATGTTTGGGGAGGGTGAAAACGAAAGTTATATATATATATATATATATATATATATAACATTTTATTTAAAATGTATACTTCTACAAATATTGTTCTTTAGATTTTTCTGCAATTTTAAATATCAATCGAGATATTTCGGTTTTCAGCGTTTAGTAAATCTACTATAGTATTGCTGCTTTTGCGAGTTTTTTATTGGGCACCTGAGCCACTATACATCACATGCTCAGCAAATATTTGAAGCCCGGTTTATATTTGGTTTTTAAAACAGGAAAAATTGTGAATAAAAGGGCGTGTCCAGCAAGTGGAAAATCAGCTTAGTTTACGCAGCTCCTGCTTGACGGACTTTTTTGGTTTGGTTAATTATTCTTATATTGTCAGTAGGGTATAGTCATTGTAAACTGTTAATATTTTCAATAAGTTCATAAAGCATAATGTATTTTATAAGAAATTAATATGGATAATTAAATAATAACCGTTATATTTGTATTTTTGGGCGTCTTCTGGCTCTATTCAAAATGTTTCATGTTAACACCCCAATAAGGGGCGGTTTAGAAGAAATCTAGCAAAAACTTGGAAAAAAATTGGGATGTAAAGGTGCTTGTATGAAGTAACAGATAGACAGATGGTAGAGATCCTGGATGTTATGATATCCATAAATTCTTTTCACTATAGAAAAATCAAAAAGATGTTTATTTCTTTAGATCTTAGTTCCGTATTTCTTCAAAACGAAGACGGTAAAATAGAAGTCGCTACCTAATTTTCGAACATAAGATAAGGAAAAGCTGTATTTCTTAGAAAATAAGTTGCATCATACATCTGTAAAACAATATTCTTTTTACCTATTTGCATTACTGTTGGGACGTCAAATTTAGAGAGTCTTTCATTGTTGTCCGGCATAGAAATTTACAACCAGGAGGTAGCCGATAAGGAGAAAGGATATAAACTCATACTGTTTTTTATTGTTAAGTTTAATCTACTCCCAAATAAGCGTTAAACCAAGAAACGTGGAAAATATAGAGTTTAAAAAGAATTGAAAAATACTGTGGTATTTTGATACACTATCTTATTAGTTTTACGAGTATCAGGAAGAATGCTCCTATTTGGTTAAAGGAAATCAAACATTAACCAAAAAAGTTGATCTTACAGGGGCTGCGTTAACTAAGCAGATTTCCCACGTGCGGCACGTATTTGCATTTACCTCAAAACTTAAAAGTTCAATGAGACCAATATTTGGTTTTTAGGTATAAAATAATGTGCTTAATAATATAACAGTTTATTGTTTATATTACATGAGTATGAGTGGGGGTTTACTGAAGGCCGGAAACTAAAAAGTGCAAATATCTTGGTTAAGAATCAAGATAGTGAAAACACGTACATAACAATTTTTATAGAACATTACATTTGCAATAAGGTTGGATCTATGCAATATTTCGATCCGTTTAATAACGGAGATTATTTTCGAAATTTTCCCGATCTAACCCCCCCTCCCCGCTCTACTGGTCGGATTTAAGCTATTAACGAACTTGATCTTTAGTTTTACATAAAACGTTTAAATCGAGTTTTACAACGATCTAACAACAATTTCGATTGCTAGAGCGTCAACAGACAAATATATATATACTCTATTCAGTTCAATATATATATATCTGTTAACGCTCTAGCCGTCGCAATTTTTCTTTGATCGTTATCAAACTTGATATTTAAACGTTTATATATATATATATATATATATATATATATATATATATATATATATATATAGTTTTGAACGGACGTCATTTTCGTCGTATAAATATTTATGTTTAAATAGGAGCCATTATTTTCCTTGGTTGGGCTATCTTTGGTGGGAATCATAAAATATTTACTGTTACTTGACAATGGTAAGTGTTAATATGATTCATAATTAGGTTTAATTGCACCCTTTGAATATTTTGAATAATTAAATGGGATTTATTTAGAACAATGTTTTATGTTTCGTGACTCTAGAAATGTCCACCACAGTTCCGAGATCTGTAAATAGATCTTCTATAATAAAGTCTCACGATGAATATTATTCATTTAATGGTATTCAAACTTAATTAAACGGAATGGGGAATAAAATGATTGTGTACATCATGTTCGTGAATTACCCAATATAAATTAAATTGATTTTGATTTGGCATTTAAAGAGTATAAAATGTATGGTCATCGACTGCATACAATAAAGTTCATGATGTAATTGGGCCGGTGTAATCTAGGCTGAATGATCTCGTGTTATGAAATGAAACAGAAAACGGTGGGCAGGTTGGGAGTGGGCAGGGAGGGAACAAGTGGACATAAGGAGAACCATGTATGGCATCTAATCCTGGTGCAACCAGTTAGCAGTACTAACCCCACTGCCCTCGTATCCTCTACTTCCGCGCGCCTTCTTCAACAATCTCCGCTTCTCACACATACCACCTATTTTCTTCATATATACTCAAGCTCGGCAATTGCACTGATAAACAAAAAAAAAACTTTCGGTAGATATCTTGATATCGAACACTTGATTTAAAACATTTTAGACATGCTGATTAAAATATGCAAACCGTTTGGCTCTATCACCCACCGTTTTTGAGATTCCGAACATTAACCATTTATATATGTTTAAAATTGTATCAAGGCAAACAACTCGCAGACAAGTTACAGTAGAGCACCTATCGCTGAATAGAGTACTTATTAACATAAACTATATACCATCATCTAGTTTAAGGTATAACATACATATAAAATACGTAGGTATAACATAAAGTTCCTTAATTTAAAGTTAGTTTGTTTTGAATTTCTTGGCTGTATATTTGCGTTTGTGCTGAGCATTTGGGATGTCGTGCTGAAGCATCCAGCAGTAGCCAGCCAACATATCGCTCCACTCTGATAGCACGACACCATCACTGAGATGTCCTGATGAAGACATTCGCCATGTTCATCAGAAGAAGAGGTTCTGACAGAACCTATGTGCTCGGGGAACAAGTCGAGATAGAGTGGAGGAGATGAGTCTTGAGGGACATGTTGCAACCCATCAAGCTGTACGCACTAATGCACTAACTAATATTTACATAGTCAGGAGATTTATAATTTCCAAGGAAATTGGCTACAACAGACTTGAATGCCAACCATGCATCTTTTTCAGTATTGCTGAGTAAGTCTTCGAAGTGACTGTCTGCAATGATCTTCCTTATTTGTGGACCTATGAACACACCTTCTTTCACTTTCGCATAACTCAACTCTGGAAACTTGTTGGATAGGTACCGAAAAGCATCTGAGTTGTTGTCTAGTGCCTTCACGAAGTTCTTCATGAGTCCCAGCTTTATATGAAGTGGAGGCATAATAACTTTTTCACGCTCAACCAACGGCACACGAAGGATGTTTGTTACATGTCATATGAAAGGCCATGCTTAACAGAGTAAAATGACACCGCTCCCACCTTCCTAGCACAATTAGAACAGGGTCTAGAGCGATTTAAAGAAAGCCCGTACGGCGTTATTGGGAAAATTCGGCGTTGCATTTAAAAAAAAACCTGACGTGATAGAGCAAAACAGTTTTCAGATTTGTAATCAGCATGAAAAACTGCATTAGAAAAAGTAAACATCATGCCAGATATCTATGGCTTGTTTATCAGTGTTATGATTAGTACTATAGGAACCGGGATCAATGTCGTCCTGCTTGTGGTGCTGTCTTAGCAATAAACATACATACACAAAGACTTACATTGGTATTAAAAAGAATATTCCTTAGAAGAAAATAGATAGCTCTTTTTTTGTGAAAATGTTGGCACATTTAGAGCTTTTACTATTTTTATTAACCCCTTCGTCGGGTGCGTGATCTCTGAGATACACAGTTTCTAGAGAAATATTTGCCAGTCCTCCTAGCAGAGAGTGGTGGTGTAGTGCTTCGAGTTATGTGCTTTATAGATCTCCCCCTCAAGGTCAGTAGTGTCACTGTGTGTGATGGAGTCATGTTATTCACCTGTCATTCAGTTTAATCTCCTAGATACCACGCGCCCGATCTCGTAAGTTTTTTTGAAATCTGTATTTCATAAATATATACATAAATTAAGTTTCTCTTTATTAAATGGAATCATATGAACCTATTTTTATATTATTTTGCTCATTCATGAGCATTCAAAAGAACTTGTACAAGAAAATATTGTATGTGTGACAACAGTAGACGTTTACCAACCTAACTAAGGGCGAAACTTGAGCAGTGCAGAGGCTCATTGGACCATACATTGAACTCAAGTACAGAACAGCATAAAAAAAGTCCCTCCGCTACAACGAACAAATGAAAATGATGTGAATCAAGCAAAACTGAAAAGAAATGTAGGTTTACTAATTACTCTTGTGAGATTTGCAAAAACAAAATTTGTTTACAACATAGTTCCATGCTTTGTCCTAATTGTAATGCAGCTCTGCAAAAGAAATAATAATTAAACTGCTATTTTTAAAAGGATTGGTGCATTAAAATTTAGATGATTTTTAATAAGTCTTATCTAAAAGTGATTTCGTGCTACTTATTTTTGAATGAAGTTATATTTAGATAATTTGTTTATATTGTTCACAAACTGAAATAATAATTAAGACATGTGCATTTAAACAATTTCTTTTGATATTTGTATTTTTTAATTATATTTTAAAAATGATCGTCCACGGTTTTAATAATAATGAATCTATAACCAACTTGATTATTTTATCTACCAAGATTTTTTTTATTATAATATTTGTCAATTTTGAAAATTATTTACTTCTTTGAAACAAATACTTCCTCTGTTATGGTTTCTAATCACACACTGAACATTTTAGTGCAAAATATATATTAAAAAACTGTATTTCCGTAAAAACGGTTGAGGATGATCTCTGAGATACACGCACCCGAAGACGGAATATTCTTGACGAGCCCGACCGAGGGTTAAGCGGGTACAATAAGAAATGGCATAAGCGATATTCCTTAACAGTAAATTCCTCCTATAGTTCGTTTCCTTTCTAATTTTGAACAAAACAAATGTGCATTCGTATTCTACATTAAGTGTTTCAAAGAACGGTGCAAATTATTAACGGAAGGATAAAAATGGTCAAACCACCTCCACTCTTAACAACTCTTTTAATAAATGCGGAGTACTTTAGGGGCGAACCGCCTCATCTTCAGTGCTCGTTACATAACGAAACATATATTCGTCGTCACATGAGTACGACCTCAAAAGCTAAAAGGATAATGCCATTATGATGCGTAATTATATTATCTTTTGCCTGATCAGCAAAATTTTACTCATATGAGCACATTTCTGAAACATAAATGGTTTTCTAAGTAGGCTCCTTTGTCATAATATTGTGAGAGTGATAATCGCTTTGATAGGGAAATCTATTTAAACAAGGAAGCTGGGAGAGTGAGATTGCCTCCTACCCCCGTTCCCTATTTACAAGTAATCCTCATCATTTCCCTCCTTTCTTTTCAATTTTCTCCAATGCTTTGCCAAAATTAGGGAAAGGATTAGTTACAATCGTTATATTTATTTATTCAATCTATACAAAAGTCCGTCTCGCAGGGGCTGGGTAAACCATACAGGTTTTCCACGTGCTTGTACAACACACTTGTGAGATTATTCTCTATTTCTATGTAAAACATCGATGAATAAATTGGTTTTTGTTGGAGGGGGGGGGGTTACTGAATGCTGAAAACAAGAAAGAACGAATAATTCGCTTGATTCTTGAGTTACGAACAAATGCATAGAATAACAATTATAGAGCGTCAATAGCTTAACAAGATTGGTTCTATAACATTTCTCGATACAACTCATAATAACGGATATATTTTGAATTTTCAAAACTCCTCCCTTTACCTCCCCCTATTCCACTCCCCGATTTCAGCCATTAACTAGTATGATTTTTAATGTGTAATGAAACAGTTATTGTTATAGAAGAAATAAATGTTTTCGATTCACGACCTCAAAATCTTAATTGACCACGTCATCGCACTACGTATTTGCATGTATCTCACCCAAGTAAATGAAAACATTTGGTATTTAAGCTTAGAATAAAGTGGTTCATGATACAACAGCTTATTGCTAATATGCATGAGTAATAGTGGGGGTTAACTGAAGGCCGAAAACTAAAAAACGCAAATATCTCGATTAATAATCAGGATAGTGAAAAAAAACAAAAACATTATTTGTAGACTATTTTATTTGAAATAAGATTGGTTGAATGGACCTCATTTTTGTCATCTACTAGGTAGGATCGATTGACTTTTGAGGAGATATTCCGAAAATCGCGTCATGAGGACGGCCTCAATAACTGATTTCCCTTAAGGGAAATCTGCTAAAAGATATTTTCCCTAATTGTAGGCAAATTGATTGAAATGGAGTAAGGGAAGGGGGAGGTTTCAACCACGCGCTGTCATTTCGCCCTCAATAAATTCAATATACTGCATTCCTAGGCCCCGTCGATCAGCCTCAGAGTTGTATCCCAGTTCTGAGGACGAAACACGTTACACGCATTTATTAGCATATGCGGGGCAGAACAAAGGGGATCGGCAAAGGAAATTTCCCATTACTTCCTCTACCCTCCGAGTCCTCTGCATATCCTATGCTTTAGATTCACACGTGATTGTAAATATAATGATAACATCATAAAACTGAGTGTGGCCAACCAATTAAACAACATTCATTTTTACAGCCACAGGTGTAACAGGGCTAGAATTAATCCATAGCTTCTAAACTTGTAAAAACCTTGGATAAACGCACACAAATGCACTCATCATTTTAAAGAAATATACATATTGGAGGATATCAAAAGAGCAGATTATCTTTCTAGGCTACGTACAGTTTTTATTAGAACTTATACAAAACGAAAGAGCAATTCAATTTTGTAGAAATAAAAATACATTGAATAACGAACAAAAAATATATAAAATTGTTTCACGGTCAAAAGTAGACACTCACTTATTAATATCTTAAATAGAATCCTAAACCATTTATTGTATAATATTGTTTAATTTTTGCATAAATTAATTAAAAATCCACAAAGAAAAAATATTGTTTCAATATAGGTATACTTGGAATATTTTTTGTCTTTATAGAAACAATGTAAACATTTTATACAAGAGTCACCTAAATATGACAGTGACAATGAAGCATTTTATTAAATCTTGCAATTTAAATTTAAATATATATAATGATTATTAAATCCTTATGAAATATAACTTCTTAGCAGGAGTAACGGAAAAAGTCCGTCACGCAGGGGTTGTAAAAACTAAGCAGATTTCCCACGTGAAGTTTTACAATAGAGAAATCTGTCAAATAAGAACAGTAGTAGTAAGGAATCTCAAACATTTTCATGAGGGACGAACAGTTACGGAAACGGCCGCACTAGGAAAGTCCCGAACATAGCCGACTCTTGCCGACGCCACACACAATACAAATGCAAATATCTCGGTTAATATGCAAGATGCAGAATAAATATATAGAACAATATTTATAGTAAATTTAATTTGCAATAAGATTGAATCTATATAATTTTTCGATCCGACGCATAATAACGGTGATATTTCGAATTTTCAATAATCCCCCCTATAAACCCCCCCCTTCCCACTGGTCCGATTTCAGCCATAAACGAACTTGATCTTCCTTTTTACATAAAACGATTAAATTCCGAGTTTGGTAACGATCAAACAAAAATTGCGACCGCTAGAGCGTTAACAGACAAATTATATATATATATATATATATATATATATATATATATATATATATATATATATATATATATATATATATATATATATAGAATTTCGACCAGACCTCATTTTCATCATCTCCTAGGTAGGATCGATGGACATTTGAAGAAATTTTTGAAACTCGCGTCATGAGTACGACCTCAATAGCTGATTTCCCTTAAGGAAAATCTGCTAATAAAATGGTATAGTAAGTTACGAAGAAAAAGAATTGCTTCTAAATCGTGAAATGGGAAATTACCCTAAACCCTGTAACACCATTTGCTACACTATATACGTATAAGTTATTAAATTGGTATTCCAATAATTTATTTATGCTTCATGGATATTCTTATATGTATAAATTAGAGTTTTCCTCTTTTTTCTGTTTTTACGTTTGAGTGAGTAAAAACCTAATACACCCTACTTAAATTACATATTGCGCCTCTATTACTAGTTGAAAAAAAGAAAAAAAACTAGAAATATAAAATCTTCTTTCGAGCGAACAACTCTAGAAAATGGTTCTCGATTAATCACGAAGATGTATTCAAATACCCTTATTACCGGAGAGGAATCTATTGAGACTAATTTGTAAGAATTAATTTTTGAGGTTAATGTTGTATACCATATTTCAAAATTGCGTGCTTCTAAGTAAGTATTTTTATTTGTATGTAATTTCATACTAAATTATAACCCCCAACAATTCTTTTATAAATTAAAAGTAATACAAGATAAAATTTATAGATGTAATTTGTACTACGAATGATCTAAAGAAATGATAACGAAAATGTTTATTAGACGTTACATTTATGTTTTTCAACCTCCCTTATATAGGTTGAAATAGCGTACACTAGAAGTACATCGCATATAATAATTTCAGTCCTACATTTCCATGAGTTCTCAAATTTCAAAGAAACCCAGAAGTATCTTAATTATAAATGACAAAACTTCATAAGTTATTAGGAATCGAACCGTTGTACACATGTCAGTATCTGATCCAATCAATACTGCGATTGATATTGAATTACTGACAGACAGACAAGTCCTTTCTCTCTCAATAGTAGTAGTTCGTTTTAATACATTTAAATGTACTAGATACAATCATAACTCTCCTAACGACATAAAAACGGTTTATTTATTAGATATTTAAAAATAGCCAGGCCATATTTCCAGAACAAATTACTAAAAATAATTACTCATTACAATCATTTATGTTGGAATATATGAAACACACACACTCACACACATACATATTAAATGAACTAACAAAGATGCAAATTATCAACACAAGGTATATCATATTATTCAGCTCGCTGCTACATACTGAATGATTTTCTAAGGATGGTGTGTATACTATCCATTTAAGTTGCTTTAGGCGTCTTTCCCGTTTAGGAACGCAAGGGGCTTATTCAACATGTGGTTATAGGATTGTCCACAACACCAAGTCGCGGTGCAGGGGCTATTCAGGAAATCAATTTGCTTTAGACATCTAACACATGTAAGGGATATCTTCAATATTTTATTGTGCTAATTACTTCCGTCCAGTGTTTTATGTTCTTATTTAGTTGTCACCATGCTTTATTAAGAGTATTTGCCTATTATTACCAAATATTGACTTGAAGAAGACACTCCTTACTTTGATTTTTCCGAATAAACTTTTTTCATAGGTTAGTGGAAAAGGTCACCAAAAAACAAATTCCTATTTTTCGCCCAAGCAGACATTATTCAAAAATTGCCCCACATGTTTGTGGCCTACATACCACCTCTTCATCATTCTTTTCCGACCATTCCGCAATGGGAGGTCGTTAAAACTAAGATACCCAAAGCAGGTTGTGCCAGCTGACTTTATAATTGATAAAGAAAGGAATAATATTAAACGAAAAATCAAAAAGAATATTCATATCATAGGAATAGAAAAAAGAGACAGAAGTTAAATGTCTTAATCCAATATTCGACAACGTTTATCATAAAATTAAATAATCGATTTTAAAGTATGACGTAGGAAATAATAGATTTCAAAGCTTGAGGTGAAAATAATCTATTCAAATGACCTGCTTAGGGTATCTCAGTTTCAACGACCTCCTTAGTGGGGAAGGGTCGTTTCGGCGAAAGCAAGAGGAACCAAGAACTTCATAGGCATAAGGAATGGCCCCTGAAAATCTACGTGGGGAGTTTTTATTGGCGACCCTATGAATATGCGAGAATATTGAATCCGGAATAAGAAGACAAATTTAACATTTATTTACAAATTTGTGATATTTAGTGGGGGTAAAATGATGGCGATATTTTTTACTTCTATCTTTAGTGTAAGTTGTAAAGCATCACAGCTGACAAAATGTAAATAGTAATATTCACTTCAAAAATTTAAGTATATTTACAATTTTACATCTGTATAATTGTTTCATGGTATGTTAAAAAATACATTCCTTAAAGAAGACTAGATTAAAGAGCATTTTCTAAAACACTGTCCAGCACCCCCCCCCCCCAAACCTATTGATAGGTCTGAGAAGTGTTCACAAATTGCAAAATATCAGAGTTTCTTAGAATAATATCATTTTTCTCCACGCTAGTTCATTTTGTTTGGCAGGAGACCTTTGTAATGTTGAGATGCTTGGGTACCTATGAAACAGTCTATAAAATATAGTTCCGGGTTTATTTATAAATAATGCGATCTTAGCTATTAGTTTCTATTTTTGTAAAATACCTTATGAAAACATTAAAGTGACGCTCCCCTCCACACCCATTGCGTTGTTGAGTCTTTCATTGTGAGTTATCAACGCTTAACAGTATAGTAATGGACCGTAAAGCCAACAGTTCAAATCCCTCTAGCCTCTATGAGATTGTTAAACCTTATTACCTACGGCCTTAAAAGGATGTCCATGATTACTGGACAGAATAAGCCAGGCAAGAATAGTCTACTGATTTGTCAATTATACTTCCGAACTAGGAAAACAGTTATCATCAGTTAATTTACACGGAAACGAACAGCCACATAAAATAGAGTAGCGGATGGAAAATTGTAGCTTTGCTATTTCAAATCTTCAGCAATTAAGGTATAGTTTGACAGATATAA
This sequence comes from Riptortus pedestris, assembly GCA_019009955.1. Classification (NCBI taxonomy): domain Eukaryota; kingdom Metazoa; phylum Arthropoda; class Insecta; order Hemiptera; family Alydidae; genus Riptortus; species Riptortus pedestris. The sequence goes on from CM032233.1 coordinate 19,538,650, forward strand.
TCCCCAAATTCTTTTTTAAAGAATCAAGAAGAACATAGAATTTTGACAGCCCGCTTGTTTTTGTATCCAGAATTCTGGGAAGCATCTTTAGGGCTATTTTACTTGAGTTACTTGTGGGAGGGGGTTACCAAGTGGTTACCCTATAGAACGAACTAGAGGTTGTAAAAGTTAATAGACTGGGAAGGCTAAGATGAACTATGCTTATGAGTCGATAACGTAATCATATACCGGGAGGTGCTAGAGATAGTATACACACTAAGGTAGAGTATTTTTTGTATTTGAGGACTACAGTTGCTAGATAAATAATAGAAATGAGAAACTGCCACCTTTCGGCAGAACTTTACAAAACGCTTAGCAGAGGTTGGTAATAGACGGCCTTGATTACGCAATGAGTTGCTGTTGCGTTGATGAAGAGTTGTGTGCATAGATAAAGAGGTTCACTATTTTAATGAAGAGAGCTGTGGGTCCTACTGTTCGAGAATGAAATTATCTTGATAGCCAGCGTTCATTTGGTTGTCAGCCTGATACAACCAGAAGGAGTTAAAAAAGTCCTCCGTAAACTAAGCAGATTTGCCACGTGAAGTAAAACAATAGAGTAATATCACGAGAGCAGAGCAGTTAAGGAAACGGCCGAACTAGCTTTTGCGGGAGTCACTCGTCCTTTAGCCGCCCAGATTTAATAAAAATTCAAATATCTCGGTTAATATTCAAGATAGAGAATAAATGTATATAACAAAATTTATAGTAAATTTAATTTGCAATAAGATTGATTCTGTACAATTTACCGATCCGACGTATAGTAACGGAGATATTTCGAATTTTCGAAAATCCTCCCCTTTAACCCCCCCCCCCTCCTACTGGTCCAATTTCAACCGTTGACGAACTTGATCTTTCTTTTTACATAAAACGACTAAATATGGAGTTTGGTAACGATCAAACAAAAATTGCGACCGCTAGAGCGGTAACATACAAATATATATATATATATATATATATATATATATATATATATATATATACAGTTTTGAACGGACCTCATTTTCGTCATCTACTAGGTAGGATGGATGGACATGAGTACAACCTCAATAGTATAATATGGTATACATGCCCAGTATAGACTAGGTCAATGCTAAATAGCTTTTAGGGGATTTTATATTGGGAAATCCCCCATTGGCCGCTTGGAAAAGCCTTTTTTTTCCGAAAGTCATTAGACCGGAGGCATTAGCGGTTTTTTCAACACCCCTAAAACCCACTTAGGACAGTATGAATGGCTAAACTCCTTATATTTGATTATTCCTTTAAGAGTTATAAATGCCAATTTTCATTCGCCAATTGAAAACTATAGGGAATACATGGTTAAATATTGTTATATTTCAAAATGTAAATGCAACAGAAATTTCGTGGGTACGTAGACATTAGTTGACTACTAAAATTTATAATTGAAGATTGCCTCAGGAACTGTACCAACTCGGTTGTTTTTAATATCTTGGTAACTTGCGGAGATGGAACATTAAAATTTTGATTTATAATGTATTAGAATGAAAAACTGGCGACAACATACATTAAATAGTCTTCTAAATCAAGCCGTGATGAATATTCATGTAACCAAGAAATAAAATGCAGACTTGTTAAATATGTAGGGTATTATGTTTTAGGGCTTTTTGTGAGTAATGCGGATGTATTGGTTACTATTTTTTCAATAAATAATAGAATTGCTTGAAACTAATAAATAATCGAGAAATGTAGGATAAGAGGAAATAGTACAGCTAGGCGGTACAGTCGTTGTAGGACCAGGGCCTCTGCCATCATTTGAAACCATTTAGTAATGCTCGAAGCTAAAATTAATCCCCGGCCTCTCCACCTTATCGCATCCAGTGTACGTTATTTTTCTGAGCAACAAGCGATATCTGTCATTTTTAGTAGCACAGATGACATTACACTTCTATTTAATCTCAGTATCTTGTGGTTCTCACATTTTGGTGTTCTGCCACAGCAGAAAATATCTTTCTCAGGACCAGACCAGGAGTGCTCTCTGGTGTTACTTGGTGAGAGGCCACCTATTGTTGCTGTAAATAAATGATGGTCAGGAGACCATATTGAGTATTTGTAACTTGAATATTTGCAAGAGTCAAGCATTACACGGATTATAGTAAGTACGATCTTTGTAGTTATAGGCATCTGGGTAGGTGCAGTAAGTACAAGACATGATATTGTCTCAGCGATCATTCGACTATTATATTCGCATCCACCCTATTGCTTTCAGGAATCATATCTCCAAGGGTAAACACAGGTGGAACTTCAGGCAACTGGCTCACACAGCAAAGTGCGCATATATTGACATTGAGGTAGAGAAGTTGCTGCTGTTAAGAGTATGAACCGTATGTGGGACATAAAACAAGCACTAGAATGGTAAAATTGCATGAGAGCTTCTAGACTGGCCTGGGACATTGGCGGTTCTGTGGAATTAGGAATATTCACCTTTCCTAGTACGTAAAAGAAATAGGGTTACGTAATCTTATTATATCAATAACTGAAAGAAAAATATGAAACATTAAGATTTTATCAATTGCCAAAAAAATGGATATCACATTTAATTTTATGTACACAGGGTGGCTTATTCAAAGAGAAATAAGAGCCTTTTACATCACTATTTCGGATTTGTTTTAAATTCAACATAACCACATAGATTAAGAAGTATAACCAACTTCATTGTATAATTTCAACTGGGCTTGAAAATTTGATTATGTTAATTTGGTATACATTTTGTAGAACACTTCCCGTAGATAATTAAGTTACATTTTGTCTTTTTTCTGAGAATCTCTAAGAAAACGCAACTTGACTAAAACACACAAACAAGAAAACCGAAAAAAAACATTTGAAGTTCTTAATAAATATTCTTAGGAATGTTGGTATGGTATATGTAAATATCTAGAATGCAATATTAATAAGTGCTATATGAATATTTAGCGTCATAAGGAAATCCAAAGCGTGAGAAAATGCACTATAAAAATTTGAATAAGAAAGGAAGTAATGGGAATCACTTTCAAGCTGTGGACTGTTATCGATACGTTTTTTCTGTCCACCAATTTAATTTTAGACATTTATTCATGAAAGAGTAACTTAAGTAAGAGTAAAGAGTGATATAATAAATTACTAAGTCTTCGGCGCTTAATTACACAGAAGCTTCACCTGTTTGTACACTACTTTCTGTTTCTTTGACTTGTAAATTTAATATATTAAATTTAAAGCACTATTGTCATGCAGTACAAACGCAAAAATGAAAAGTGTAGCAGTTATACATACTCCTTAATCATATTCCATGAATCTAAGCGTATTAATAGTTGACTTTGAGAACGCTTAGTTAAAAACAATTTTCTAATTTATTAAATTTAGGCAAATCAGTTTATTTTAAGTATTGAAATGATAAAGTTTTGGAGAAAAACACCTCATTTGCAAATTTTAATAATTTTAACTTTAAAATATGCATGTATTACTTGTGATTTTGAAACAAAACATTTAGTACGGTTAAAATCGTTTACAGTTTATATTTTAAAGTGATTATGTGGCGATTTTCATTTACTTCACAATGAAAAATACTATTTCTATGAATTAAAGTGTACATAGTTATATCTCACATTCATTTAAGTCAGTAACTATGAATGTGGTTGAGGATTAAAACTGTGACAACCATGTGACATCATTTCTACAATGGTGAAGGCGTAAATTTAAAAATAAAAAAGTAGTGTTGGGAATTGATAAAGAAATCTTGAAAGGTGCCATTCACGAGAAAAAAAATATGAAGCCCATTGTGGTTCAATCAGATAGACAGACCGTATCCGATACAGCCCTACCAACGCATCCTATTTTTCCGTTCCGTTTTTTTCTTTTGGGTGAGTTTTCCTCCTTGCGCCCATGTGTACTGCCGTATTAACGGTTAATGTGGTTCATCCTTGTTTTAGGGGTGTCATTAGATTTTCTGGCTTATTCATTTAACGCAACATCCTTTTAAATTCATTAAACGTTGACAGCACAATAAGATAAATAAATCATCAGCTTTCGTGTTTTTGCTTTAACTCCTATTCTACGAGTATTGAGATAGAGGTTCCAAAGCATTCGCTAGTAGGTATAAGCCATTCATAGTTTTGCAATTCTATAAAACATAAAAAGGAAAATAAAGAATTTATTTTTTACTTCTTCTGAATGAGCCGGAGTCTTATCTTTAGCGACAGCAATGTGAACCCTTGTAGAGTGGCTTGTAAGTGAAACTAAAAAAATTAAATGTGTTTATTTCCATTAAATGTTATAAAATAATAGGATACGCCAAATAGTGTCTTTTTCTATAAACAATTTTCTAGTATTATGCGAATTAAATTATTTGCAAATTATTGAAGTACATTTATACTTATATAACATGTTCGTTAAAAATTTAGGTCAAATTCTAAGAATACATAGTATGAAATTCATGGAGTTAAATAATTATATACAAGAAATTAGTTTCGTTAACAATCTTATTTCAACTCAAAATATATAACACACATTTTTTTTAATTGATAGACAAGCAAATTTATTAAAGGGTGACAAGCTTTGTAAAGAATGAGAAACTTGTCCCATCTTAAAGAGACGATGTACCTGATCACAAATTATTTTAGACCTATATTTATGACAAATATTTAGTAGTTTTATTTAATAATTCAACATTTTTGAAAGTATTTATCTTGGGTATAAAAACATCCGTCATAAATGAAGTTCTTTAATTTATTTTTAAACAAAGAGTATATTTTAATAGATTCGGGCAGAGCGTTAAAGAGTTTTACTCCTGAAAATGATCTGATTTTCTCGAAATATTAATGTTTGGGGCTGTGAGCTTGAAGCATATTTTTATATGTTATTTTATGATTATGTGTTATACTATTTTTGTGAAACAAGTTCATGTTTTGCTTCACAAACAATATTGTTTGGTACATATATATTGTGGGGGAAGTCATTATTTTGGATTCCTTAAAAAGTGGGCGACAGAAGTCTCTCGACTTTCAGTCTTATGTAAAAAGTGAATGAAGAACATAAGTAACAACAGAAAAAAATTTACTTTTTAATATAACACTACTGCAATTTGTTCTTTTTGCTATTATTATAAATGTTATAATTTTATTCATTGAGGTCTTTATTGGGAAAAGAATCGTCATTTCAACACAAATTTAAACATGTAAAAGCGTTAGGTAATCAATAAGTTCTGATTGAAGCACAACCCATCTTGTAAGCCATATTAAATTGACATTAGTAATTACCATTTATTGATATTCATTACAAATTTGACATTGTAGTATATCCTCTTTTATTGTAAATTTATAACTATTAGAAGATTGTTATTAAATGGCTTGTAAACTGGAAATGGTGTCGATTGTGGGGTACGAAATCTTTTGAGGCCTGTAATTGAAAAGGCTATTGTTGAACACCGTATTATATTTGGGAGGTTGTGATATAATAAACTCATTCTCGTTGAAATGGGAAGGGCTTTGCAGGTCAGGACAGACGTGACAAGTTCCAAAGCAAGTTGTCTTCAGGATTTCTCACTCAAACTCTGGAACTCACACGTACTTCTGAAAACAGAGTATTCGGTCCTTTCTCTTTTATTCGCTATTATTAAATCTTTTACCTGATTCTTATAGTGGGACTTGAAGGGTCGTCGGCTCGATGGACCCCCGAAAAAGCTGTTCATCATAGAAAATAATTACTTTCTTCTACTTTCTTTAAATTCACCGAATTCGAACCCTTTCAACCTCCTTCACAAGGGGCCTTTATTTACTCTCTTTATTAAATTGTTGTTTCGCATACTATGGTTTTTTTTGAACTTCCATACATGTCATTGTTGTTTTAAGTCAACAGGAAGGAAACGGAAAGGGCGAAAAACGCTCACGGAGTTCGATTCCTGCCTGGGCAAATAGGAAGTTATTTAGTGACGAACTCATTAAATAAAATCCTTAGTCCCACCGTGGCTAGAAAAGGGTGGTAACTTGTAGATAACCCGCCCCAATTAGCCATAGTAGCATAAAGTGGACGTATATAAATAAAATAAATATTATTCATTGCCATGTGACTGTTAGTTTCTTTTCAATAATCATGATTACAATTAAAATTGATGTTAAAATTAACTGAGGTCCTCATTCGAATTGACTAGTAAAACGAAAATAACTAAACGGCTTGCATATTTAGCGACGGAAATAGTTTTATTGTTATTTATATACGTCCACTTTTTGCTACTATGGTTAATTGGGGCGAGTTATCCACTGGTTACTACACTTTTAGCAGATTTCCCCTAAGGGAAATCAGCTACTGAGGTCGTACTCATGACGCAATTTACGAAATTTTTCTTCAAATGTCCATCGATCCTACCCAAATGCCAGATGACGAAAATGAGGTCCGTTCAAAACTGTATATATATATAGAAATATATATATATATATATATATATATATATATATATATATACACACATACCCCCGTCTTAAATTCGACTAATAAAATTTGATTGATTGAGATAAAATTTATTCGGATTCATTATAAATGACAGTACTAGATATAGTACATTGTTTTCAATAAAGTTAATATGTTATATTCTGATGTGTTTCAGTTATGGTTTTTCTTTCCGGTGTCGGACAGTAACTGAAAGCCTTTAGTAGACCTGCTTGTTTACCTTTGAGAAGATTTTTTATTTCCGCTTGTATTTATTCACATGATATTCGCGGTGGTGTTGTGTGATAAGGTTGTAGGTTTTTTTTATTTTTTTTTATTTTACGTCCACTTCATACTACTAGGCTAATCGGGACGGGTTATCTACAGGTTACCATCCTTTTCTAGCCAGGGTGGGCACAAGGAGTTTATCTAATGAGTCCGTCATTAAATAAATTTCTATTGCCCAGGGCGGGATTCGAACCCGCCACTCTAGCTCTGCCATGCGAGATTAGGACCAACTCGCACAGCCAACCCGACGAACTTTTCTAGCCACGGAGGAACGAATGATTTTATCTAATGAGTTCGTCACTAATTAAATTCAGATTTCCCAGGAGGGAACCGCCGAACTGTTCACTCAAGGTTTACCATATGAGATTAAAGCCAACTCTCTAACTGGCATGGCTGTATAGTTTTAGGAACTGGGAAATAACTTTGTTTCAAATAATTAATTCGTAAGACTATTTGAATATTACTGACATACCAGGCTGAGCAACCTTTCAAGGCTGAGGCTCTGCCGTATCACCCCCAAATCACTATAGACAGCGATACCCATGATCCTGAACCCCTCTCCTAAGCCGTCTAGTCACATTTGTGCGAGTCTACCATTGCTTCCTCCTCTTAGCGAAGTCATATGTCCGTATCCATACACTGACTAGCTTTATTATTTTCATCTGTACTATCCACCCCGGTCTGCTTTTCTTGACAGGTGGCTCGCCATACAACTCCATTATGTATCTGCTGCCCTATCTACGCTGCTATTTGAAGTATCCATATTTTTCAGTATGATTCCAAGAGAAATACTCACTTTATAAAGGTGTTCGTGGCATATATTCGTTGTTGTCCAAAGAGGAATTTGACGTTTGTTTAGAATGTCCATTTTGTTTCAGTAGGTTTCCCTTAAGGGAAATCAGCTATTGAGGTTGTTCTCATTGACCGTCCGTCGATCCTACCCAGGGGATGATGAACATAAGGCCCGTTCAAAGATATATATATATATATATATATATATATATATATATATATATATATTTATATAGATATATATATATATATATATATATATACACCCACACCCACACGGCGATATTTGGAATTTTTGAAATTCCCTACTTTAAACCCCCCTCCCCGCCATCTACTAGTCAGTCATTAACAAACTTCATCTTTCATCACCCCCCTCCCTTTTGTCCGATTTCAGCCGTTAACGATCTTTATCTTCTTTTTACATAAAACGACTAAATATCGAGTTTGGTAACGATTACACAATAATTACGACCGCTAGAGCGGCAACAGACAAGTATATATATATATATATATATATATATATCTATATATATATATATATATGGATAAACACACACACACACACACACACATACACACAGTTTTGAACGGACCTCATTTTCGTCATCTCCTAGGTAGGTTTGATGGACGTTTGAAGAAAGAATTCTAAAATGAGTACGACCGCAATAGCTGATTTCCCTTCAGGGAAATCTGCTAAAAAGTATTAAGACCAACGCATTAACTCACTGATTAATCTAAGCTGCCTCTAACACTCAAAAGAATCATTCAAATTTAAATTAAAACTCATATAGATTCTCATTTTGACTTTTGAATGGCTGTTGCCAGTTTACAACTTGAGGTATGTCGATTGCTTTATTCGCAATCAGCAGTTGTATAGAGTAGGAGGGGCAAGTAGGAAGGCTAGTGCTGCAAAAACGATGGGAGTTCTTTTCTTTTCTAAGAAGCTTTGTCCGTTCCCGGAGTACGCCTTTCTTCTGTTATACTAGGTCCGGGAATTGACCGAAACCGTAATAGACCTTCAAGTGCTTAGCTCACAGATGCGCAGTTCTGTTATGTTTCTTCAGAACCTATTTATACTTCTAGGAATATGTTCTGTAAGACCAATAGATAGTACTGCTCTAATATGAATTGATGTCGACTTATTAAAGAAGTCGGTTGCGCAGGGGTTGCGTAAACTAAGCAGATTTCCCAGTGTGAAGTTTAGTAATCGATAAATCTACATACTGCTAACACAACACCACCGTGAATAGATACTAACGGAACTAAGAAATGTTTCAGTCAATTTCAATAACCTGCCGATAGGAAGTGTTTGAAATGTAATCAAACAGTTCTGCCAGCCTCACAGTAAAAGAAATTACTGAAATATATCAGAATATAACATATTAATTTTATTGAGAACTATTTACTATATCTAGTACTGTAATTAATAATGAGTTAGAATAATTGTTATCTCAATCAATCAAATTTTAGTAATCCACGACCTTAAGACGGGGGCGAGGGGGCGCCACAAGGACATATTTGCATGTAACTCGTATAATAAAGGTCGCTTGAATAACATATTTGGTATTTAAACTTCGAATAATGTGGTTTATGATATAATAGAGCATTGTTTATGTAACATGAGTAGAAGTCGGGGTTTGCTGAACGCTTAAAACTGAAAAATGAGAATACCTCGGTTAATATTCAAGATAAAAAATAAATGCATATAACAATAATTATAGTACATTTAATTTGCAATACGATTGATTTTATACAATATTTCGATCCGACGTATAGTAACGGAGATATTCTGAATTTTCGAAAATCTTCCCCTCTAAACCCCCCCCCTCCCTCTAGTCCGATTTCAGCCGTTAACAAACTTGATCTTTCTTTTTACATATAACGACTAAATATCGAGTTTCGTAACGATTAAACAATAATTGGGACCGCTAGAGCGGTAACAGACATATATATATATATATATATATATATATATATATATATATATATATATATATACAGTTTTGAACGGACCCCATTTTCGTCATCTCCTGGGTAGGATCGATGGACATTTGAAGAAAAATGTCGAAAATCGCGTCATGAATACAACCTCAATAGCTGATTTCCCTTAAGGGAAATCTGCTAAAAGGTCGGTCGCGCAGGGGCTGCTTAAACTAAGCCGATTTCCCACGTGATCGTATGACATGCTTGTCATCTCATCTCACCATTTATTCCCTATTTTTCCCGAATTACGAATCATATGTAAGCAGAGTTCGAAGTGAACTCAGTTAGTTATAGTAAAACTTTGATCACTGTTAGTGAGGGTCAACTGAGGCTAAAAACACAAAACGTCCACCACCAGGGTCTGCGTAAACTAAGCAGATTTCTCCTATGAAGTTTTACAATAGAGAAATCTGCCTACTAATAACAGTAGGGGTAACGAATCTCTAAAACAATTCACGAGGGACGAACAGTTACGGAAACGGAAGTTCGGCCGTCTGAAATGTAAATAAACAGGTCTGCCAACGTGTCACCCGAAAGAAAAACAGTTACTGAAATATATCTGAATATAACATATTGCTTTCATTGAAAACTGTTTACTATATCTAGTGCTGTAATTAATAATGAATCAGGATAATTCTTATCTATATCATTCAAATGTTAGTAGTCCAAGAATTTAAGACGGGGGGGGGTCACCAGAACATATTTGCATATATCTCGTATAATAAAGGTCTCTTTAAAACAATATTTGGTATTTAAGCTTCGAATAACGTGGTTTCTTATGTAACAGAGTATTGTTTATGTAACATAAGTTGAAGTGGGGGTTTCCTGTTGGTTGAAAACTGAGAAATGCAAATATCTCGGTTAGTATTCAAGATAGAGAATTGTAACATTTAGAGTAAATTTAATTTGCAATAAGGTTCAATCTATACACTTTTTCGATCCAACGTATAGTAACGGAGATATTTTGAATATTAAATATTCTCCCCCTCTAAACCCCCCTCACCCTTGTCCGATTTCAGCCGTTAACGAGCTTGATCTTTATTTTTACATAAAACGATTAAATATCGAGTTTGGTAACGATCAAACAATAATTGCTACCGCTAGAGCTGTAAGTGACACACACACACACGCACACACACACACACACACAACTGTGAACGGACCTCACTTTTGTCATCTCCTAGGTAGGATCTGACTAGATCGATGGACATTTCAAGAAAAATTTCGAAACCACGTCATGAGTACAATTTTAATAGCTGATTTTCCTTAAGGTAAATCTGCTAAAACGAGGACCCAAAACGGAAAAATCTTAATTGATGAAGTCATCACATACGGTCATTTCCGATCTCACATAGAGTATTTGGTATTTTAGAAATTAAGTGTTTCACTATGTAACAGATTATTGTTAATATGACATGAGTAGGATTGGGAGTTTACTGAATGCTGAAAACTGTAAATTGCAAATTTCTCGATTAGTGTTCATGATTCATGTGCTGTGGCCCTCTTATTCCCCTGTTCATTTCCGTGAAAATCAGGTTTACCTGTTCACGCGATCAATTATCAGGCCTGCAGATACAACAACACCAATATTCACGATAGAGAAAACACAACATTTAAAGAGAATTGAATTTGTAATAATATTAATTCTAGAGAATTTTTCATTTTTGCCATCTCTGAGGTAGGAACATTTGAAGAAATTATTAAAAATTCGTGTCATGAGTACAATCTTAGGTTACGCACCTGAGTGCTAAAACTCTGTTTCCTCAGACTATCTTAATTACTGAGAACATGAATCAGGTCCCTGAAAAAAAAGTCCGTCACGCAGGGGCTGCGTAAACTAAGCAGATTGCCCACGTGAAGTTATACAGTAGAGAAATCTCCATAAGAGAGCCGAGCAGTTACGGAAACGGCCGAACTAGCTTTTGGAGGGAAACTCACTCGTGCGTTATCCGCCCACATTTTATAAAATTACAAATATCTCGGTTAATATTCAAGATAGAGAATAAATGTATAGAACAACATTTATAGTAAATTTAATTTCCAATAAGATTGGTTCTATATACTTTTTAGATCCGACGTATGGTAACGGAGATATTTCGAATTTTCGAAAATCCCCCCTGTACCCGTAAACCCTCCCCTCCCGCTAGTCCGATTTCAGCCATTAACGAACTTGATCTGTCTTTTTGCATAAAACGTTTAAATATCGAGTTTGGTAACAATCACACAAAAATTGCGACCGCTAGAGCGTTACCAGACAATTCCCCATTTCCCTTATGGGAAATCTGCTAAAATAATTTCTTGCTTATATATTATCGAAACCTTTTAATATCCTTGAAAATGCGAATAATTAAAATTTTAATATTTTTAGGAGTAAATAATTTAAATAAAATATTGCTGAAAACGTTACACAGCTTATGTTAAGGGAGCAAGGGAATGTAACAAATGGTTGGCAGGAATACTCAATTATTATTGCGGGTTATTAATATACCTCCTGCAATATATTAATCTTATTACACTTATTATACACATAAGTAAGGCTTAAGGCATACAAATGAATGTTCATAATGATGGGTTAAGATTAATATGAAGAAATAACTTAAAATTGTTATCATTGTTCTTGGGTCTTTTGGAATGAGTGGATTGGATTGTTAAATGCCACATATAATGATGAATATTAGCCATGATTATGATTTGTATATCTCAAGATGCTTTGAATGGCTCAGCCAAGTTGAAAGAAAATGTTCTTATTCTCGAGATGAAAGTGCGGCCGTATTTTTGAAATGCTAGTATCTTGTCCCTTTATCTTATTTGTATTTGTACTCACTCAATACGAGGCCGATTCACTCCAAATTTTAATCTCAGTTTTTTTTATCTTAAAGTATTTAACTCTAACTAATAAACATCAACAGATTACATGACAGGTGTATGCATGACTTCACAGATCACGTCATTTGATTGTAGTTGGAGACCATTTAATGACAAAAAAAGGTCCGTCACGCAGGGGCTGCGTAAACTAAGCAGATTTCCCACGTAAAGTTATACAATACAATCGCCATACGAGTACCGAACAGTTACGGAAACGGCCGAACTAGCTTTCGGCGGAAACGAATAGAAGCGACCATGGCCCGTCCGTTACACTTAATAAAAATGCAAATATCTCGGTTAATATTCAAGATAGAGAATAAAAGTATATACCAATATTTATAGTACATTTAATCTTCAATAAGATTGGTTCTATACAATTTTTCGATCCAATGTACAGTAACGGAGATATTTCGAATTTTCGAAATTCCCTCCCCTAAACCTTCCACTGTTCCGATTTCAGCCGTTAACGAACTTGATATTTTCTTTACATAAAATAATTAAATACCGAGTTTGGAGACGATTAAATAAAAATTGCGACCGCTAGAGTGTTAACAGACACACACACATATATATATATAGTTTTGAACGGACCTCATTTTCGTCATGTCCTGGGTAGGATCGATGGACATTTGAAGAAATTTTTCGAAAATGCGTCATGTGTAAGACTAAAGGAAATTGCTAACATAGAGTTTACTGGAAATTGCCTGCTAATGAACTCAGACCAGCCAAGCAGTAGATTATGCCCTCACGTGCTTTAGTTCAAATGCATTGCTACCCAGTAAACTATAGGCTGCTGAGATTCAACATTAACACTTTCTATTCGATCCAGTAATTCTTCTGAGATATTGCACTTGTGCGGAATTGCGTCCTGGAAGCCAAAATGTCTTTGACTGTATGAATTAATTTGTATCCTCATTTTGTTGTTGAAATCATGTTTATAATTAAAACCATGTTTTTAGTATTAAAAACTAAGAAAAATAAAGAGGTGAATAGTTTAATGTAGTACTCGGCCACAGGAAAAAAATTAAATCATCAGCTATACCGTCATTTCGGTGAAATGTATTTCAATTTTTGAGGTATAAAGTATCTTAAATTTAAATGTAAATTTTATATAGGTATACATTTAACTTAGGTCAAAATTTCTAACATAAAATTTGACTCAACTTTATGAACGAGTCACTATCATCGCTTAAATTATAAGTTCGGACCAGAGATAATGGTCACGTTTTTTATGCAATTGAATAAGGTTTAAAAATATGCGTAAACTTAGCAACTTACTTGGGCTAAATTTGTAAATTTGAATGTTAAACCCATAGGATTTATTAAAGGGAATACATTTCAACGACGGGAACATTATTGATCTATATTTTGTCATCCTTGTAACTGAGCAGCACATACAATTCCTTACCTGTCGAATATTACTCAATCAAAACAGCAATATAGGAGCAGAAATGACAGGATAAGCAGAAATTCACGTATCACAAAGCATGTGTTCAGCTTACAACAGAATGACACAATATCAGATTTTTTACTAAATGTGCCGATTTTAGCAGTGTAGAAGTACATATTTGCATTTATCTCGTACAATAAAGGTCTCTTGAAAACAATATTTGGTATTTAAGCTTCAAATAAAGTGGTTTATTATATAACAGGTTATTGTTTATGTGGCATAAGTAGAAGTGGTGGTTTGCTGAGGGCTGAAAACTGAAAAATGAATGAATCTCGGTTAATAGTCAATATAGAGAATAAATGTATATAAAACATTTGTAGAACATTACATTTGTAATAAGATTGATTCTACACACAATTTTGATCCGACGCATAATAATGGATATATTTTGAATTTTTGAAATCCCCCTCTAAACCCCCAACCCCTCCCACTGGTCCGATTTCAGCCTTTAACGAACTTGATATTTCTTTTTTTTCATATAGTAAACCCCCACTCCTAATCGTGCTATGTTAACACTAAGCTTTATGTTATGAATCACTTTATTTGAGGCCTAAATGCTAAATATTGTTCTTATTGAACTTTTAAGTGTTGAGATAGATGCACAAAAGTGACGCACGTAGGCAATCTGCTTAGGTAACGGAGCCACTGCGTGAAGTATTTAAGTTTATTCTACATTTAGTGTCACATAATTACAAAGATCTTATTTGTTAAAGAAAGGTTATTTTGATTGAGTCGTACTACCAAAAAACAAATTTAACTGAACTCATTAAAAACATTTAATGAGTTTAAGTTTCGGGCCATAAAGAATTAGTGTTTTTTTACCAAGGATCGTTGGACGTCCAAGAAATACTGAACCTAAGTGGATGCAAGCAATCTCGACCTCACTAATTAGAAGTTTACTACGCTTTAATGGGCCGATACAGTCTTTATTAGTGTCTAACAACTCAGCTTATAAGCTATTTCCCTCAGGATGCTTAAAAAAAGCCAGAACCCAAAAAATCCACTTATTAAATCAAGTAATTTTATTCTCTTTTACATAATTATATCATCCTATCAATTTTCTTACAATGTTATTAGCATATTTCCCATAGGGTTTGTACTCGAATCGAGATATCCAATACATCTTCAAATGTACATTGATAACATCTTGTAGATGTCGAAAATTTAGGTACATTTAAATGTGTGCATGTGTGTCCGAGTTAGTCACAAGTCTACGAAACAGCAATTATAAGACCTTACATTTACAATAGTTATTAGATATAGTTTTTCGATCTGACGCGTGATAATGGAGGAATTTGTTATTTTCCCTTGTTATTTGTTATTATTATCCCTGCTCCTCCACCCCCCCCCATTTTCTCCCCTTAAGCCTGATTTAGTCCGGAAACCAAAACCAATATTTAGTTCTACTTGCCTTGATAAACAAGATTTGACATATGTTGAAATTAATGTATGATGTATAGGGATATGAATATTTAGGAAAATCTGCTAATATTACTATAAGTAGTTAATCATCTATATTTATGTATATATATATATATATATATATATATATATATATATATATATATGTATATAAAATTGTAACCTCTGTCTGTACATTGATTTGTTTTTCAAAATTTCACGATACTTTTTCGTTTCACATGTCATAGACACCATAATTGTAATTTGTTTCTTTCGTGTATGTTTGTTTGTTTGTTACCTTTTTACACATAAACGGCTGAACCGAATTTTATGAAACTTGGTATGGTTATTACTACTAACCCTCCTTAGACTTTAGGCTAAATTAATATTCTGTGAGAGGAACAGGAGGGGGGGGGGTTATAAGGGAAGCCTGAAATTAAAAATGGCGATATTTGGTTTCCTATTGGTTTTTCGGCAAATATGAACATAACAAAAGTTGTTTATTTGAAGTAACTTTTGTTATATTGACTTTTGTCTTATCACAAAGTATAAACGAGATATACACTAAAACTTTAGCGGGAGCCAACAATTTTATTGGGCGCTAACGGAGGAACCGAACTTAATAAAACTCTGTATGTCAATTAGCATTAATTCTTTCATGATTATAAGCTATATTAAAATTTTTAGGTTAAAACGGGAGTGAGGGTTATAACGGAGGCCTGAAATAAAAAATCGCGATATTTCGTTTTCTATTTGTTTTTCGACAAACGTGCACATAACAAAAGTAGTTTACTTTGTTATTTAGAGTAACTTTTGTTTTATACATTTTTTCGGGAACAATGTATGAAGCAAGTAATTTGCGTGGAAATATTGATATGCTCATCAATTCTTTCCAATATGAACTACCAGGTACCGCACCTGGAAAAATTAATTCAAATCTATGTTAATATTTTGACCTTAATAATTCAAAACTATGCATAATGCACAGGAGACGGGAAATATGACAATATGGAGGACAGTGAAGTCTTGCATAAAAAATTAATTTTATTATTAAAAAATCTACAGCAACGACGGGTATAAACCCTAAACACTGGGACGGGTAAATGTCAAAATATTGTGGAAAGCCTTGCCAAAAAAATACCATCAGTATTCAGCCTGAATGAATTCCATTGGGAAGCCGGGTATTTGAGCTAGTTCATTCATAAAAGCTAATATTTTTCTCATGGTGGGAATCAATCAAATACAAAGGCCGGCGTGGCTAATGAGGTTTGGCCTTTGCTGAGCCCATTCCTTCACTAAGGTGATGAAACAATTGACACGGATGTTCACAGCTTACACACAAACGAGTGCCGAATGCTTCCGATGTTCTACGAATGCGACCGAAGCTGAACTCAAGTACAGACACTCAACGAAGTCCAAAGCCAAGTGAAGGTCCAATTAATACACCCCCAACCCAAGTTCCCACCTAATTGAAGTATTGCTTGGAGAAGGTTGGGGGGGGGGGTGTTAATTGGACCTTCACTTAACTTGGTCTTGGTTGAGTTTCGATGGTTAAATTGAGGTTTTTGATACCCCAGGTAAAGCAATATGGCTAACTTGGTTAAAAATATTACACTAGACACCAGGGATGAGCAACCTTTTTAATCAACGGGCCAATTTAAATTTTAAAAGTTTTTGGCGGGCCGCACAGAAAAACATATTTACATATGTATATATATTTTATAACAATATATGCAATGGAGAAAGTCGATAAAATAAATTAAATTTTAGAAATGCTTGGCGAGCCGAATAAACATGTTTAAAGGGCCGCTCACCTCTGCACTAGACCATAAATAGTTAAACATTAGGCTATCTATAACATACTCCATTTAAAGAGAGCCCATAAACAGAACCAAATAGGACATGGCTGTGAATGAAGAAAAACAATCCGTCATGCAGGGGCTACGTAAACTAAGCAGAATTCCCACGTGCTGGTATAGCATACTTGTGACCTCATCTCACCACATATTCTCTATTTCGATGTAAAAAACCGGTGAGTAGAAGGGGCTCAAGGGGTGGGGGGGGGTCACTGAGTGATGAAAACAAGGAGTTACGAACAAATGGATTAGTATTTGGGTTACGAAAAAATGTATAGAAAACAATTGTAGACCACAAATAGTTTAACAAGATTAGTTCTTTAACGTTTTAGGATCCGACTCATAACAACGGATATATTTTGGATTCTAAACACCCTCACCTCTAAACTCAGACAGAAAAGGTTAAATATAGATTATGGTATAGATCAAAAAAACATTTTCGAGTTAGAACGTAAAATCTTTATTGAGGACGTCATCACACAACGAATTCGCAAGTATTCCGCCAAAGGTCTCTTGAAAACAAAATTTGGTATATAACCTTAGAATAAAGTGGTTTAAGATATAACACCTCATTGTTAATATGACATATGTAGGAGCGGGTTCACTTAAGCCTGAAAACTAAAAAATGCAAATATCCCGGTTAATATTTATGATAGGGAAAATATGTATATTACAAGATTTATACTTAGTTTAATTTGCAATAAGATTGATGCGTACAATTTTCCTATCCGAGTTATAATAACGGAGATATTACAAAATTCCTATCCTCTAAACCGTCCCTCCCAATGTTCCGATGTCTGCCATTAACGAATTTGATCTTGAAACATAAAAGGATTAAATATCGAGTTTGGTAACGTTCAAACAAAAATTGCGACCGCTACAGCATTAACAGACAAATATATATATAATTTTGAACGAACCTCATTTTTGTCATTTTCTGGCTCGGTTCAATGGATATTTGAGAAATTTTTCGAAAATCGAGTCAACATGAGGTCGTTCTTCATAGCTGATTTCCCTTAAATGGAAATCTGCCATAAGTATAGAAGCTTCTAGTAAAGGATAGTAAAATGTTTGTCACGCAGGGGCTGAGGAAACTAAAAACATTTCCTACATTCCGGAATGACACAGTAGTGATCTCATCTCACCATATATTCCCAATTTCTAAATAAAACTCTGAAGAATAGTAGTGGGAGTATACTGAAGCCTGAAAACAAATAAAAGAATAACTCGCTTATTATTTGAGTTACAAAAAAATGTATAGAACAAAGATTTTAGTGCATCAATAGTATATTTCATGATTGGCTCTATAACAATTTTTGAACAGGAATTGTAGTATATCAAAAGTTTATCAAGATTGGCTCTACAACATTTTTCAAGCCAAGGCATAATAACGGATATATTTTGAACTTTAGATTCCCCACACCACTCTACCACCCTCACCCGCCCAAATGACCGGAATTTGGATTAGTTGTTTAGAAGAAAACGTGTTTTTTTTTTTAACAGATATAGGTAGAAAAAACAGAATTAGCCATCAATGCGGCTTCCCATTCCCTAATATTTGTATGTAATGTTTTATGTGGAATAAAATCTTTCTATTAGTTAGAAAAATATATATTAACATTTACACTCTAAGCCGTCTACGAAATCACTGTAAGTTTAAAATTACAATATTTGTTTTCATTTTCTTGGGGCTCAGGTTAGCCATGTGAGTTAAAGCGTTGGCACCTCACATCGTCGCGAGTTCGATTCTCGCATGGGCAATAGGAATTTATTTAGTGACGGAATTCATTAAATAAGGTCCTTAGTTCCACCCTGGCTAGAAAAGGATAGTAACCTGAAGATAACCCATCCCAATCAGCGATAGTTGCAAAATGTGGACGTTAATAAATAATTTAATTAAAAATTTCATCTTATGTAAGGGAGTATTTGGCCCTTCGTATGATAGCAATTTTAATTATGATTAGTGGTCTAATAATTGAATCGAAAGACGGAAATATAATTATTTGAGACGTCCCGAATGGGTATGTATACACATAAAACAATTGAAACCCTGACTCTTTCATTTAAGAATTTAAGTGAATGAGGCAAGGTTAAATTTTTATAATTTAAATAAAAAATTACATTCACTAAAATAAATATTTTGATGTGTCATCCCATTAGACAAGATAGTATGCAATGAACGTACATTGCTACCTTATATAATGATATGCAATTGATTGGCTACACCTTACAACATTACTGAAAAAATCATCTTACAAAACAACTACGGTGAAAGTTTATTAAATTGAATATTAAAACGATTAAGTTTCAAACGCGCGTGTTTAAGTGCGTGTTTTTTTTTTTATTTTTACTTTTTTTTAAGTTATTGGACATAACACACCAGTAAGTTACAGAAGTAGAAGAAGGTGGTAAGTCAGTAGAGATAGTATTGAAAGTAGAGTCGGGAAGGCGAGCAGCTACCAATTACATTTTTTTTTGGCAGCACCCATAACCTGTATAATAGAGATAAGTAAATAAGAGTGGGTCAATGGTGGGTTGTATAGAGCAGAGGCAGGCAGGGAGAGGTTAATAAAAACTAATAGCAGACATACTAAATGGTGCTATTATCCAACCAGAAAGGTCTCCCCTGCCGATTCTACTCTTTGGGTCACAACCACCTGCTGTCTACTCCTTGATATAGTCTCTTCCGGAACTATCTACTCGCCCTCTCACTCTCCTTTTCTCCGTATAAATTCACATGAAATTTAGCAGAACATCTATCTTTCACTCTTTCTCCCACACTATTTATATACTCTAATTTGAATTATATAGGTATATATGATTCCCAAATAGGTCAGAAATTATATATATATATATATAAGCTAAGGTACTCGGCGTCGCTCAGGAATCATTAGCCTGAATGTTGACGGCATTTTTTAATTGGCAAGGCTAAAATGTGTACAACTACACTTTCCATCGATTTCATACACCAATTATCAAAATATAAAAGAAATTATTTACCATTATGAAAGTTATATATAGCAAGGCACTGTACCTAGAAACGTTTTGCCTCCTTCCTGTTTAACTATTTGTAGTTTTTCTTTTAGTTTTGTTTTTGTTATTTTTATTTTGGTTTTTCCCTCATGTTGTAAATATACTAACAATTTATACTTAGTTTTTTTAAATTCTATTTAGTTTGCAGGTTTGTAAAATTTAGCTTTGTAAAAATTTTAATATTTATTTAATTTTGTAAAATTATATTCTCACATGTTTAAAAATGAATCGTCATTGTAGTGGCATCTCAAAAAAATAATAAATACACCAATTATAGACTCGTCATATTCCTACGAGAGGTAAAATAAGCTGAAAAGAAATCAGCTACTGAGGTTGAACTCATGACGTGATTTTCGAAAAATGTCTTCATAGGTCCCACTATTCTATTAACTAGGACATCTCTCTCTCTCTCTCCCTCTCTCTCTCTCTCTCTCTCTCTATATATATATATATATATATATATATATATATATATATATATATATATAGAGAGAGAGAGAGAGAGAGATTAAAAGAAACAGTAATGAAAATAACAAACTGATGGCCAGGTTGAGTATAGAATTTTATTCTATAAGTGCAGTAAAGCACTGAGGAAATTTGCAGAAGCGTTATACCAGAAAATACATTAGTAGAATAGCTATTATGGGTAAATTGATAATATGCTATTATTATTATTATCATTTTACTTTCATCATTTAATGTTTTGTTGATTATTGTTCTTATTTATATATTGGAGTTAAGATTAATTATTTATATTTTTTTTTTTAAATTGTATAAATTATTTATAATTATTAATCTTCAAATACATGTAATGTACTATATTCTACGGGACATGTAGGAAATAAACTCCCTCTCTGAAGGGTTACTTCATTGAGGAAATAAATAAAAAATATATATATATATATATATATATATATATATATATATATATATCATATAAAGATGGATGGATAGATATACATATATATTAATGCCAAGTCATTAACGAAGATTAAATGTTCTAGAGGTATCAGTTTAGCCATTTGAGTTAAGATTGGTCTTAACGAACTTAGTAAACATAAGAATTTATATAGTGATGAATTCATTATGTAATATGTTTAGTCTCTGCTGGTTAGTAAATGGCGCATCCCTATAGATAAACAATAGCCTCGTCTAATCGTAGTTGCACAAAGTGGACGTATATAAATTATACTTATTTTCTAGAGACCTGAATATTTAATTTATCTCTATGATGAACAGTATATAAACAACTCATATTATGCTTAGTATAAATGTTTTAATGGGCTTAATCTGACCAGACAAAAGGAGGTTGGGTTTAGTGAGGCTTAAAATTAAAAAATGGAAATATCTCCCCAATTTTCGAAAAACTTTAAACGTCCAATATTTTTAACCATTTAATGTGTTAAATGTTTAGTTTTATACAATCACTCTTTAATACGAATATTAAGTGAGTTATTAGTATGTTTTGTTTACAGCCTTCAGTTTGTTCCTACTCGTGTAAAATTTGAAAAAAGGGGGAAAAGGAGAAAAAATTCATAATAAATATAAAAAAGTAGATAAATAAAAAGAAATAAATACATAATAAAAAAAAGTAAATAAATAAATAAAAATAAATAATAATTAGAAAAACTGGTTGGTGTGAGTTTGTCGGCGATTTCCCATGGTCGGGGAACTAAAATACGGTTCTGCGAGCACTGGGCATTTATGACCATGACCACCTGCGTGACGGACTTTCGTATTATAAGATTTGAGTTCCTCAGAGTTCGCCTGTCAGAGTTGTTTCTGTCCATCTAATTAGTTGGTTAAATGACACTTTTACCAAATTTCCAATAAGGGAAAGCGAGTTCAAAATTTTCAGGCCCCATAATGGCTTCATTTATTGAATTCCTCTTCTTCATTTGAAGCTTTTAGTTTACCAACTCATAAACAGTTTGTATAATGATTTACAATCACCAAAGAAAAACGGAAATTTCAACAAGCTGTAACTATGAGTTTCGCTGAAGACGCCACTTTCTGGCAATACCTTTTCTTCCCAAATAGGGGATTATACATAATTTGCTAAATTTTGGTTCAAATTTGAGTTTCTCCTAAAGAAAACTTAAGGTATTTCCTCTAAATGTAAGCATGACTATCCACTTTCAGACCATGGACTTATCTCTCATTTCAACTTTACTAAAGACAATTATGAGATTCTTATCCATTGTTGAAAGATAGATTTCCTAATCTTAAGCATTTGCTATCTGCGCACGCAGACGGTTTATTGACCTCGCTTGAATTGTTCCTCGTGTTTGAATCTATCCACACGTTTTTAAATAATTATAGCGCGCATTTATATAATATGAAAAAAAAGGTTCCCATCATTTAAATATTTCAGTGATGGTATTTTATTATCTTATGAGGCCTAGGTTATTAGGGGATTTACGTGTAAATTATTACAGCTGATGTGTGGTGAATTAATTACATTCTCTCTGAAATATTTCACTTGATTAGAGAACAAAATGTTTCCCCTCCTCTTTTTCAGATCCACCATAGATCATTGCTTGTAAATTAGGAATAAATTACTCCAAACCGAGATCAAACAAATCTCATGTGGCCTCGATCTACTAACGAAGTTAATTGATAATCACACCTTTGATGTTTATACTGACCAAATTGTTTTCAGTTCTTTTGGCATTCTAATTAAATTGTTCAAGGAGCAGTATTTAATCACCAGGTATCGCTATTTGTGAGCAGTTTGTTTGTTGAGTTATTGCAAGTCTGGTACGTGTAAATTCGAGACTCCTCTCGATTTTCATGTCATTAATGAAGATTAAATTTTCTGGAGGTATCAGTTTAGCCATGTGAATTATGATTGGCCTTAATGAACTTAGTAAACATAGGGTCGTGGGTTCGATTTCAACATGGGCAATTGTAATTTATTTAGTGATGAACTAATTACATAATATTATTAGTCTCTGCTGGTTAGAAAATGGTGCAAATCTATAGATAAACAATAGCCTCGACTAATCGTAGTTTTACAAAGTGGACTTACATTAATTATATTTATTTTATCTCTACGATGAACAGTATATAAACAAGTCATATAATGCTTAGGATAAATGTTTTAATAGGCTTAATCTGACCAGACAGAGTGAGGTTGGGTTTAGTGAGGCTTAAAATTAAAAAGTCCGTCACGCAGGGGCTGCGTAAACTAAGCAGATTTCCCATGTGAAGTTTTACAATCGAGAAATCCGCCTAATAACAACAGTAGTAGTAAAGAATCTCTAAACCTATTCACGAGGGACGAACAGTACCGAAACGGCCCGCACTAGCTCTCGGCGGAGAGTCCCGAACATAGCCGACTCCTGCCGAACACACACATGCATACAAATGCAAATATCTCGGTTAATATACAAGATACAGAATAAATGTATAGAACAATATTTATAGTAAATTTAATTTTCAATAAGATTGACTCTATACAATTTTTCGATTCGACACATAATAACGGAGATAATTCGAATTTTCAAAAATTCCCCCCTCCCACTGATCCGATTTCAGCCATTAACGAACTTGATCTTTGTTTTTACGTAAATCGCTTAAATATGAAGTTTGGTAACGATCAAACAAGAATTGCGACCGCTAAAGCGTTAACAAACAAATATATATATATGAACGGACCTCATTTTCGTCATCTTCTGGGTAGTATTGATGGACATTTGAAGAAATTTTTCAAAACTTGCGTCATGAGTACGACCTCAATAGCTGATTTCCCTTAAGGGAAATCTGCTAAAATTGGAAATATCTCCGCAATTTTTGAAAAATGTTAAACATTCAATATTGTTAACCATTTAATGTGCTAAATGTTTTAGATCATTGCTTGTAAATTAGTTATAAATTACTCCAAACCAAGACCAAACAAATCTCATGTGACCTCCCACTCGATCTACTGACGAACTTAATCGATAATCACACCTTTGATGTTTATGCTGACCAAATTATTTTCACTTCTTTTGACATTCTAACTAAATCCCTTAAGGAGCAGTATTTAATCACCAAGTATCGCTATTTGTGAGTAGTTTGTTTGTTGAGTTATTGCAAATCAGCCACATGTAAATTCGAGACTCCTCTAATTTATGAAGTCTGAAATTCCAGTAAGGTCCACTCTCAGCATGAAAACCTACTCATACATCAAGTGATACATGCTGTAAACCTCTCAATGGTCATTTGCTTGGTCAAGCTGCATGCTGGTGACAATAGTCTAATTTATAACACTAGTCATGTCTGTTCGTGCTATTTGCGACACTGCCTCTTAGGTTAGAAGCATTGTGCTAAACTGCTTCAGAGCCCTCGTTATTAAGTTGGTTTTCAGCTCATCAGAGTATGTTCTTCTATTGCCTCTACCAATGGGATTTCCGCCTTTAACAGGCAGGCATCATCGTACCATTTTAACCAGAACGCACCTGACGTTGGTTTCCAAGTGCTAGAGTTTGCGGTTGAACATTTAGTTAAATACCAATACTTCTTTTGCTTCTAAACTCGTTTATCACCTTGTCAAGTTATCCTCAAAGTGTCTAACCAATGCATTATCTTACACCTAACTCCCCGTATGGAAGATCTACCCCGACCCCCTACCATTGTTTTACACAGGAAGGGCTTATATGCGTTCCCTAGTATGGGGAAGACCCCCCTATGTTAAGGCTTGCTTATTAGCCTTTATCGGCTTAGACACTAAGACAGTTCGCCTGGAAATGCCATTAAGTTTGACGTTTGGGGGAATTTTAGACTGTAACTCCGTTTTGATGGCTAAAGTGGCCTTCCCAAGAAATTATTCGCCACTATAATGGCAGCTTAAATTCTTTTAGTGCTCATACGGTCTCAGTGAAGCTGGTTTTTAGGAGATTTCCCTTAAGAAACATTTCTACAAAAATTGATCCATCATACATGGAGATGATGGAAAATGGAGGTGCATTCAAAAGTGTGTATATACTTGCCTGTTACCACTCTAATGGTCGCAACTTTTGTTTGATCGTTCTCAAACTCGATATATAAGCGTAAACCCCAAAATAATGTTCCTAATGAGTGAAATCGGACTGAGAGGAGGGGGGGGGGGGTTAGAGAGGTGAATTCCCTACCCAGGAGATAAGAAAATTAGGACCATTCAAAACTATATTTTTATTGTTTAATCCCTACCAAATTCGAAATTTAAACGTTTTATGTAAAACTAAAGACCAAGTTCGTTTAGAGGCGGATGAATTAAAAAAAATTAAAAATATCTCCATTATCATACGTCTGATTGATAATTTGTCTAGAACCAATCATATTACACATGCAATGTTCTATATATTTTGTTTTATTAATTAATTAATTATTAATTAATCACTTTATTCGAGGAATAAATGCCAAATATTTTTTTCAGTGAACATTTTCTTTGTGAAATACATGCAAATACGTTGTGTCATGACGTCAACGACTAAGATTTTTCATTTTTAAATCAAAAATGTTTATTTGATCCATAATACTATAAACGATATTTAACCGTTTAAATCATGACTAATGTTCTCAGTCGTAAATGGATGAAATCGGACCAGGAACAAGGGGGAGGGGGAATTCGAAAATTCAAAATTCTCCGTTATTATGAGTATTGAAAAATGTTAAGAAATAAATTAAGCTATTGATGCTCTACAATTGTTGTTCTATATATATTTTAGTAGCTGACATGTTAAATGAGATAGGGAAATATGCTTCGTTTACGCAGCCCTTGTGCTTCGGACTTTTTTAGTGTGTTGAAGGTCATTAGGTTAATCACAATACTTATACTACTATTCGATACTATTTATTTCAAATGATGTAAGAAAAATAAATACTGTTAATTTATTTAACTATGCCCATAACTTCTGATCTCCCCGGATGCTGAATTAGGTGGAAGACTTCTTCATCGTTGGCCTACATTTTCGAAGCTTTTTCCCTTTATTTCCCCGCCATTGGTGATAATCACCGTTTTCTCCCGTTTAGGTGACAGGGAAACTCAAGCCGGTGTGTTCGTCAACCCTCCAGCTGGGGGCATCGAAAAGAGCGAGACTGATTCAACATTTTTCTAGTTTTCCACTTGCTCCCCGCTGGGAGACGGTCTGTGAAGGTCGTTTGAGAGATACCATCTGCCACGGTTTCTTGCCTTCGTTAGTACACCAAATTGTCGGGACATGTCTAGACTAAATCACATTAGTTTAACATTGCAAGTAAATTAACCTCAACTCGGGTTTCATGGCCATTTCTCTTCTGACTGTGACCACTATATCAAAGCTATTTTATTTACCAGTAGGACAATCTCCAATTAAGTCGAACCACCACGTTAGTAATTTAAAAAAAGGAAATTTGCTTGTTTTTAAGTACGTTAATTATTTACCTAAGGTGTACAATTTTTTTTAATGCAATGGACAGAATACAATATCAGTAAAAATAACAAATTTTAAATAAGAGAAATGTTGGCGTGTAAACTTTTTAATAGACGTATTTTCTGGACTCTGTTGAATTCATATTTATAGGGATAAAATAAATTAACTTCATATTTATAGGGATATAATAAATAAACTCCTTAGGCCCACCCTGGCTAAGAAAGGATGGTAACCTGTAGATAACCCGTCCCGATTAGCGTAGTAGCATAAAGTGGACGTAAAATAAAAAAAAAATATAGGGATAAATCTATATATTTCCCGTGAGACATTTTGAAAAACCCAATTATACAAAAATATTACACTACTTACTCTAAATGAGGAAGATGAGGAGAAATTTTTGCGTTTGGCAGTTCCTTTAAATGCGATCAGTTCTTTTCAATGATGAAAGTTAATAAAACAAAAAATCGTACAAGGCTGACTGACGATAGTTTGGAAAATTCTTTTCTTCTTTCTATCAGTGGAATTAATCCAAACATCGAAGGATTAGTTTCCCAAATTCAAGCTCAAGTGTCTCATTGATTTCGATGTCGCTATTTAACTTTCGTTGTTTGTAATAATTCCAAATTATACGATTTAATTATAATGTTGTACATATTTTTTTCATTTCTATTTGTTATTTTAATAAATTATATTATAATTACATTGTCGTATAATTTCATGTCTGATATCTATCGTTAAAAATTATGAACACTTCCTTAAAGTGCACTAGTTTTAAAAGCGGCCCTCGAACGTATTTACACACGAAAGTTTGGCCCACAACATGTCAAATGTTGCCCACACCTGATCTAAATACTATAAATGATTTTTTTCCCACTTTTACAAGAGCTGTGTGCTTATAAAAATTTAAAAAAAATATTTTCCAATTTATTGGGAGATTACTCATACTATGAGATCGTAAGTGGTTACAATAGTCTGCGTAATGAAACAATATCCTCCATGACACTGGGAAATACTTTCTTTAGTTCCAGTAATAATGAAATCTGCACTAGTATTTTCTTCGGTCATGACATATATAGTGAAAGTAACAAAATCCAATTCTATCTCATGCTTTACGGAAATATTCTCAAAAAAAAACAAAAAAACTAAATATTCTGTAAATTCAATAAATTTCATTCTAATATGGTTGATTGCATGATTTGAAAAAGCATCTAATGACCAAGAAATCGAGTCATATTAAGAGGGATCTTTGCAATTCATCCTTGCATTGAATTACGTTGAATTCGTTAAGAAAGTAATAATTCATCAGGGCATATTTATTCCCAGATGAATTATGACCTAGATTTTGCATCCTTTTTATTACGAAGAGCGAAGTAAAGGCATTCATTGCGTTTAGCCATAAATACAATAAACCACCCCCCTCTCTTATCCGCCTTGGCACCCACAAAAACATAATCCTTAATAAAATCTGCCCCATCTGTCTTTAAAAAAAGATACTATTACTAAGACTTGTTCTTTAATTCTGCATTTTTTTAGAGCACCATTTTTAGATTTTTCTTGCAGTGGGAATGTATTTTTAGCAAATTTCCCTTAAGGGAAATCAGCTATTGAGGTTGTATATGTATATATATATATATATATATATATATATATATATGTATATATATATATATATATATATATATATATATATATTTGTCTGTTACCACTCTAGCGGTCGCAAGTTTTGTTTGATCGTTACCAAACTCGATATTTAGTCGTTTTATGTAAAAAGAAAGATCAAGTTCGTTAACGGCTGAAATCGGACCAGTGAGAGGGGGGGGGGTTTAGAGGGGAGGATTTTCGAAAATTCGAAATATCTCGGTTACTATACGTCGGATCGAAAAATTGTACAGAATCAATCTTATTGCAAATTACATTTACTATAAATATTGTTATATACATTTATTCTCTATCTTGAATATTAACTGAGATATTTGCATTTTTATTAAATCGACGGCTAACGGGCGAGAGTGACTTTCCCGCCAAAAGCTCGTTCGGCCGTTTCCTTGATTGCTCGGCTCTCGTGTAATTTGTCTATTGTAAACCTTCACGTGGGAAATCTGCTTAGTTTACGCAGCCCCTGAGTGACGGGCTTTTTATTTAGACAAAAGTGTAGCTATTTAGTGTATTATTTTTTCTATTATTATTATCTGTATAATTAATAGATTTAATTTTTATTTAGCAGATACGTTTTTGCTTTTTGTTACGTATTTCTCGATATTTAATCGTTATACTAGGTTGTTACAAAAGTCCTTGTTCACAAAATTAATTTTATTCAAATGCGAGTACAAAATTTACAAATCAAATTTATTCTTCAAAACACAGGCCATCATTTTCAACTACTTTAACCCATCTTTCAGCCAAAAGTTGTATTTGATGTAGATACCACTCTGCAGTTTTCGAGGCAAAGATCTCATCGCTTCCAGATTTGACATCATCGAAGTTTTCGAAGCGCCGACCTTTCAAAAAATGCGCCATTGACCTGAAAAGTCCATAGTCAGACGGTGCGATGTCTGGGCTGTAAGGAGGGTGGGGCAAGACGCTAATTCCGTTCATTTCTAACAATTTTCCTTTAACTAATCGTGAGCGATGAGCAGGGGCGTTGTCTTGCTGAAAGAACGCTTGGGCTTGCAGATAAGTCATGAGGTGCTGACCTTGAACGGACGTTTTGGACACCAAGCTTCTTGAAATGCCGGCTTATTGTAGCATTTGAAACTCCCATTTCTTCGGCTAATCCTCGAGTTGTGACATGTGGATTCCGACCAACAGACTCAAGTAGCACTGGATCATCGACGACTGAAGGACGACCTGATCTAGGTTCATCTTCAAGGCTTGTATTCCCAGAATTAAACCGCCTGAACCAAAATGCGGCCGTGTTTCGATGCACCACACTTTCCCCTTCCACTGCACAAATTTCCTCGGCTGAGGCCTCTGCACTAAAACCTTTTTTCCAATAATGCCTAAGAAGGCCGCGGATGACAAATTTTTCTTCCGACATTTCTAGTGAAATTTAATAAACTGAATGAAAGGCAGGGACAGTTGGCGTACATAAATAATTAGAGGATTAGTTAATGTAAACATTGACATAAGAATTGTATTCGTCAGAGATGAAATAAGGATTAAATTGTTAGAGATATATATTCTCTATACTGAGTTTTAACAGAGATATATGCATTTTTATTAAATGTGAGTGGATAACGGACGAGATGTGATCGGCTTTTGTCGGTATTGTTCGACCAAAACAGCCGAAAACTAGTTCGGCTGTTTCCGAAACTTTTCGGCTCTCGTGAAATTGTTTTAGAGACTCCTGTAAGCTTTTCCTTTGTGAGATATATGCAAATAAGTTCTGTTGATCCCCTCCTCCCCTTCTTTAGTTCTTGGACTACTAAAATTTGTGTTATTAAAATAATTTATATTTTAATTCATTATAAATTGCAGTACTAGATATAGGAAATAGTTTGTAATAAAGATAATATGTTATATTCAGATATATATATATATATATATATATATATATATATATATGAGTAATTGTTTTTCTTTCCTGTGAAGAATATATCTATCTATCTGTTCAGCATTGAGTGGTTGGCAGTCCTATTTTTTTACAAATCAGAAGCCGTTTCCGTTGGGAGCTTATTAAAATTAGCTAAAAGTTTTTTTCATTACCGTTTGTATTTACCCATGGTGGTGTCGTGTTACCAGTATGCAAATTTCTCTATTGTAAAACTTCACGTGGGAAATTTACTTATTTTACGCAGCCCCAGCGTGACGGACTTTATATGCTATGGTTCAAGAGAGATGAGTGGGAAATATAACCGAATTTAGGTGGGTTGTATTCGTTCTGTACGGTGAGTTTTATACTTGGTAAATACCAAATGATTAGTCGGCATTATTCACAAAGTGCAGGCTGCGCTTGCTGTGTATTTCCGGGCAATATGAATAATGGCCGGAAAACTGTCTGCATATTATGAGCAGTTTCCTTATTAATCTCTCTGTCAGTAATACATTCACTAAACGTAGAACACCAAGTCTTTATTGCATTGCCAGACAAAGGAAAATCATTAAGACATATTAAAATTCCTGGAGATTACTCCACGTGATTGTATACCCCGTGAACTTAATGAAAAATTGCAATTCTAACAAGAGTTTATCTTAATTCCTCTGCTTGCGATGTTTCTTCCCAGCGTGGCTTAAAAAATGTAACTCAATAAGTAGCTAGAGTTTCTAAGGAATTTCCATCATTTTTCACCTCATATTTTTAGCAGATTTCCCTTAAGATAAATCAGCAATTGAGGACGTACTCATGACGCGATTTTCAAACAATTTCTTCAAATGTCCATCGATCCTACCCAGGAGATGACTAAAATGAGGTCTGTTCCAAACTATATATATACTCTTCGTCAAAACAAACGCAACACCCTAAAATTTATTGATTACACAAGTTTTTAATTGAAATAAAAAATATTATGTTGATGTTTCTAATCAGACAAATACATTGGAGGAGAAAAACAACAATTTCATTTGAATTCCAGCACTTCTTCTTATCTTTAATCCTATTGCTTAGAAACAGCACAAATTCCATAGTCATTCTTATCGACTTAGGGATACAAAAAAAAAATTACTAGGGCTCAGTATTCATGTTAATTTCATCAAGTACGCATTATTTTAGAATTCATAAGTAATTATGGCACAGTTAGATAGAGATGACACAATTAGGGCAGTGACGATGCACCAAGAAGACCGTAGCACACGTTACATTGCTAATCGACTTGGGGTCCACTTGTCAACTGTCGCACGGGTCTTGAAACGATTCAGAGAGACAGGAGGATACGCAAGAAGACCTGGATCGGGCCAACCACGGGTCACATCAGCGGAAGACAACCGTTTTATCCGGCTCCAGACTCTCAGAAATCGGCTAAAAACAGCAAACGACTTAAGAAACTTGGTCGCTGGTGTCCGAAACTTACATGTTTTGGTATCAATAGTTACGAGACGAGTGAGGAATAGTGGACTGAGGTGACGAAGGCCCATGGTTGGACCACTTGTCTCCAGAGAGCACCGAAGAGCCCGCCTTAGGTTTGCCCAGGAGCACCGAGATTGGACTGTCGATGACTGGAGACGAGTCCTGTTCACCGATCAGACCAGAGTGGCGCTAAACTCTCCTGACGGACACAGAAGAATGTGGAGGAAGCCAGGTTAGCGATACAGCAAATGTTGTATAGTCGGAAGGAAGCCTTATTATGGTGTGGGCTCCGTGATGTTCTGGGCTGGCATCTCATGGGAAGCTCGCACGGAGTTAGTTTCGATTCGTGGGGGCCCTTTGACTGCACAAAGATACTTGGCAGACATTTTGGAGGACTATGTCATGCCATACATGCCATTTATTGGTGAAAATGCATTTCTTATCCATGATAATGCAAGGTCACATGTTGCCCGTATTGTTAGGGACTACCTATCTGAAATCAATATCGACACATTGCCGTGGCCAGCGAGGAGCCCTGACCTAAATTGCATAGAACATTTATGGGACAGACTAAAAAGAAGTGTTGGAGCCAGGGAACCAGCACCCTCAACCTCAGGGAGCTTGAGGCTGCCGTTTTGGAAGGGTCGGGAAGATTACCTCAGGAGGTCGTCCAGGACTTGATCAGGAGCATGCCCACACCTATGGAGGCTGTCATTCGAGCAAGAGGTGGCAACACTGGTTATTAGTGTATGAATAGTCATTTTAATTTTTTAAAAAGTTAAAATTTTGTTTTTTCATTTTTAGGATAAATTTTTATTTTTTTTTTGGAATTAAAGGAATTAATTTTTTTTTCTGAAATACACTTTTTATTACTCCTATGTACTTGTATTATAAGACACAATAAGGTATGATTCTCTGCTTCAGTAAAAACCCAATGAAATTAATAAATTTTAGGGTGTTCCGTTTTTTTTGACGAGGAGTGTATATTTGTCAGTTAACGCTCTAGCGGTCGCAATTTTGGTTTAATGTTTAACCGTTACTAAACTCGGTATTTAATAGTTTTATGTATAAAAAAAAAAAAAAAGACCAAGTTTGTTAATGGCTGAAATCGGACAAGTGGGAGGCGGGGGAATTTCGAAAATTCGAAATATCTCCGTTACTATACGTCGGATCGAATATTCTATAGAACCAATCCTATTGCAAAAGTAATGCTCCATACATGTCGTTATGTACGTTTTTGCTCTATCTTCATTATTAACCGAGATAACGTATTTGCATTATTTAGTTTTGGTCTTCAGTAAACCCCCACTCCTACTCATGTCATACTGACACTAAGATGTTATATTATGAAGCAATTTACTTAAAGCCTAAATACCCAATATTGTTCTCATTGAATTTTTACATTTAGAGGTAAATGGAAATACGCGGGGCACGTGGGAAATCTACTTCGTTAATGTAGCACCTTCGAGACGGATTTTCTTTTTTATGCCAATCACTGATTGTGTCTTAGTAAATTTTAAACGTTGCATGTTTTTGGAGGTTTTAATGGTTGTTTTTAGCAGATCTACCTTAGCTGAGCTTTGAGGTTGTACTCATTTTATATACGACAATGAGTTCACTTCAAAATTTTATATATATATATATATATATATATATATATATATATATATATATATTTGTCTGTTAACGCTCTAGCGCTCGCAATTTTTGTCTGTTCGTTACCAAACTCCAGATTTAAACTGATTACTTTATGTAAACATGAAGATCAAGTTCATTAACGGCTAAAATCGGACCAGTGGGAGTGGGGGGGATTAGAGGGGGAGAATTTTGAAACTTCGAAATATATCCGTTGTTATACGTCGGATCGAAGAAAAATCTATATCGAATATTAACCTAGCGAGATATTTTCATGTTTTAGTTTTCGGCCATCAGTAAACCCCCTCATGACTCCTACTCATGTCATATTAACTATAAGCTGATATATCATGAAGCACTTTATTCCAAGGTAGATACAAAATATTGTTTTCATTGAGCTATTACTTTTTGAGTTACATGCTAATACGTCATGTGATGATGTCATCAATTAAGATTTTTGTTCTTTATTCGAAAATGTTTAGTTGATCTATACCATACTCGATATTTAGCCGTTTCGGTCAACACTGAAGATCATATTTGTTATTGGCTGAAATCGGACATGGAATAGTGTTGGATTAGAGAGGGGGAGAATTAAAAAATATCTTCGTTATTTTGAGACGGATCATAAAATGTTATAGATCCAATTTTGTTTTTCTACAATTATTGTTGTATGCATTTTTTTATTAAGCGAGTTATAGGCCCTGTCTTGTTTTCTACCTTCAGTAACCCCCCCCCTCTTCTACTTATCGTTTTTTTACATATAAATGGAGAATACGTGCTGATATGAGTTCTCAAGTGTTATACCAGAACTTGGAAAATCTACTTAGTTTACGCAGCTCATTCGTGACGGACTTTTACTATTTTCTCATTATTAGCTTTGAAGAGCGCTAAGATCATCTAACGTTTTGTACCTGAATTTATGATGGATTAACGTTGTTGCATTTTATTGCTCTATCGATAGTTCTTCACTCTCAACATCTGTCATGAAGTAGCAAATTTTATTTCGATCCGATCTAAATTTCTACTTCTAATCAACAAAAAAGTCCGACACGCAGGGGCTGCGTAAAATAATAAACAGATTTCCCTCGTGAAGTTTAATAATAGATAAATATACATACTTATAACACAACACCACCTTGAATATGAAGTGAATAAATACAGACGGTAATAAGAAATCTTTCCCCTCCTGGCGGGAAGCGTCTGAAATGTAAACAAATAGGTCTGCCAACCCGACTCTCACCGGAAAAAAACAATTATTGAAATATATCAGAATATAACATATTAATTTGATTGAAAACTATTTACTATATCTAGTACTGTAATTTATAATGAATCAGAATAATTTTTATCTCAATCAATCAAATTTAAGTAGTCCAAAAACTTAAGACGGGGGTGGGGGTCACCAGAACATATTGGCATATATGTCGTAGAATAAAGTTCTCTTGAAAACAATATTTGGTACTTAACCCTCCGTCGGGCGCAGCTAGCCTGAGAGGCCAGGAAAACATACTTTTTGATACCACGCCTCATTCTGTTTCCCCTGTGAGGGGCCATTCCCAGTAATTTCCTGATTTGTGTTCATGCTTAGAATCCCCTACTTTAGTCTATTGCCATCCTTCATCCAGACCGACTGGTCCCTAGGTGGCTTGTGAGGCCGACTGCGCCCAATTGCTCCTTAATTTTGAAGATGATTTTTTTTCAAGATATATCTATTGCAATCGTCCCTTTTACTAAGATTAATGCTATTCTATATGGAAGTTCGTCGATATCTTGAGAAATAAGTGCTAGTCTAACTCTGGCCTCTCAGGCCGAATGCGCCTTATCAATTTTACTTGTTTTAGTTTAAGCTTCATTCTATTTTAATAAAGTTATTATTTTACGTACTAAATAGCATATTTGCTTTCCTTAGATCCTAGCAAATTGTGTCCTACCAGCGTTTTAAATTAAAATTAATTAGATTGGGAGTGGGGGGCTAAAATATGTGGGCGGCCTCTCAGGCCGTGTGCGCCCGATTTTGTTTCGTCCAGAGGTGCGCCCGACGGGTTAAGGTTCGAATAATGTGGTTTATTACATAACCGAGTATTGTTAGTTTAACATGAAAAGAAGTGGGGGTTTGTTGAAGCTGAAAACTATAAAATCCAAATATCTTGATTAATATTCAAGATACAGAAAATACATATTGAACAATATTTATAGATCATTTAATTTGCAATAAGATTGGTATTATACAAGTTTTCTATCCGACTTATAGTAACGGAGATACTTCGAATTTTCAAAATTCCCCCCTCTAAACCCCGCCCCCCCACCCTCCCACTGGTCCGATTTCAGCTATTAACGAACTCGATCTTCCTTTTTACATAAAACGATTGCATATGGAGTTTGGTAACGAAGGAAACAAAAATTGCGACCACTAGAGCGTTAACAGACAAATGTATATATATAATTTTGAACGGACCTCATTTTCGTCATCTCCTGGGTAGGATCGATGGATATTTGAGGAAATTTTTCAAAAAACGCGTCATGAGTACGACCCCAATAACTGATTTCCCTTAAGGGAAATCTGCTAAAAGGGCAGACTGGAATTCCCCTAGAACTGAGTAGTTGGGCTGACGCACCTACTGAATTCGTTTGCAAAGAGTTTGGTTATCATGAGGAATCATGTGGGAGAGCGAGTTAATTATGAATTCGGTATTTATAATAGATTTTCTCGTGATTATCCCCGTTCGTTCACCTTTCCCAGCCGAAGAGTAATCCTAGCGTGCCACCCTCCTAATAGAATGGTGAATTATCTCTCTCAATACAATAACTTTCTCAACTTCTTCTACACTTTTTTCACCAACTGTAACCCTAATGAGAAAACTAGTAGTTATTAGAAATTTCTAGAGCTCTGAGAATACGCCAAATAGCTTAGTTATCATAATATTTTAAGAAAGGAAATAATTCGATGTAAATGCTGTGACCAGATTTATTAAATCGTCTAAGGAACTTATCATCAGCGTCAAGAAACGTTGGATTACATAAACACGGCAGCCATTTTCGAAGAGCTTTACTTTCTTGGAGGGCATATCATGTTTTTGATTTTAATATAAACTTAATTTTCAAGAAAAAAATAATTAACTGTGTTTTATGTTATGTTACTTTTATGTTAATTTAGGGGTTTCGTGCGAATTTTGGATCACTATAATTTTTCAGTATGTTTTTTTTATGGAAAACTAAAAGATCAAGTTCCCTAATGGCTGAAATTGGAAGAGAAGTGGGGAAGTTCAGAGGAGTAAAATTTTGAAATATCTTCGTTACATTGAGTTGGATAAAAAAAATGTCAATTATCTTTTCTAAATATTAACATTTTACAATTGATTATCTATAAATTTACTCAAAATCAAACGTAGTGACTTATTTGTATTTTTATTGTTTTCAGAGAGTTTCAGAGTCTACTTAGACCTGTAATTTTAATACTAAATGACATATTTGCATTTAATAATTTTAATCCTTCGGTATATCCCAATTCTACTCATCTCAGATTAACAATGAGCTAATATATCACGAAACGTGACGCCTTATTCTAAAATACGATGTATTTTTTTCATTCGATTTTTACTTAGTGAGATTCTTGGATAAATTCCCGTTGAAACATCATCAATGATGATTATAGAGACCTAAATTTGTATTTGATCTATACCATACTCGATATTTAACTGGTTCATGCTAAAATGATGGTCATGCAGGTTAGTAGCCAAAATCTGAAGTGATGTGTGGGGGTTTAGAGAAAGATTAAATTCAAAATCATATAGATCTCCGTTATTATGCTTCAGACTCGATAAGTGTTATATGATCATAACTAATAACAAATTAATGGACTACACTTACCTACTTGAATATTATAGGAGTAATTGAATTTCTAACAGATTTCTCTTTAGCAAACCGGTTATACTCCTGACGCACTTATCAAAAAATGTTTATATATATATATATCTATATATATATATATATATATATATATATATATATATATATATACAGTAAACTCTCGATAATCCGCGGGCGGATATTCCGCGCTCATCCATGGATTTTTTTAATGTTTGAATAAGAAAAGTTTTTATACAGAATAAGTTTGAAGAGTTAGGTCTTAAGGAACTGAAGTAGAGAGGAAACACATTAAATAGAAAGATTCAATTCTCTTTAATCAAATTATCCAGGTGTTGCCTGAGAATGCATTAGTCTTTTTTTCTCAGAAACATGTTACCTCATCCTTTCCTTTTTCCATATAATTTTCTAATAAGATCAGAATCTAATTTTCATTTCCAAACTCTTCTCATATCGGTTTAGTTTCTGTCGCATTGCCGTCTAGTACTAGTTCATTTCGCTCGTGTGTTTGAATCACTGACAGTAGTTATCGTCAAAGTTTATCGTTATTTTATTTAACAATGACCGATAAAAGGAAAAAAGTGTTTTTATCGATTCAAGAGAAACTCGAATTAATAAAAAAAATCGAAAATGGCGAATCTAGGAAGCAAATTTGTTTGCAATATGGAATAGGAGAAACAACTGTTCGAGATATTTTTAAGCAAAAAGATAAATTATTGCAATTTGCATCCTCATCAGACAACTCTTCATCGATGAAGAAAAGAAAAACCATGAGAAGGAGCACTTATGAAGAACTAGATGCTGCACTGTTGGAATGGGTAAGTCAGTTGAGAAGTGAGGGAACTCCTGTTTCTGGGCCTATTGTTGCTGAAAAAGCTAAACAGTTTTTTGTAATGCTAGGTTTAGAGGGAACATTTAATGCATCATCAGGGTGGTTGACGAGGTTTAAACAGCGCCACGGGATAAGGGAAATCGGACTTTACGGCGAGAAATTAAGTAACGACCAGCAGGCAGCAGAAAATTTTAAAACAGAGTTTGAACAGCTCCTTCAGTCAGAAGGAATTTGTTACGAACAGCTGTATAACGCTGACGAATCAGGGCTGCTATGGAAATGTTTGCCAACGCGAACACTGGCATTTGATAGCGAGAGGCAAGCTTGAGGCCATAAGTCCAGTAAAGAGCGCATTACTATAATGACATGCAGCAATGCAACAGGCTCTCACAAACTAAAACTGGTAGTTATTGGAAAGTCAAAAAAACGCGGTATTTTAAAGGGACAAGGGCCGAAAACCTACCAGTACATTATTTTAATCAGAAGAAAGGCTGGATGGACCAACAAATTTTTAAAGAGTGGTTTCATAAAAAATTCATCCCTCAAGTGAAAGAACATTTAAAATCAAGAAACCTACCCCAAAAAGCCATGCTGCTTATTGACAACGCCCCGTCACACCCATCGACAAATATTTTACTATCGGACTGTGGAAATATTTTCGTCAGTTTTCTGCCTCCAAATGTCACTGCTCTTATCCAACCAATGGACCAGGGAGTAATTGCTTTGATGGAAAAAAAAGTATAGAACAGACTTGTTAAAAAAAAGGATTGAAGAGGGTAATGATCTTCAGGGTTTTTGGAAAGATTATACCATTCTCGACAGCATTTATGACATAAACACTGCTTGGGAGTCAGTAAAACAAACTACGTTGGTAAAGTCCTGGAGGAAAATTTTACCAAATGTAGAAAATACTTCAGTAGAGCCTTCAGATAAAGAAGAGGAAGTTTCTGCTAATGATTTAGCAAATTTAGCGAAATCAGTTGCTGGAGGAAGTGATGTCGATGAAAGAAATATTGTTGAGTGGATTAATTGCGATGCCAGTGATCCAGGATTCGAACATCTTACTGATGAACAAATAATAGATAGAGTATCAGGTATTGAATTAGAGGAGAGTGAGGAAGAAGAGAAGGATAACACCAAAAAGAAAGTAAGTCATGACGAAGCCCTAATACAGGTTAATGGACGAATTCAATATCTGGAAGAACAAGATGATGCATCACTGTGTGATAAAATGGTGTTGAAAAAACTTCAGAATCAAGTCAAGAAGAGATGTTTTGCTTCAAAACAACAAACACTTTTAACGGATTTTTTCTGAAAAAGTAAATTGTACAAGTATGTGTATTACGTAAATATGTTTAATTTTAATTATTTCCATATTTATTGTTTTTTCATATTATATTTTCATATTTCACATTTTAATATTACTAAATAAACATTTTCCAGTAACATCCCTGTGTTGTATGTCTCCATTTTAGAATTTTTGCGTGTTGTCCGCGGGATCGCCTAATCCGCGGAATCGGCTAATCCGCGGGTGTCGCGCCAGTCAATTCCGCGGATTATCGGGAGTTTACTGTATATAAAATTGTAACCCCTGTCTCTTTTTTTTTTTTAACTTCACGATACTTTCTCGTTTCACATGGAATTGATAATACATCAACAATTCTTACATACACAGGAGACGGAAATATAAACGTTCAGCCCACTCTTACTCTTCCCATATTAACAATTATCTAATATGCCATAAATTATCGTAACTTAGTTTTAATATGAAATATGGTTTTTAACGAACTTACTATGTTATCAATAAAGATTCTATTTTATCATACTCAATATTTCATCACATAATTGATATATAATAAATACCTATATATAAAACTAAGGATAAAAATTGGTTGATGTAGTAAAGTGGCAAGGAGGTTGTGGGTAAAAAGTAAACAGTTCAAAATATCACCTTTATTTTGAGTCGGAACGGGAAATTTTGTATTATAAACCTAGTTTGAAGAAGTTGTTTGAATGTCGCATCATGAATACGATCTCAATAGCTGATTTTCCCTAAGGGAATCTGCTAATAAATGAGGTTTTATATAAATGACAGTTTCATAGGTTAATGTTTTACGTGAGCTATTCAGCTTTCTAATAATAATTTAATTCGTGAACTGCTCATATAGAATTTTAAACTAGATTATCTCTCCATAATGAGCTCATATCTTGCCTGGGGTGGTCCAGGAAATCCAAGTGCA
Organism: Riptortus pedestris; assembly: GCA_019009955.1. Lineage (NCBI taxonomy): Eukaryota > Metazoa > Arthropoda > Insecta > Hemiptera > Alydidae > Riptortus > Riptortus pedestris. The sequence continues at coordinate 19,578,715 of CM032233.1, forward strand.
AAGTACAAATTAGTATACGCGACTGTAAGACGATTGGAATCTGGTTATAGGGCAGAGATAAGTGGAAGATGAAAGAGCAACTTACGTATCTGGGTTAGTGTTTGGCAAATGCAAATTGGATGCAGGTATACAAATTGCCTGATACCGCTCAACAATCATTTGTATCATAGAGCCAAATTGGAAAAGAACTATCTACGATAGAATATTTAGTTTCAAATCGATGTGGGGGAAAAAATATATATATATATATATATATATATATATATATATATATATATATTAAAACGAAATAGCGGAAAAGTATTCTCGAATGACAACAAGCTTTACTCTTAAAAACATCGTCATAACAAAAAACGTTCTTAGGATTAATTTATTTTAAACTATTTACGTATTAATTTATAAAAGTAATACATTTTCGACCTGCATAGCTTCATGTAAATAAACAGAAACCAGATTTCTTTGTATCAAAATACGGATACTTACAGCTAGTATTTACAACTGTTCGACAATCCTCATTTATTAACATCAAAAGGCGGTATCTGAATTCCCTTTTGGTGTGTATTTGCGCTACTGAAATTGAATTTATCGTCATTTACATAATATTTAATATACTGTAATTAGTTTTAATTAAATAAATTCTAAGAACGTTTTTTGCTATATTGATGTTTTTAAAAGTAAACCTTTTTTGGATTCATTCAAGAATTCCTTTGCGTCACTTTGTTTTAATATGTTTTTTTTTTTAATTTCACATTCCATTCCTTTCTCCGTAGACTTGGTTCAAAGACAATTTCGTTCGCTACAACTTTTATGTTGCAGCATTTTTCAATAAAATGTGCCGATTCTGAACTAAAGATTTGTCTATTTTACGGATAAAGGATGCGTCAAATCGAAAAATTCACCGATATATACTCGTTTTAAAATTTGATTTTCTACCAGAATCCGCCATACAAAGTAAAGCATTCCATTAGAAATTCCAAAGTTATGGTCGCTGGAGAGGTACTGGAGGTCAGGAGGTTGAATATGGACAGAAAAGATTCTTCAGGGGTCCCAATTATGGCACACCAAGTCTCAGGCTTGTATTAAAATAATTGGAGATTTTAAGGGAGGTGGCACGGGAACTTGGGACACCCTGTATATATAAAATGGTTGGCAATTTGTGCAAAGGGGTAACATATGAAATCGCTCTTGTCAAATATAAAATTGCCGTTCTTCCAGTCCTAAAATGATCAGCTTAGTTCACGTAGCCCTAGCGTTCTTATTTGTTATTATGACTCAAACCCCAATAATATTGTGGTAAATGAACTGTTTCCATAAATTGTAATCCATTTTTTTCATGGCCTAATTTGATGTAGGTATGCTTGTATATTTCGATATTTCTAGTATATATTACTAGTCGTGTTCCAATAATTCAATGCCACACATACATGTGTGTGTATATATGAAAACAACATATATATGTGTTAGTAGTACATGTACCGCAGAAACGAGTATACCTACAAACGACGTGAACAAACTCGCCAAACACGCAACCCTGACTTTAACTTACTGACCCTTCCAGGCTTACATTTAAAAATACTTCAGACTGCATTAAATCAATGGCAAATAATGTATGCAAATATGTATGGCAAATAATCAATGCAAATATGAGATAGTAGATAATAAGAAAACTATCCCAAGCTTCCCATTTCTGTGTGTCTATATATATATATATATATATATATATATATATATATATATATATATATATATATATGAACCAAATTTCAGCAGGTCGATTATTTTATTTACAGGTATTTTCGATATTATGATTGTTTTTTCGCCATTGTGGTTATTGTTTTTTCGTTCTGGGGTGTGGAGAATCGAAAATTCAAAATATCACCGTTAATTGGCATATTAACAACCGAAAATCATGTGGGAGTAATATAGCCTTGTATGACCGAGTGGCCATCCAGCAGACGTGACAATAGACACCTCATGAGGTCATGAAGCATTAACTATTAAACATATACTAACTAACTGCAGGAACATAGAATACTTACGGACTCCACATAACATATACGAACTTCTTACAGACAATATACTAAATCACCTTAGAAAAATTGATTTTTGTTTTACAACATTTAACTTCTCTCCTTTTTGATTTTGACTTACTGAGAAATTTAATATAATTTCGAACAATTTTAGATAATATAAATGCACTAGTATATAGGAATACCATAATATGTTTTTACTAAAATCATTTTAAATTGTTGTCTTTATTATGTTTAATTTTTATTTATTGATTCAACTGTATCATGAACCACTCTATTCCAAGCTTAAATACCAAATATTTTTAATATTTTACTTAAGATTTTTGCGAGTCGAAAATCATTATTTCTTCTACACCATGCTCGACACTTAACTGTTTTATTCCACACTAGAAATTATGTTAGTTAATAATTGAAATAGGGATGGAATAGGGGGGAGTGGGGGTTTAGAGGGGGATTTTAAAAATTTAAATTACCTCCATTATTATGAGTCGTCTCGCAAAATGTTATAGAACCAATCTTGTTAAGCTTTTGATGCTCGACCATTGTTGTTTTATGTCTTGTTTCGTAACTCAATTATTAAGCGAGTTATTTGTACTTTATTGTTTTTATACTTCAGTAACACCCCCCCCCCCCTCAGGAGAATATGTGGTGATATGAAATATCAATTGTGCTATACCAACACGTGGGGAATCTGCTTCGTTTACGCAGCTCCTGCGTGACGGATGTTTTAAGTTATCCTAGCGTTTTATTAAATAATGTTTGTAAACTTATTTAATCAATCTATAATCTATCATATATTTCTCTCACTCAGAGTGGTTTTCACGTTTCTTGGTTGACCCCACGACTGCTTGAAGGAAGACAGGTTTCTACATTAATGAAATGAACCGTTATTTTATTCGCTGAATTCAGAAGGACGGAAACAAAAAAACCGTATGACGGGTAGAATGTCAAACGTGATAGGTATCGGCTTTCCCGGCATTTACAGTAATTCAACTGGAATTCAATTGAAGCAAAGTCCAACGTGTGCTGTGAAATTTCAAAAACTAGTCTATCTAGCATTAACACATATTACTTTAAAAAAAATAATGCATAAATGATGCACTGGTAAATAAACCGAAAAATGTATTTGGTCATGAATATATCCTAATATTTTTTTTGTTTAAAGCAATATATAACTACGGTGAAATTAGTCAACAATTACGATGAGAGTCACATAAAGGGGTCCCAGGGACTGGGGTCAAATAATTATCATGAAATATAATATTATAGCATTATCATGAAATATAATAGATATGAGATAGCAGATAATAAGAAAACTATCCCAAGCTTCCCATTTCTGTGTGTCTATATATATATATATGAACCAAATTTCAGCAGGCCGATTATTTTATTTACAGGTATTTTCGATATTATGATTGTTTTGTCGCCATTGTGGTTATTGTTTTATCGTTCTGGGGTGTAGAGAATCGAAAATTCAAAATGTCACCGTTAGTATGAGTCTGATTGAAAGATATTATATATCAATCTTGTCGCCAATTTAATTAACTTAAATAACGTATCATATACATTTATTTTTTGTATATCGTGTATATATATATATATATATATATATATATATATATATATATACATATATTATTTATATATTATATATCGTTCCATGCACTTTTTTCACTCTGAAATATTAACTGAGATATTGCATTTCTGTAACTATAACCCTTCAGTAAATCCCCGCTTTTAGTCATAGCAACCTAACAATAAGCTAAACTTATATAAGAATATATGAAACGTATTATTCCAATCACAAAATACCAAAATATTCTTTTAAACAGGGCTTCACAATGAGAAATACATTGTGTGATGTCATGAATTAAGATTTTACGTTCTCGACTTGATGATTTTTCAGAATCAATACCGTACTCTCTGTTTAAATATTTCAAGGACATTTTCGTTTATATCTGAAATCGGATAATTGTTATGATGAGTAGGGTCGAAAAATGTTAAAGAAAAAAATCTTGTTAAACATTTACGTTTTACTATTGTTTTTTGGCACCGTTTTCATCTTACCTCGAATATTGAGGTAGCTGCTTGTATTTTAGCAGATTTCTCTTAAGGGAAATCAGCTATTGAGGTCGTAATCATGACGCGAGTTTTGAAAAATGTCCTCAAATGTCCATAGATCCTACCCAGGATATGACGAAAATGAGGTCCATTCAAAATTTTATATATATATATATATATATATTTGTCTGCTAGAACTCTAGCTGTTTGATCGTTACCAAACTCCATATTTAATCGTTTTATGTAAAAAGGAAGATCAAGTTCGTTAACGGCTGAAATCGGACCAGTGGGAGGGGGGTTTAGAGGGGAGAATTTTGAAAATTCGAAATATCTCTGTTACTATAAGTCAAACCGAAAAAGTGTATAGAATCAATCTTATTGAATGTTAAATGCACTATAAATATTGTTATATACATTTATTCTCTATCTTGAATATTAACCGAGATATTTGAATTTTTCAGTTTACAGTCATCAGTAAACCCCAACTTCTACTAGTGTTACATAAACAATGCTCTGTTATATAATAAAACATATTAATTGAAGCCTAAATACCAAATATTGTTCTCATTGAACTTTTACTTTGTGAGATATATGCAAATACGTTCTGTTGACCCCCCCCCCTTATTTTGTTTTTGGATTACTAAATTTTGTGTAATTGAGATAAAACTTATTCTGATTCATTACAAATTACAGCACTAGCTTTAGTAAATTGTTTTCAATAAAATTAATATGTTATATTCAGATATATTTCATTAATTGTTTTTATTAAATGTGGGTGGATAACGGACGAGATTGAGTTTCCCACCTAACTGAGGAGATTTCTCAGTTGTATAACTTTACGTGGGTAATCTGCTTTGCTTACGCAGCCTTATTTCAGCCTTCGGTATACCCCTCATGTTTACTTGAAGTAATTCAAAAGTAAATCATTCTCATTTCCAGCGTTCATTTCAGATTCAGTAACATGGTTGTTTTCAATATATGTTGAGTTTGATGGTCGTGAGAGCTAACGACCGTTATTGTTTTCAGTGTTTTAGGATTAATTCGGGAACCATGCCACCGTTATGATTCAGTGTTATAGGATGACTGGTGCGGTTTAATATGCTTTCCCCCTTGTTTTAGCAGATTTCCCACAAGGGTACTCAGCTATTGAGGTCGTACTTGTGACGCGATTTTCGGAAATATTATTAAAATTTTAACTGATGGCGTCATCGCACAACGTATTTGCATATATTTCACAAAGAAAATGTTAAATGAAAACAATATTTGATATTTATTCTTGGAATAAAGTGATTAATGATATAACAGCTTATTGTTCATATCGCATGGGTTGGAGTAAGAGTTTGCTGATGGCTGAAAACTACTTAATGCAAATATCCCTGTTAATATTCAAGATAGAGATGAAATGTATATATCAACATTAAATTAGTAACAAGATTGATTCTATTCAAATTTTCCATCGGACGTATAATAAAGGAGATATTTTGAATTTTTAAAATTCGCCCCACTAAACCTCTGGTGCGATTTTAGCGTTAACATATTTAATCTTTAATTTTACATAAAACGCTTATATATCGAGTTTGGACTTTTGAAGTTGTTTTAAACTTGAGGGTAATACGTTAAAAAAAAAATAAAACAAAGAAATGAAAATTCAAATTAGGGATTTAAAAATAATGCAATTAATTTCAAAACTAATTCCCAATTCTCTTTTTTATACTAGCAATGGCGTATTAAACAAAAACGGCTAAATGAATTATACAGGTTGTTTCGATTCATGGGTACTCAAGCAAACACAGCTATTAAACATGTTTGGTACACCCTGCAAAGGTTTTGAAAATGGAATGATGCTATTTTAGAACTAACCGTCTAAAATATTGTTGTCTTTTTGAGGTTATGATTTCCTATTATGCGCTAAGAATGATCTGTTGTTTGCTGGCTTCATTGTAGAAGAGGGAGAGTTGATTGAGCGTTAGTTTGAATTAGTGTAAGGTGAATTGATTTAGAGCTGACAATCTGACTAATAGCCACCATTAATTCAATGCTTGGCTGGAGACGGGAATGAAAAAGGTTTCAGTCAATGATTTGCCTTCGTCTGAAATCCAGTTTTCTACCGTTACCTGACTTGAAAAACTTAACTTCTTTCTTGAAAGGTAAATGTTCTACCTTGATATTACGGGGTTATCTTGGAAGCGAGATTACCTGCAGCTAAGACGTCCATAGTTTTCTCCTACTGTCTTGTGAACTAAGTGAAACAAATCTCTGAAACTGGTCCGATAAATATTGTTACGAAAATTAGGTACATGAAAAATTAAACAGAGGTAGACGCGTGTTTGGGAAGTGCCAAGGTAGATCAAAGAAGCCGACAGAGGTTCGAGTTCGTTGGAGTCCTGTTCTGGAAGAGTCTCGGCTTCATCCTTTGATGTTTTGCCGCCAATCTATATATGACACCCTGGCCGACCCTAGTCAGTTTTAGTTTAATCTCAGCTGTCTTCAAGTGATCATCAGTTCAGTGCTACATTGCGACTTAATTGCAGTGTGGTAAAGTGTTTCTTTGTGAAGAACAGTGTTGTGCCGTGACTCTGTAAGTAGCAGTATAGTGCCGTGTTTAAGACAGTGCAGTGCCGTTAACTTCGCGAAGTGAAGGACAGTGCAGTGCCGTATTGCTTTTGTGAACTTCAGTGATCGCGAGTGAGTTATTGGACTGTGTAATAACAAGAACAGTGAAGCTATCAGTGCAGACTGTGAGTAGTAGTTAAGAATAATTCACTAAGTGTGTAGTGCATTGTTAAATAAATTGTACAGTGATAAAAAACTGTGGAACTTGTGTGTTTTTATTTTCGCAATCCAAAAGAACTCTATAAGAACGTTGCGAAAACAACGTTTATTACTGATTTTGTAATAAAACGGAAAAATATGCATTGAAAAAATCTTTTTTATTTAAGGCAAGTTGCCGTAGTACCATCTACACATATGTAAGAAGGCCACCAGTGAATAAAATTCTGTCACGCAGGGGCTGCGTAAACTAAGCAGATTACCCAAGCGAAGGTTTACAATAGATAAATATAAACAATGGTAACACCACCGCGAATATTAAGTGAGTAAATACTAACGGTAATGAGAAATCTTTCAGTTAGAAGTTAATAACTCGACAACGGAAAGCGTCTCAATTGTAAACAAACATGCCAGCCAACCTGAATTCTAGACCTTAAAGAAATATATCTGAATATAAAATATTAATTTTATTGAAAACTATTTACTATAGCTAGAACTGTAATTTGTAATGAATCAGAAACATTTTAATTTCAATTACTTAAATTTTAGTAATCCAAGAACAAAAGAGCAGGGTCTCAACAGAACGTATTTGCATATATCTCACAAAGTAAAAGTACAATGAAAGGAATATTCCTTATTTAACCTTGTAATGAAGTGGTTCATGGTGTAACAGCTTATTATTAATATAACATGAGTAGGAGCGGGGGTTTATTGATAAGAGGAAAATTATAAAATCCAAATATCTCGGTTAACATTCATGATACAGAAAAAATGTATAGATCAATATTTATAGATCCTTTAGCAATAAGATTGGTTTTATACAATTCTTCGATCCGACGTATAGTAACGGAGATATTTCGAATTTTCAAAATTCCCCACTCCCACTGGTCCGATTTCAACCATTAACGAACTAGATTTTTCATATTACATAAAAAGATTAAATATGGAGTTTGGTAACGGTCAAACCAAAATTGTGACGGCTAGAGTATTAAGAGGCAAATATATTTAGATATAAACAGTTTTGAACGGGCCTCATTTTCCTCATCTCCTGGGTAGGATCGATGGACTTTTGAGGAAATGTTTCACAAATCTCGTTATGAGTACGACCTCAATACCTGGTTAGGGGCGTTTAGGATAGGATGGTAGGTTTCCTTAAGGGGAATCTGCAAAAAACATGTTTAAGCTAATGGTTATGTGAATAATTGCCCATAGAATTTCGTATAAGTTCCTCAGAAGATTCACTGGCATCACAAATATTCGGGGTGAGGTTCACGTAACCTTTGACATCTAGCGAGTTTCTTCCTCAACCTATTCAAATTTACGAACATTAGTAATATAATTTTAATTTAAGAAAGGAAGTTATTCACACTTTTCATAAAAAATACCTTATATATTTATTATAATATGCAAATCTCTATGCATATTTAAACCAGTTATTTTTAACTGGGTTCGCTCTACTTTTACAGGTATTTGTTGTGTAAGGAAATGATTACATTGGATACCTACCAGAAAGTTGATATTAGTAAGTCTTCTTGTGGACATTATCTTGGTGGACGTTTATGAGTTGAAGGCTACTTAGTGTTTTACAGCCTTGGGTATAGTTCCTGACTAAGCAATTAAATTGGCGAGAAGCATGAAGTTTTGCATGAGAATAAACTCGCTTACCAGTGGATGAAGTTATTATTTGGCCTTAAGTATTCTAAAAAAAATAGTGACCTTAAATAAAACTGAAAAAAAATTGAAAGTTTGGTAACCTTTTTACCACAAACTCAATTTTTAAATTATTATTAGGCAAGGTAAGCATTTTTTTTTTAACTGCTTCAGAACTGGAAATTCTGTTCGTTTGTCAGCCCATTTATTTGGCAGAAACCTGAAAATTGTTTAATGGATTTGAATGAAGCGTTTCAATATTTGTGTATCAATTATCCCAAATTACAAAGTAGGTCGATTTTTTTTTTTCAATTTCAAAACATTTTCATCACTGTATTTGTTAGCATTGGTGCAAGGGAGAAAAAAAGATGTTCAATACATTTTTGGTTAATAAGAAGTATGGGTTGAACAATTTTGACTTTCCACTTCTAGCGGCCAAGTCGTTCTTCACGAATGTTAAAAGCTCACGATCGAGCGTTTTTAAATATATCTGAATTTGTACTAAAGAAGAAACCTTAGTTAACAAACGCTAATTTACACAGAATGTTAGGAGTTTGTGTTTTAAAAATAAAAATCCATTGATGGGTGTTTAGAATATTTCCATTATTAAGTATTAGAAAGTTAAACCCTACTATGAATTAAAAATATTAATTTCCAATGACTACAACATACTTTCATTGTTATTAAAAGAAAGCTACTTGTTCGAATGGGTTCTTATTAATTCGGGATAAGGCCAAGTAATCTCTATATTTGCATGGGAAACTAATGGGTTAAACAGCTAGTAAAATGAGAATAGTTGAATGAATATAAAATTACTTTTATTAATTTTTTGTGATATAAAAATAGAATAATGATGCACGGCATAGTTATTTACTTTTACTAAAATTTTATTAGTTATAAAATATCTACTAATTATTAGAATTAGTTTCTGGTGTTATTTTGTATCTGTTGTACTGGATTTATTTATTTATGGACATCACATCAAAGGCGATTTGCCCTTTCAATAGCCAAAAATTGTACAGTGTGAAATAACAAAAGAAAAATAGATAAGAGATAACAACAAATAACAATGACAAATAACAAAGAACAATGACAAATATCAAAAGTAAAATAAATAATCATTTTATAAGTGAACATAAAAAAAACAAAAAAAACAATTGGTGATGAGTATAGTTGGTGGTTAATCAATAGGAAATGAATGGCCTAAAATGGTACTTTTGGTAATGATTGTCGTAATTTCCTCCTTCAGGGTAGCTTATGTAGGTAAGCATGTCAATACATACACATGTGTCTCTGTTGTACTGACACATAGTGATTGCGCATTTATTTTTGACATTTTATATTATATACTACTAGTTTTTTAGATACGCTTTTTTTAAAAAAAAGAAGAGTGGATCGGAAGATAGAAGAAAGATGTCCCAGTTTCAGAGGGAGACATTAGATATAAGTAGGCCAGAGCGGCGGGAGACTCACCCCGATTCACCCCTTGGGATTTGTTAATATTTTCGTCGTAGGTGCACCCTTTCATTTTCACTGCCTTCTTTCCTTTTTCCTCTCACCTTCATTTCAACATCATCAAATGAAACAAGTCCGTCACGGATGGGCTGCGTAAGCTGCAGAACAGAAGGTTTCCCACGTTAAAGTCAACAATAGATAAATCTACATACTGGTAACACCACAGTGAATAAATACATACCGTAATAATAAATCATTCCGTCAATTTAGAAGTTAATAATCTCTACAACGGAAAGCGTCTGAATTATAAAAAAACAGGTCAGCCAACCTCACAGTGCTGAATAAATAGATAGATATATTCTAGACAGGAAAGAAAAACAATTAATGGAATATATTTGACTATAACGTATTAATTTTGTTGAAAAAATATTTGCTATAGCCAGTGCTGTAATTTGTAATGAGTCTGAATAATTTTAATCTCAATTACTTAAACATTAGTAATTCAAGAACAAAAGAAAGAGGGATCAACAAAACGTATTTGCATATATCTCACAAAGTAAAAGTTCAATGTAAACAATATTTCATATTTTACCTTTTAATGAAGTGTTTCATTATACAATAGCTTATTATTAATATAACATGGGTAGGAGTGGGTGTTTACTGAAAGCGGAAAACTATAAAATCCAAATATCTCGGTTAATATTAATGATACAGAAAATATGCCAAAAATACATGTGTCATATCAACAAACAGCACTTATATTATAAAGCACCCTATTTGAAGCCTAAATACCAAATATTGTTCTCATTGAACTTTATCCGATAATGGCGAAGCCCATCAGTCTACTGGAGACTATTCATTCCAGGTCCTCCTTGGTTAACGGAGGCTGTACGGCAAGTTGATCACTTACTAAGTAAAAAATCAGTTCGCGATGTATATAGCCCACGATTCCGAGTTGGATTTCATGGGGATTCTTGTGTTTTCACGCGGCCAGTGCCACCAAATGTCTAGTGGGAATGAGTTGACGTGGTGGTTTACCTTGGGATGGAACGAATAGGAGAACAAAAAAGTCCGTCACGCAGGGGCTGCGTTAACTAAGCAGATTTCCCACGTGCGTCACGTATTTGCATATATATCAAAACGTAAAAGTAAAATGAGAACAATATTTGGTATTTAGGCTTCATAGAAAGTGCTTCATAATATAACAGCTTATTGTAAATATGGCGAGTAGGAGTGGGTGTTAACTAATGGCTGAAAACAAAACAAATCTAAATATCTCCGTTTATATTCAATAGAGAAAATAGGTACGTAACAACATTTATAGGAAACTAAATTTGCAATAACATTGGTTATATACACTTTCTCATCCGACGTATAATAACGGATATATTTCGAATTTTCAAAATTCCTCCCATTTAAACCCTCCCCGAGTCCGATTTCAGCCGTTAACGAACATGATCTTTCTTTTTACATAAAACGCTTATGTATCGAGTTTGGTAACGATTAAACAAAAATTGCGACTGCTAGAGCGATAACAGACAAATATCAGCAGATTCCCCTTAAGGGAAATCAGTTACTATATACTAGTATTATATTTATCTGTTACCGCTCTTGTGGATGCAATTTTTGTCCTATCGTTACCAAACTTGATATTTAATCGTTTTATTTAAAGAGAAAGATCATGTTCGTTAACGACTGAAATCGGGCCAGGGAGTGGGGGAGAATTTCGAAAATTCTTAATACCTCCGTTATTATGCGTCGGATCGAAAAGTTGAATAAATCCAATCTTATTGCAAATGTAATGTTCTATAAATATGAACATTTTTTCACTAATTTGATTATTAATCGAAATATATGCATTTTTTAGTTTTCGGTCTTCAGTAAACCCCCACTCCTACTCATCTCATATTAACAATATGCTATTATGTTATGAAGCACTTTATTTGAAGCGTAAATACAAAATATTGTTCTCATTGAACTTTTACGTTTTGAGATAAATGCAAATACGCACGTGGGGAATCTGCTTAGTTAACGCAGCCCCTGCGTGACGGACTTTATATATGTATATATATATATACAATTTTAAATGGACCTAATTTTCGTCATCTACTAGGTAGGACCGTTGGAAATTTGAGGAGTTTTTGTTTTTCAAAAATCGCGTAACGAGTGCTACCTCAATATCTGGTTTCCCTTAAGGTATATATGGTTTTGACGGACTTCATTTTTGTGTTGGTTGACATTTGAAACAATTTTTCAAAAGTCCCATTACCCGAGTTTGAACATAGCACCTTTAGCGCTGTAGTATAGTGGCTTACACATTACTCTCCCGCGGGTTCCGTTGCCACCAGAACTTGCCTTCCAAGTAAAGAGCCGCTAATAGGTGGCTAACAGATTTCCGAAGTGCCCGACCGAAACTAGTGGATTAGTGTAGAGGGAAGGGAGGAATGAGAGGGTGCTTTGTAAGGAGCATGTGATGAGAAGGAAGAGTGCTGGGCAGTGGGCATTGTTGGGAGTTTGTATGGGCGATGACTATGGGAGGCACGCTCCCTAAGCCACGGTGAAGTACGTGCCTCCAGGACTAAGGATGCCCAGACTGCCTCGATTAAGTCATTGATCTAAAACTCAGCTTCCCTTCCAATCCATCTAACCGCTCGCCCTCCGCGTTCCAACCTATCCACACCAACCTTCTCAATTATTAGCAGTTATCCCTTAAGAGGAATGAGCTATCGAGTTGTACTTATGAAGTATTTATCTTACATTTTCCTCGAATATCCAATCGCTCCCACCTAGGAGATGACGAAAATAAGGTCCGTTCAAAATTTTACTCATTATATACTTGTCTGTTACCCCTCCAGCAGTCGTAATTTTTGTTTGATCGTTAACCAACTCGATTTATAAGCTAAACAGTCAACGAAAGATCAAGTTAGTTATCGGCCGAAATCGGACCTGGATGCGGAAATTATTAGAGGGGAAGGGAGAAATCGAAAGTTCCAAATAATAAATAAATCTCCTTTGTTACAACGAATCTCCATTGTTACAAAACTTAGTATATAACCAATCTTGTTGCAAATTCAATTTTCTATAAATGTTGTTCTGTACATTTTGTCTCTATCTCAAGATATTTGCATTTTAGCAGGTTTCCCTTAAGGGAAATCAGATATTGAGGTCGTACTCATGATGCGATTTTCAATAATTTTCTTCAAATGTCCATCGATCCTACCCAGGAGATGGCGAAAATGAGGTCCGTTCAAAATTATATATATTTGTCTGTTAACGCTCAAGTGGTCACAGTTTATGCTTGATCGATACCAAAGTCGATATTTATACGTTTTATGTAAAAATAAAGATCGAGTTCCTTAATGGCTGAAATCGGACTAGTGGGAGGGGGGGGTTTAGACGGGGGATTTCCCATAATTTGATCGAAAAATTCTATAGAATCAATCGTATTGAAAATTAAATTCACTATTAATATATTGTTATATACATTTATTCTGTATCTTGAATATTAACCGAGATATTTGCATTTTTATTAAGTGCGTGCACGTAACGGACGAGATGAGATTGGCTAACTTCGGTTCTAGTCGTGGGTTTCCGGCAAAAGCTAGTTCGGCTGTATCCGTAACTGTTGGGCTCTCGTGAAATTGCTCTATTGTAAAACTTCACGTGCTTAGTTTACGCAGCCCCTGCGTGACTGACTTTTAATATTCAGGCTTCAGTAAACCTCCCCCCCTTTTGGGATTCCACGTTAACAATACGCCTATATTTAATGCAACATCTTATTCCAAACTTAAACACCAAATGAGGCTATGTGAGTTAATGTGTTGGCCTTAATCTCTCATGGTAAACCTAGAGTGGCAAGTTCGATTCCCGCCTGGGCAATATGAATTTATTTAGTGACGGACTCATTAAATAAAATCCTTAGATCCACCCTGGCAAGAAAAGAGTGGTTACCTACAGATAACCCGTCCCAATTAAAATTAATAGCGAAAATTGGGTGTTAATAAATAATAATAAAAATAACATACGTTGTTTTTAACAGACCTTTAGTATGTTAGATACATGAAAATACTTTATGTGACAGCGTGATCAATTAAATTTTTGACTCGAAGAGGTTTATTTGATATTTTCCATACTTGATATATAACCGTTTCATTCAACACTGAAGATGATATTTGTCAATGGCTGAAATCAGCTATTGGGGTCCAATTTTCTCAAATGTCAATCGATGTTACCCACGAGATTATGAAATAATTATAGATGATCAAAATTGTATATGTCTGTTAACGCTAGTGGCCGCAATTTTGGTTTGTTCATTTCCAAACTCGATATTTAATAGTTATAATAATATTGGAGACCCTTGCCATCAAATTTGAAGAATATATAAATAATATTGGGCCCAGAATAAGAAGCATTCATTTATATTTTACGAATTACATATTGAATGTCGAGGTATTTTAATTATTACTGTGGATGGGGTTAGTCGAGCCTTTCTTTGTATTATTATTAATCGTGTCTGATGGCCTTTCTTATTCGTTCCCCCTCAGATGAATTAAATCTGTCAAAACAACGCCTTCAGGTTGAAAACCTATTGGTTTCCTCGAAAACTGTTATTGGATAGATGGTAATGAATCTAGTGGGAGTATAGTAAACTCCAGTAACCCTGGAAAAGGGTTGTTTATTTGTTCTAGGTACCGCACTCTGGCAGCATTCCTTATACATTCCTCATTCTTCTCTTGGCATTTCCTATTATTATATTTATATACACCCCAATTAGCGGTAGTTGCAATAAGTGGATGTTTATTAACATAATATTTATTTATACAATCTTAACATATGGTTAGGGGCTAAGGTTAGCCATGTGAGTTAACACGTTGGCTTCAATCTCATATGGTAAACTTAGAGTGGCGTGTTGGATTCCCTCCTTTGCTGTCGAACCCATTAAATAAAATCCTTAGACACAGCCTGGCTAGAAAAGGGTGTTAACCTTTAGATCCATCCCAATTAGCCACATTAGCAAAACTTGGACGTTAATAAGTAATAATAATAATAACATTTGGCTAAAGAACAAACAGAAGGGGAGGAAATATAATTATAATAATTAAAATAAATAAATTAATAAGCACTGCAGTAACTATTATTTCTTTATTTAAGATGCCGCTACAATGGCGATTCATCTTTTAACATGTTTGAGTATAGTTTTAAAAAATTAAATAAATATTAAAATTTTTACAAAGCTAAATGTTACAAATGTACGACACTAATAGACCCATGTCGCTACGATGGCGATTCATCTTTTAGCATGTTAGAATATAATTTTACAAGTTTAAATAAATATGAAAACTTTTTACACAGCTAAATTTTACAAATGTACTAAATAAATAGAATGGACAAAACTAAATATAAATTGTTAGTATATTTACAACATGAGGGGAAAAAAGTAAAAATAAAAAAAATATTAAAATAAAAACTAAAAGAAATAGTTAAACTGAAAGGAGGCAAAACTCATATTCCACGTACAGTGCTTGCTATATAAAACTTTCATAATCGTAAATAATAGTTTTTATATTTCATCAAATAATCCAATATTTCTTAAATACTTAAAAACGTCATCTATAAATTGGCTACTGTCGGCCAGTAGTTCGCATACATTTGTGGGCCATTGGTACGTTTTTGCTTTTGTGCAGTCAGTTAGTATGTGTTTTACAGTCAGCGTTCTGTTGCAGTAGTACATATAGGTTCATCTTGTCTGCTCATTAGACATGAATGTGTTAGTCTTGTGTGTCCTGTGCGTAGGCGTGTAAGTGCAATTTCTTCTCTTCTAGAGTGTCTATTACTTGAATTCCAGTTGAGCGTGTTTGATTTGATTTCTCTAAGTTTACTGTCAGTGTTATACCATAAAAACATTGCAGTAGGCGCGCCCCTCGTCAGTACGAGAGTGGGCGCATGTCATCTCTCAGATGACTTACCACTTTTCCTTAAGTATTAAACTAAGAAGGTTAGTTTAAATTAAGCCTGTACTAATATTTGTATAAAAGTTATAATTGATACATTATATGAAGAATATACATGATTTATGACTATATAATATGAAAAAAAAATATTTCACACATTATCTTGGCTTACACAATATAAAATTGATATATAAATATGTTATACATACATATTATATAGTCAGGTTTATAAAATAAAATAAAATAGTAAGTTAGGTTTATAAAATGAAATATGGCAATTTCCTCAATAAATTACTTGAGAATTGATCCCCGCAATATTCAGAAGAAAAAAAAAATACTATCATAGGCCACCTTCTGGTATTTCTCGATACATTATGAAGTGAACACATTTTATTCAATATGTCTTCAGCAATAGTAATAAATCAAGTTTAAATTAATTTGACACCTACCTTGGTTATAATAATGAGTTATAATGGAAGGCTTTTTCATTTCTCCTGTTCTCTCCTTTATTTCTCCATCAAAATGCACACTTGATATCGCCAATACATTTTTAATTTTGAACTTATTTTTTGGGACATAGAAAAACCAGGGTGCCCTCCTTCCTATAAGCGAAGAGGCTTGAATTTATTTCCCTATTTTCTATAAATTTAAGCTCCCTGTAAATCTGCCACTGCACTACTTACAAAGGTAGTCGCCCGGATCTCACAGATGCCTCAAGGTCATGCGCCGCTCTGGAGAATCAGAACAGGGCTGAAACAGTACTGGTGGAAGGCTGTAGTGATGAGGGGAAGGTAGCTGGGGTGGGGGGCTTGTAGGTTCTATCCTCTACTCAGCAGTTCCAAAAATTTTCTCCAAGTCATCTCTCAGATGACACACGACTACTGGAGTGTTAAGGACAAACAAAAATCAATTAATGAAATAATAGGACAACTGAAAAAAGAATTATAATGAAATTAATAATAGCATGGACATAGCAATGGAAGTCGAAAAAAATCTGATAAGTTAATTTTCTTAGCAAATTGGTTCAGATCTTTCAACAAAGTTTGTTCGTCTAAAGAACAGTGTTGTATATTCTTTCTAAGAACTTGCCAAGCATTATTCAGTTATTCCAAAAATTTTGTTATTGTTGATAGTGCAGTGATAAAAGAAACGATGTAAGATAGTAATAGTTGGGTTGTAAGTATCTAGTTGGAGTTGGTAAGCAGTTAGCATGCCTATCTCCACTACCGCCCTCCTGGCTAAGTCATTAAGGCACAGAGGAAAGAAGATGATTATCTCACTTACCCTCTTTATTAATTCGAATGTAATTGGCGTAGTACTATCATTAGAAACACCGTGCCAGAGAGTTAAATCTTTAAACAGTCTTGTTTAGCATTGAGAAGCGCCAGCTGCTTCGTTTATAGGCCTATAAAATGCTTCTCTCTCTCCCCGAGGCAATAAATCTCCAGTTATAGTACCGGCAAAGTACGGCCTCGATGATTTACTTTGTCACTTTTACAACTTAGCTCGGTGACTGTCACTAACTACAACCTGACAAAACGTTTACAACCGGTAGTTACTGTTATGTCAATTCAAGAAGAATTATTTATCATGTTTGATTAACAGTGGACCCCTTGTATAATTAACTCCCGTTTTCGTAATTGGCACGATCATTCATTATTACACGATTATTTGGACACTAAATAAAAATAAAAAAAAGCTATTCCGTCAAACAGGACCTGCTTCAACTAACAAAAGTCCAAAATTTAATTTTATAACACTGATTTTTGGTCATTTCAAGTGTATGTATCCTGAGAATGAGATGGAATGCAAAAAAATTGTAAATAGTGTTCATAAATTATAACCTATATGTAAATACTATTATTACTATCTGTATATATATAAAGGTTAATATGACAATAAAATTGAAAATATATATGTAGATATTACGTTGTTCAATACTAAATAAACGAAAAATAATAATTTTGGCTATATAATATCCAACTTAAAGAATCTTTAAGCATACACCAAAACAAATCACAATTAACAAGTTATTTTGAAGCAAATACATAAATTTTAAGTTTGTAATTTTATCAATACCAATGCGGCATATATCACATGTACGTTTAATTTTTTTTCTTTATTCAGTGTTCAATATATAATGGTTTATTTTGAAATAAGCGTTTTAGCATAGTTCCCCTCAGGAAATTAACTATTGTAGTTGTAGTCATTTCAAAATGTGGTTCGCGAATTTCAAACATTTCTTCAAATGCTCATCAATCCTACCCAGGGGATTGGATTTTCTATAATCGCGTCCTATAAACTTTTTTCTCTATCGCAAATTTTAAGAAATATATTTGCGTATGTTAGTATCCAGAAAATCCTCACTTGTACTCATCTTAAAAAATCCCCTCGTACCATGAAACGTTCTTTTCCATCTTGAATATGAAATATTGTTCTCATTGTACTCTTAATATGTGAGATTCAAATAATTTCGGCATGACGTTACCAGTTAAGGATTAATGCTCTCTTAAATCTTCATCTTAATGATCTTCCATGGCAAAATAAAGATCATCATTTTCGTAGTTGGCTGAAATTAGAGGAAGGGAGGGGTGGGTTGGGGTTAAATCATAGAGGGAAATAAAACCTAATTTCAATACCTTAACATAAACTTCATAATACGGGATAAATACAGATTTGATAGCGAGTTGACGCCCGCTGATTTTCCTATACCAGCTCGTGGAAAAGCTGCTTAGTTTACGCAGCAACTTTGATTTGATCTAGAGAAAAAAATGTATAGGACACAATTAGAGGAAATCCATTCCCCTGGCGAGCATTTGAAGACATTTTTGATATTTGCGTACTACATTCTGAAATGACTACCAACACAATAGTTAATTAATTCCCTGAGGGGAAATATGCTATCACGAGTATTTCATCATAAACCATTATATATTGACCACTCAATACAGAAAAAAAAATTAAACCTACATGTGATATATGCCGCATTGGCATTGATCAAATTATGTATTTAAAATTTATGTAGTTTGTTTCACAATAACTTCTTAATTGTTATCTGTTTTGATGTATGCTTAAAGATTCTTTAAGTTTGATATTATATAGCCAAAACTATTATTTTTCGTTAATTTAATATTGTACAACGAAATATCTATATATTTTTAATGTTATTGTCATAATGACCTTTAGATATATTCAGGTCTATATAATAGTAGTATTTAAAATACAGGTTATAATTTATGAACACTATTTTCAATTTTTTTTGCTCATCTGTTCCATTCTCAGGATACATACATTTGAAATGATCAAAAATCTGTATTATAATATTAAATTTTGGACTTTTGTTAGTTAAAGCAGGTCCTGTTTGACGGAATTGCTTTTTTTTATTTTTATTTAGTTTCCAAATAATCAGTATCGGTCAAAATGAATAATTGTGCCAATACGAAAACGGCAGTTAATCATACAAGGGGTCTACTGTAAATCATAGTGCCCATATCATCACGTATATGGAAATACAGTTATTGTGGATCATTGGTGACGCGAGTTATGCATTTTAGAAGATTTTCCTTAAGAGAAATCAGCTATCGAGGTTGTATTCATGACAGGAAATTCGTAAAAAAATGTCAACTGACCGGCCCAGGAGATGACGAAAATTAGGTGCGTTGAAAATGATATATCTACCTACCTACCTATTTATCTATTTTTTTTTTCTATCTATCGATTACCTATCTATATATGTATATACAACTTTAGCGGTCGCAATTTATGTTTGATCGTTACCAAACTCTATGAATACGCGTTTCATGCAAAACTCAAAAGTCTTTTTTACTTTATCCACACCAGTTATTTATTTCTATAAGAGTGATTTATCTTATTATTAAATTAATGCTAGTGAAGAACAGATAATTAAAGTAATGTATTTAACAAGCTTCTAATGTAAACAAAAATGGCAGTTTAATATAAAATTCGTTGAATTATTTATTTAGGGGTCCAATATGCTTTTAATGATTTTAAAATACAATCAAATATATGCTCGTTCTTGTATCTTCTTCTCTAAACAAAATCACATAGGTATGAGTCTAGAAGGGATTTTCAACTCTTTCTTGAAAAATTTGGCGGTTGTATAGCCACTCGCCGGAGTATAAATAAACAAAATACATTTCCTCAATGATGACTTACATCGGTTGAACCAGGTACTTTTATAACAACCGATTTCCTCTCAGCAACTTCTCAAACTGCATTTAATTGCTGGAGATCTTCTTTGGTGAAAAGCAAGCTTCATAAAGTGTCCTCTTCTACATTTCCGTGTTTTATGCAATATTCCGAACTTTTGAAATGTCTTAAATGCCACTTCTTCTGATTTAAGAACACGACTCAGTTGTATCATATTCATTATTAACAAAAAAAAAACGCTTCTTATAATCTAGGAGGAAATAGGTAGGTAACCTCCTTCGTGTATATTTTTTTACATTTTAAAATAGGCATATGTTATTAAATAACGGCATTATATATCACTAATAATATCAAAAAGTAACTGGTGTGGCTAAAGTAAAAAAGACCCAAACTAAATATCAAGTTCGTTAACGAATGAAATCGGACTTGGGGGGAGGGGAAAATTATATTGAGGACTATTTTAAAGATTCTAGCCACATTCAGAGGAACCTCATTTCGCGAAGGATAGAGCAAATTAATGCGATAAGAACCCGTTATTGATTGGGATCTTCGGCCCGTTATTGAAAGTCATCAATAGGCTTATGCACACAGGTCAGAATGTAAATAACTACCATCAGTCAATTATTGAATGTTGATGCCCTTACAATAAGATGCCCCTGTTCACATTCTTCATGAGCACCTCACACAAAGAAACATGTTCTTTATGCACAAGACCTGTTTCGTTGTGTCATTTATCCTCTTAATCCTTAGGTGGATAAATGAACATTTTTCATTTGTTATGAAGTAATTTGAAGGATTACATGTGAGCCCATATGTGAACAGGGGAAGGGGGTTAGGGAAATTGAAGTCGTAATATCTCCAAATAATTTATAGAACCAACATGTTAAACTATAGGTGCTATACAATTGTTTTTTTAATACATTATCTGTAGTTCAAATACAAAGCGAGCTATTCATACTTTCTGATTTTCAGCCTTCAGTAATCCCACAATCGAATTTTTACTTTGAAATATAAAATATGCGGTGAGATTAAAACACCAGTATGTAATCCAGTTCGTGGAAAATCGGCTGATTTTACACAGCCTCTACGTAACGAACTTTTGATCAATCAATTATACTCTGAATTAGTCAGTCAAGCAGTTTTGTCTCAAGAGTGGAACGGGAAAAAGTAAAATTTTTATGTAATGAATTTGTATGCATAAGTAATATAACATTTTTAGGACAGTTGTAAACACTAAATGATGTCAGCTGTAGATTAAGGCTATTAGATGCTCCTTGAGTAAATTCATTGACCTATTAAAAGTAAGGTGTTAATGCCCGAAGATGAAAGGCAGCGCCGATAACGAGTGTACTTGGTTTAATTCGAATGATAAATATTAAATCTTTTAATGTAATGGAATTAATTATTTTTTAAGAGATCCAATAATAATACTTCAAGCTTTATTTACTCAAAATTTTCTTATGTAATTTTTAGACAGTTTTGACCTGGAAGCCGCAATAGTATTGCCGTAATTTATAACTTAATACTACAATGTTGAGAGTGAAATCAACTTGTCTCTTTTTACTTTGAAAGGGGCTCAGATTAGCCATGTGAGTTAAAGCGTCGACCTTAATCTTACATGGTAAATCTAGATTGGCGAGTTCGATTCCCGCCTGGGCAATAGGAATTAATTTACTCGTAGTAACGGAATTAATTGGGTAAAATCCTAAGTCCCACCCTGGCTAGAAAAGGGTGGTAACCTGTAGGGAACCCGTCCCAATTAGCCTGCAAAAAGTGGACATTAATAAATAATTTAAATTTTACTTTGAAAGCGATCGCAGCAGACTCGAGGTAGAAAATCGGGTTTCCCACTAAAAGTGCTGAGGTGTTAATGCCAGTAGTGATTAACATTTTAGCAGATCTCCCATAGGGGAAATCAGCTATTGAGGTTGTACTCATGATGGGATTTCCAAAAAATTCCATAAATGTCCATCGATCCTACCTAGTAGATGACAAAAATGAGCCTGTTCAAAATTATATATATATTTTTCTGTTGCCACTTTAGTAGTCGCATATTTGTTTTATTGTTTCCAAACTCGATATATAACCGTTTCATGCAAAACTAAAGATTAACTTCGACTAAATGGCTAAACTCGTACCCGGAGACAGCCCCCCGTCTAGAGGGGAGGAAATTTTGAAAATTCGAAATATCTCCCTTATTTTACCTCATATCGAACAATCGTATATAGGTATATAGATTTATTCTGTATCTTGAATATTAACCTAGCATCTTGAAAATTATTTGCACTTTTTAATTTTCAGCCTTCCGTAAACTCCCACTCCTATTTCTGCCATGATAACAATAAGGTGTTATAACATGAACCTCTTTACTCTAATCTTAAATACCAAATATTGTGTTCATTGAACTATTTCTCTGTGAAACTCATGCAAATACGTTGTGTGATGACGCCATCAATTAAAATGTTACGTTATTAAATCAAAAGTGTTTATTTGATCTATACCATAAACGATATTAGACCGTTTAGTTCATCACAGTTCGTTATTGGTAGAAATTGGACCAGGAACAGGGGGGTTTAGAGAGGGGATTCGAAAATTTCAAAATATTTGCTTTATCATGAGTTGGATCAAAAAAAGTTATAGAACCAATCTACCAAAATCTCTACAATTGTTGTACTATGCATTTTTTCGTAACTCCAACATTAAGAGAGTAATTCGTACTTACTTGTTTTCAGCCGGAATGAGTGTCGAGTTGAGATAACTAGTGGATTCCAGAAAGTGGAAAATCTGCTTAGTTTACACAGCTCTTGCGTGACGGATGTTTATTTAATTTGCTCAATTAGTAATAACCGTAAAAGCTTTGAATGGGAATTCATTTTATAAGTAATATTCTTTCGCAATAATCTAATGGCCAAGTAAAATGAAGTGTAAAACTCAGTAAAATATTCGCATTAATGTATCTATATTCTTCTGATTTTCTGGAGTTATAACGGAATCTTAAGAGCAGGAAGTCGTTAAAAATGAAGACATTCCTCAACTTCTTCCTGCCACAAGGCGGCATCCTTTATATTAATATTAGTAAAAGGGGTTTCAGGTTCACATAGAAGTGCTCCAATGTCTTAATTTAAACATGGGGTTTTCTTTGTTGGTGGCGATTATTACTAATCTGCCACACGTGATACTCGACCCAAGTCCACTGATCCTAATTATAGACTCCTGTTTATTAGTGTTTGAAAACTCAGCTCTCTGCATAACTGATCTTCACACAACAATTAAAGTCATTCATCAAGCAGAAAACTTCCTGTGTTCTCAAGACATGTTAATTATTCAAGGGATGCTATACAAGAGAGTTATATATATGCTATTAAAGTTTAGTGTTTTTAGAAGATTTCAGATCAAATAATCTATCGAGCTTGTACTTACGACTTGATTTACGAAACATTTCTTCAAATGTTCACTATTCTTACGAGAATAATGCCCATTCAAAATTTTACACACACACACACACACATATGTATATGTATGTATATATATATATATATATATATATATATATATATATATATATATATATAAATATGTATATATGGTGTTGTTGTTTTTTTGGAGTCTTGGTCAGTGTTGGTGAAAAAATCTTAGTTCATTCCAATATTTCGAGAATATTTATTTTCTCTTCTTCAGGGGAAGACTAAAGATACTTAAAAACTATTGTACATCATTGTTGTGCCTCCTCTTGTAAGGAAGGAATTCTTGAATTCCTAATGTAAACAGAGGTACAACAATGATGTACAGTAGTTTTTAAGTATCTTCAGTCTTGCCCTAAAGAAGAGAAAATAAATATTCTGGAAATATTGGAATGAACTAAGATTTTTCACCAACTGTGACCAAGACTCCAAAAAACAACAACACCATATATACATATATATAACCTGGTCCAAAACAACAACACTATTATATATATATATATATATATATAAACTCCTCGTCAAAAAAAAACGCAAAACCCTAATATTTATTGATTTCACAAGTTTTTAATTGAAATAAAAAATATTATGTTGATGTTTCTAATCAGACAAATATATTGGAGGAGAAAAACAACAATTTCATTTGAATTCCAGCATTCTTCTTATCTTTAATCCTATAGTTTAGAAACAGCACAAATTCCATAGTCATTCTTATCGACTTAGGGATACAAAAAAAATTACTAAGGCTCAGTATTCGTGTTAATTTCATCAAGTACGCATTATTTTAGAATTCATAGGTAATTATGGCACGGTTAGATAGAGATGACACAATTAGGGCAGTGACGATGCACCAAGAAGGCCGTAGCACTCGTTACATTGCTAATCGACTTGGGGTACACTTTTCAACTGTCGCACGGGTCTTGAAACGATTCAGAAAGACAGGAGGATACGCAAGAAGACCTGGATCGGGCCGACCACGGGTCACATCAGCGGAAGACGACCGTTTTATCCGGCTCCAGACTCTCAGAAATCGGCTAATAACAGCAAACGACTTAAAAAACTTGGTCGCTGGTGTTCGAAACTTACATGTTTCGGTATCAACAGTTACGAGACGAGTGAGGAATAGTGGACTGAGGGCACGAAGGCCCATGGTTGGACCACTTCTCTCCAGAGAGCACCGAAGAGCCCGCCTTAGGTTTGCCCAGGAGCAACGAGATTGGACTGTCGATGACTGGAGGCGAGTCCTGTCCACCGATGAGACCAGAGTGGCGCTAAACTCTCCTGACGGACGCAGAAGAGTGTGGAAGGTGCCAGGTGAGCGATACAGCCAATGTTGTATAGTCGGATGGGAGCCTTATGGTGTGGGCTCCGTGATGTTCTGGGGTGGCATCTCATGGGAAGCTCGTATGGAGTTAGTTACGATTCGTGGGGGCCCTTTGACCACACAAAGATACGTGGCAGACATTTTGGAGGACCATGTCATGTCATACATGCCATTTATTGGTGAAAATGCATTTCTTATGCATGATAATGCAAGGCCACATGTTGCCCGTATTGTTAGGGAGTACCTAAACGAAATCAATATCGACACATTGCCGTGGCCAGCGAGGAGCCCTGACCTAAATTACATAGAACATTTATGGGACAGACTAAAAAGAAGTGTTCGAGCCAAGGAACCAGCACCACTCAACCTCAGGGAGCTTGAGGCTGCCGTTTTGGAAGAGTCGGAAAGATTACCTCAGGAGGCCGTCCAGGACTTGATCAGGAGCATGCCCACACCTATGGAGGCTGTCATTCGAGCAAGAGGTGGCAACACTGGTTATTAGTGTAAGAATAGTCAATTTAATTTTTAA
This sequence comes from Riptortus pedestris, assembly GCA_019009955.1. Classification (NCBI taxonomy): domain Eukaryota; kingdom Metazoa; phylum Arthropoda; class Insecta; order Hemiptera; family Alydidae; genus Riptortus; species Riptortus pedestris. Next base: position 19,604,115 of record CM032233.1, read on the forward strand.
AAAAGTTAAAATTTTGTTTTTTTCATTTTTATGATAAATTTTTATTTTTTTTTTGTAATTAAAGGAATTAAATTTTTTTATTCTGAAATACACTTTTTATTACTCCTATGTACTTGTATTATAAGACACAATAAGGTATGATTCTCTGCTTCAGTAAAAACCCAGTGAAATTAATAAATTTTAGGGTGTTGCGTTTTTTTTTGACGAGGAGTGTATATTCGTCCTGTTTCCGCTTTATTAGTAGTAATTATTGTTATCGTTTCCAAACTCAATATATAAGTGAAATATTCAGGTAAAAAGAAATCTCAAGTTAGCAATCGACTGAAATAGGTTATGAGGACGGGAGGCTCAGAGGGTAAAAACCTAAAAGTTAAAATACCTTCGTTATTATGAGTTCGATCGAATAATTTTATTTAAGTAATCTTAATGCAAATTTAATTTTCTTGGTAACTCTAAATTTAACCGAGATATTCGTCAAGAAGAAAACTTGACGGTGTAAACGCAACAAGAATCATTCCTAATCGCTATGGGCTCATACAGTTCGCTCCAAAGTCTTGCCAACCCGAACTCACGATGTTTCCTCAAAGACCTAGTAAAAGGTCAAATTCAAAGCTCAGAAAAAAAAAAATTCACTTGTTTGGGTTCCCTCACATTTTGGTTCGGAGGGTAATGAAATGGAGGATTTGGAAGCTAGTAGTGCTCGAGAAGATGGAACTACAGTAACCTTCATCTCCCCAGACGATTGGAAACGAGTGTTTCAAAAGTTCATATTTCAAAGGTGGAAGTCAGACTGGTCTTAAAAACATGACAATAAACTGTAAAAAATCAAAGAAATTACCGAGCGTTGGAATACTGCAAGTAGAAATAACCGAAAAGAGGAGGCTGTTCTTGTCCGTGTCCGAATTGGACACTCATAATTAACACACAGTTATTTATCGAAGGGCTTATTCCCAGCAACCTGCGATTGTTGTAATGCCCATCTTACCGTTTCACATCTTCTCCTCAATCTTCCAAGAAGAGCTTTGAACCTTAAACCGAACTCCTTAGAGACGACGTAGAAGATAAAAAGGTTTTTTCATTTTTAACTGAAACTTGTTTGTTCCAAGAAATATAGACCCATATACGGCTAATGACAATAGTAGATGCGGTATATTGTAATAAAAAAAAACAAAACCCTGAGGTATTTATAGGTTTTTAGTTTTCAGCGTTCAGGAAATCCCAACTCTTAGTCATCTAACTCCAACTCGATTATTAGCCAAGATATTTGCATTTTGTTAGTGTTTAGCTTTCTGTAAGCCCCTCTTCTACTAATGCAATTTTCACTTAGAACCTGAACCAATAAATTTTTAATGTCCAGCCTATATTTATAGCTCTGTGCTTCTTATTAGGAGAATAGGTAGTGTCAGATTTGCACGTGGGAAATCTCTTTAGTTTAGGCTGCTTACTTTTTCTGTTAGGGCGGATAAATTCATTGCACTCATAAAACGATAGGATTTGAACTGAATAACCACAACTACACGCACACATATTGGTTTAGAGGAGACATTACAAGTGGGAAAAAAAAATTGTCCGAGTGTGCAGTTATTAATTATAGTAAATTAAAATTGTGCAGTGCCATTTAAATTCTCGTTATATTTCCATAAGTTAAATACTTCCTTATGAAACTAACTTTTGACATTTTTTAACAAAATTGAAAAATAAGGAACTCTTTTTTTCATAATTTATTATTATTTATTTAGTATTAACTTGGTATTATTTATAACGAGCATTATTTCCATTTAATGATTTGCATCAATAGCTTTCGAGTTTTTCCTGCTAATTCTAACTCATATTGTTTTTCAGATCGGACGAGTTGAAATTCACCAAAGAATATTTTTAAGGTAAATAATAAAATATGTTCTTTAGAACTTCATTTATTATCTATGTTCTATTATGCTATGAATACCCGTGTGAAGATTACGACTAATGTTTTGCAATATGACTCGAACATTAGTGGCTGAATGTTGGTTGTCAGTCAATGGTGAAACATTTTCATAAACCCTCTCCCCTCCCTCTAGCTACTACAATATGTTAATTCTTTGAGCAGAGTTATCCTTTCAAACTGATAGTTTAAAAAAATGTGAAAATTTAAATTAAAACATATGAACTCCAGCTAAAATTTCTGACTATATGTGTATATGTATATATATATATATATATATATATATATATATATATATGTGTGTGTGTGTGTGTGCTTATGTGTGTGTGTGTGTGTGTGTGTGTGTGTGTGTGTGTGTGTGTTTATGTTTGCATGCATTTGTGTAAATTTGGGTGTGTGTGTGATAGAGAAAGTGTGAGCATATGATTTTGAATGTTCAAGATAGTCGAAAATTTATTCTAAGCATTTTATTTATTTAGTTACTAATTTTTATTTATTTCTTTTTAGATTTAATTTTTAGAATTGAACATATATAATTCGTCTTCGTTATTTATTATTCATTATAGTTTTTAATTATCTGATTTCTTTATAAGATATTTTTTTGTGTAAATTTAATGTTTATTTTGTTATTATTTTTTTTATTTGTTGATTCGTGCTTTTTTGTTTACTCTTTTGTTACGTTTTGTGTTTTGCGTTCTTAGTTTGTCCTGTTCCAACAGTAGCGTTTAAATGTTTCAGTTACTGATTTCCATATTATTATTTATATACGTTCTTTTTTGATGAGCAGTATCGCCTCGCAGCAAACGTTCCACAATAATGAAATAAAAAATGCGATATGCCATTGCGATGTTGGGCGTGGTTTACACGAAGACCAGATTTGAAAAAGAACCCAGTTTTGTACTATGTGATGTTCTTCCACATAAAATGGCTTTATTTATTTGGTACAGAGAATTCCAAAGAAGAAATTTCACTCCGTAGAACGCTGAGGCTTGGAAAGCCACAAACGTCAGTTATGGAGGATAATCTTTTTGCTGTCAGGAAAATGATTGACGAAGAAAGCGAGTGACCTATCAGTGGATCCCATAGGCACTTGCAATTCGGATCGACATTATTATTTGAAATTGAAGAAACTCGCTTTTTCCCAGGGTGAGCCTGATCAAATGACAAGACGTGTGAAAATATTTGTAGATGCAGAAAATGGTCGACGGGGGACAACTTAGTATGTGAACATCAAACAAAATTTACATATATTGAGGTCAACTATCTAAGAATCCCGGTCTATAAAGAATAAATTAGCTGAATTTCCTAATTCAACTGGAGCTGAGAAGCGAGGAAATGTCTAAATTCAAATATTACAATTTATTATCTAAATCATATAAAAATGTTCCTCCCTGTGAATTATAACATTTTAATATAGGCTGAATAAGACAATTGGCAAAATAACTATTATATATTCAGTATAAAAATGATTCTTATAAAAAAACAGCGGATGAGCTTTTAATTCGTACAATAAAGTATCACAAATATAATCTTTGAAAAAAATGTATAATGGGTTAAAATAATGATGTGAAACATTGCACATAACTTTGTTGAATCTAATATTCAGGTGACATAATAGTACTAAAAACTTTAAGCTATATTAACAATTGAAAATTCTAACTGAAAAAATGCTATAAAAACATTCTAGTTGCAAGTCAATCAAACGTACCAATCTTACATTTTCATTCAGCTATATTTTATCAGAATTCCTTTAAGAAAAATCAGCTAATGAGGTTGTACTCATGACTCGATTTTCAAAAAATTTCTCTTAATGTCCATGGATCCTACGTCAGGAGGTGACGAAAATGAGGTCTGTTCCAAACGCTCTAGCGGTCGCAATTTATGTTTAATCGTTACCAAACTCGATATTTAAACTTTTTATGTAAAAATAAAAATCAAGTTCGTTAACGGCTGAAATCGGAAGGGGGGGGTAAGAGAAGGAGAATTTCGAAAATTCAAGATATCTCCGTTATAATGCGTCGGATCGAAAAACTGTGTAGGACCAATCTTATTGTAAATTTTCTTATTTTTGCACCTGCCAATACAAGGTGGTGTAACTGTGGAACAACTGGAATAATAAAGCAGCGACGTTTGTTAAGTACATAAACAGCTGAGACATCCAACAATAGACTGTGACTGGGTAGCTTCTAATTTGGTTTAAATATTTCGTGTTTGAGTTACAGTCTTCAAATGTATGATTGAGGTTGGTCCTTCGTGAAATGGAAAAGAGAAGACTCTTGAAAGCTCAAACTCTATTTTTGCTAGCAATTTTCCTTTGGTTTCTTAAACAGTGGTAGAGTCCACTGTTAGTGAAGGTTTTTCCTTAACGTCGTTACGTCTTCATGTCAAACTAAAGAGTTAGTCATGACGAATTGGTTATCGAAAACAAAAGTATAGCGAATCATCTAAGAGAGCAGAAAGATTTAAAAAATTACCGAGATCTATAAATTAGCACGGTTCAATGGATTCACAGGCTTAGGAAAATAAAGAAAGCCATTTGATCATGCTTTATAGTAATAGGTTAATTGTTATTTTACTGAAATTACTCTCATTTGTGCTGTGCAATTTGTTTCCCATATGCAATAAAATAGTGTCTTCGTTTTAATGTAAACAGGAAAGTTACTTTTTATCATCTTTTTATAGTAAAGATTGGCCAACGTTGATAAAATATGTGGTGTGTACTTATAACTACAGAAAGATGTAGATTGAATTAAAAATCCGTCACGCAGGGGTGGCGTAAACTAAGCAGATTTCCTATGTGCTGGTTTAGCAAACATGTGATCTCATACCACAACAGATTCCCTATTACTATGTAAAAAACAGATAAGTAGAAGAGAGTAGTAGAGGGGGGGGGTACTGATGGCTGAAAATAAGTAAGTACGAAGAGCTCGCTGAATACTTGAGTTACGTAAAATGTATAGATCAACAATTACAGACCATCAATAGCTTAACAAGATTGGTCCTATTATATTTGATGATCCGATTCATAATAACGAAAATATTTTGAATTTTTAAATCACCCCCTCTAAATCCTCATTATTATTAAGTCCGGCTTGGGCCAATAACAAATATGATCTTTAGTGTTGGCTGAAACGGTTATATATCGAGTTTAATAACGATAAGACAAAAATTGCGACCGCCAGATCAGTAACAGACACAACACCCCCCCCCCCCACACATATATATATATATATATATATATATATATATATATATATATATATATATATATATATTTGAAATAACATTGGCTCTATACAAGTTTTTGATCCGATTCATAGTAACGGAGATATTTAGAATTTCCACAAATCTCCACGTATACAAATGTACGAAAATGCGTCCTTCCTCATTTATGCACTTCTAAAGGAGGTCTTTGAAATCCCTTTTTGGCATTGTGTATTGCTGCTACTGAAATTGAATTTATCGTCAATCTGATTTTATTTTTTATGTCTTCAATATTCTGTGACCTATAGGTAGTAGGAAGCATTAACCTAAAGATCATTAAGCATCGATAAATATCTACACAAAATTCCCCGCAAGCCGTATGTATTGCCTCCGTCATTGATGTTCTTAGCTTTGCTTATGAGTCTGGCAAGTTTGAGCCTCAAGTATTAAGTACTCTGAAAGAAAGTTTCGCAACATTTTGGATTCTTTGAATAATGTATTCTCCAGTAAGAGAGCATTCTTAATCAACACATATTATATCATTATATAACTTGATTAATGAACATTATACACTGACGAAATTATAATTTCTTATTAGTACTATTTAGTGTGTCATTTCATTGTTGTTATTTAATAACGTCCATTTTTTGCTACTTAGGCTAATTGAGAAGAGTTATCTACAGGTTACCACCCTTTCCTAGCAAGGGTGGGGCTAAGGATTTTATTTAATGAGTTCGTCACTAAATAAATTCCTATTGCCTAGGCGGGAATCTAACTCGCCACATTAGGTTTACCATATGAGATTATAGACAATGATTTAATTACATGTTAAAATTTATTTTATTAATCTCAGGCTGTGCCATTGATTTACCCAGTATGAACTATTGTTCAAAATGTCATCACTTGAATTTGTGACATTAGAGAGAAGGGAGTAATTAATCATAAATCGTATATATCAGTGTCGAAATTACTTAAAAAAGTAATATTGAATAGCGTTGCGCAAAGGATTTTTGTTATTACACGGATCAAGCCATCAAAATAAATAGACCTGCCATATCCTGAGTAGTATTAACATTTATGTGTACTTCATGCAATTACCGCTAAGGATGCAAGTTTATCACAATCGTACAGGTGAAAAAGACTAGGAACAATTGGACCTGTTTTACAACTTGAGAGTATTTTTTCTAGTGTTTTTAAGATAGACTTGTAGTGCTGTCTAGACAAGTGGGCATTGCAAGAGCTGGACTGCACATTGGTTAGGATTTCTTTCGCCGAAGATGAATCAAATGGAGTCGACAATGAGAAGATCGGCGCGGTAGGAGGTCTTGGCCAGAAGTAGGCTACGTGACACCCTCCCTTAGTTATAGTTGGTCTTTGCCAGCTTTTCATCGCTCTACCCTCCTACACCAGCCTCAAACCTACTCGCCCGCTAGGATTTCATCACGCATTTAATCATATCGATTCTAGTACAGTATCATTCAAAACAATATAACTGCCAATTTGGGGAATTTTAGCGTCAATTTTCCATGAATAATTAGCAGCTATTGAGGTCGTACTCAAGACGCGATTTTCGAAAAATTTCTTTATATGTCCATCGATCCTATCCAGGAGATGACAAAAATGAGGTCCGCTCAAAATTATATATATATATATATATATATATATATATATATATATATATATATATATATATTTGTCTGCCACCACTAGCGGTCGCAATATGGCTTTGATCGTTATCAAACTCGATATTTAATCGTTTTATGTAAAAAGAAAGATCAAGTTCGTTAATGGCTGAAATGGTTAATGGATCGAAAAAGTGTATAGAATCAATCTTATTGCAAAACTAACTATAAATATTGTTAAATACATTTATTCTCTATCTTGAATATTAACCGAGATATTTGCATTTTTTATTAAATGTGGGCGGATAACGGACGAGTGTGTTTCCCGCCAAAAGCTAGTTCAGCTGTTTCCGTAACTGTTTGGCTCTCGTATTGACATTTCTCTATTGTATAACTTCAAGTGGGAAATCTGCTTATTTTAAGCAGCCCCTGCATGACGGACTTTTTTTGAAAGAGACCGCCACGCAGGTGCTGTGTAAACTAAGCAGATTTCCCACGGACTGGAATGCAATACCCTGAAGATCTCGTCACACCATCTATTCCCGCAGCAAGAAATCTGTGTAAACAGGAATTCAAATATAGAAACAGACCTCATCTTCTTTATCTCCTACTTAGGATATACGGATATTTGAAGAAATTTGAAGAACTAATATCTCCTTTAGTGTTGAATGAATCAGTTAAATATCGTGTATGGCATAGAGAACAAAGAAATATTTTCGATTCAAGACTGCAAAACCTTAATTGTTGGCGCCATCACACTACGTCAATCTGTAAAAGTTCAATGAAATTAATATTTGGTATTTAAGCTTCCAAATAAAGTTGGCCATGATATAACAGCTTATATTTAATATGGCATTAGTAGGAGTGGAGGTTCAGTGAAGGCTGAGAGCTAAATGTTCAAATATCTCAATTGGTATTCAAGATAAAGGTAAAATGTATATTTCAACATTTATACGAAAATGAATTTTCCATGAGATTGGTTCTAAACAATTTTTCAATCCGACTTATAATGACGGTGTCATTTTAAATTTTCGAAAATCCTACATTTAAACTCCCCTTCCCACTGGTCCGATTTTAGCTATTAAAGTACTTCATCTTTAGTTTTATACAATACGTTTAAATATCTAGTTCAGTATAAATACCATGATCATATGTGTCATTCAACCATAATTGACTACTATATTTGTTCAAGAGCCCAATAAATATTAAAAGAAAACCGATCATTTGCTTGGGAAAGGAATGAATGGATCTCACTAAAAAAAAAAAAAAAATCATTCATTTCATTTCAAGTCATTTCATTTAAAGTAATACATAATTTTATTCGATTAAGCAACTACTACACTTTGTCCCAAAGAGAATTTTACCGCAAGTACAATATTACAACCTAGTAATTATGAAATTTTATGGCGGATTTTGGTAAAACATGACAATTAGCAGATTTTTCTTAAGGGAAATCACTATGATGTCCGTTCAAAATTGTGTGTGTGTGTATATATGTGTATATATATATATATATATATATATATATATATATATATATATATACGAAAAGTTATCGTGACATTTCGCGAAAAAAATCAATGTACGGACAGAGGTTACAATTTTTATATATATATGTATATATATATATATATGTATATATAAAAATTGTAACCTCTGTCTGTACATTGATTTTTTTCGCGATATGTCACCATAACTTTTCGTTTCACATGTCATAGACACCATAACTGCATTTATAATAAGCTGTTATATCATGAACCACTTCATTACAAGGCTAAATACCAAATTTTGTTTTCATTGAACTTTTATTTTTTGAGATACATGCAAATAAGTTTTGTTGACGCCCCCCCCCTCCCATTTTTTATGTTCTTGGAGTACTAAAATTTAAGTGATTCTTTAGTAAATTGTTTTCAATAAAATTAATGTTATATTCAGACATATTTCTTTAATTGTTTGTCTTTCCGGTCTATCTATCTATTCAGCGCTATGAGGTTGGCTGGCCTGTTTGTTTACAATTCAGCCGCTTTCCGTTGTGGAGATTATGAACTTGTATTGTAAACTGACTGAAAAATTTCTCATTACCGTTTGTATTTATTCACTTAACATTTAAGGTAGTGTTTGTAACCTGTATTTATATTTATCTATTGTAAAAACCTGCTTAGTTTACGTAGCCCCTTGCGTGATGGACTTCTTTACCTACACGACGATTTTTTTTATATATATTTGAGGCATGTATTCCGTCACTCCTCGAAACCCTGACAACCCCTTGTCAGATTTCGGCCATCAAACGAATATAGCTTTAAGCCGATAGATTTAAATATAATGTTTGTCATGATTAAATAAAAACTCTGACGGAAGGGTGTTAATGGGCATTTGAAGAAATGTTTGAAAGTGATATCGTAAAGACTTGATTCCTATATGAGAAATCATCTAAGTTTGAAACATTAATAAGCGTTTGAATCAATTTGTTAGCGACGAGATTAATCTACTACTGAGACATCCGGGTCTAAGACGGGGTCTCCACTCTATTCCAAGTGTATGCAAATATTTCATTAATGTTTCAGGATGAATGTACACAGCCGTTCTCTTATATATGCCAACTAATTGAAAGTTGTCTTGAGAACATTAATAAATTATTATTTCGTAGGTAATTGTAATATAATAATTACGTATGCATCTTCCAAGAAGGAAAGAACTTTAATGGAGGAAATACTAATGTTCTAGAGGAAGCACACCTTGATGACTCAGTAAATTAAAAATCTCACTTTACTTTCTATTATCCATAATTATTATAAAAAGAGCAAATTTTCTATTTCCTTGATGAAGTAATAAAAACATGATGTGCTTATTGTAATTCATATCACCTCTATAGTTCATATGCTTTATTTGCGTTTGTAATTAGCTAACTGGTGTGTGTGGCCAGCGGGAAGGATGTGTTGGATACGGCTGTATGCTCAGCCCTCTATTACAATAATTACTAACCAGCGTTTTTTCAACTCATCTCATATAAAAGTTTAGATGTTTTTTCCGTCAGGTTGAAATAAAGGTCCGTCATGCTGGGGCTGCGTAAACTAAGTGGATTTCGCAAGTACTGGTACAACACTTGTTAATCTCATATCACCCCGTATTCTCTATACATATGTAAAATCCGTGATTAGAAGGAGGGGGGGGGGTAACTGAATGAAGAAAAGAATAAAGTACGAATAATTCGCTTAATACTTGAGTTATCAAAAAAATGCACAGAACAACAATTTTAGGAAATCAAAAGTTTAATAAGATTGGTTCTATAATATTTTATCTCTCTAACCACCACTAATTCAGGGCCGATTTCAGCCTCTGACAAATACGATATTTAGTGTTGGCAGAAATGGCTAAGTATCGAGTGGTATAGATTAAATAAACATTTTCGAGTAAATTACGAAAAATCTTAAATTGATGACGTCATCTTATTATGTATTTACATGTGTTTCACAAAGCCCTAGTTTAATTAAATCCATAATTGGTAATTAACCTTGGAATGAAGTGGTTCATGATATAACAGCTTATAGTAAATACGGGTATGACATAAGTAGGAGTTGATAGAACATTACTTTTGCAATAAGATTGATTCTATACAATTTTTCGATCCGACACATACGAAAAACAAAAATTGCGACTGCTAGAGAGTTAACAGACATATATATATATATATATATATATATATATATATATATATATATATATATATATAAAATGTCCACCCTTATCCTAAAATCATCTATAAAAATTGTAAACCATCATTTATATTAAAAATAAAGCTGAAATATTAAGCTGCAATCTCACCTGAGGTACCTCCCAAATTTCCTCCATTCAATTATCCAAATTTCAATATACAATATAAAAAAAATAAAATAAGATAATAATAATAATATTACCAAAATTGGCAGATTAGGAGGCTGACCAAACAGGTACCCTCAGAAAGAGGGCAGCTTAATTTGTTTGTTTGTTTTATATATATATATATATATATATATATATATATATATATATATATATATATATATACTAGCTAAGGTACCCGGCAATGCCCGGGAAATCATTGTTGACTGACTAATAATGGTATTTTTATATATATATATATATATATATATATATATATATATATATATATATATATATATATATATTTATATGTATATATAATTTTGAACGGACTTCATTTTCGTCATCTCCTGGGAAGGATCGACGGACATGTGTGCGTCCTCAATAACTGATTTTCCCCTTAAGGGAAATCTGATAAAATGGTTATTCAAGTTCAGCAACGTTCAAGTTATTCAAAAGTACAAGACAATCAGACTAACAGTTACTACGTGTATTAGAAGATGTATGGGGGATGTCTAGGGAGCATCCACAATTTGAGGACCATCAATTCTATATTAATGCATGGTAATTTTATGGTATTTTTATTTCAAAAATGTAAACTAATAAAACTCAAACAAATTGAAATACATATCAAAATAAATGACTTCTGGTTCAGTTTCAGTAAAATTCAATAGCATAGATTATTTTTAGCTGATTTCCTTTAAGGGAAATGAGCTATCGAGGTCGTACTCATGACGCAATATTCAAAATTTTTCTTCAAATGTCCATCAATCCTACCCAGGAGATGAGGTCCGTTAAAAATTGTATATTTTAATTATATATATATATATATATATATATATATATATATATATATATATATATATATATATATATATATATATATATGTATTTGTCTGTAACCGCTCTAGCTGTCAGAATTTTGCTTGATCGTTACCAAACTGGATATTAAAACGTTTTATGCAAAACTAAAAATCATGTTCGTTAATGGCTGAAATCGGGCCAGTGGGAGGGGGGGGGGTTTAAAGGGGAGGATTTTTGAAAATTCGACATATATCCGTTACTATATGTCAAATCGAACAATTGTATGGAACCAATCTTATTGCAAATTGAATTAGCTTTAAATATTGTTATGTACATTTTTTTGTCTATCTTGAATATTAACCGTGATATTTGCATTTTCCAGTTTTCAGCCTTCAACAAACCCCCACTTCTACTCAAGTCATATTAAAAATAAGCTGTTATATCATGAATTACTTCATTACTAGGTTAAATACCAAATATTGTTTTCATTGAACTTTTACTTTGTGAAATATATGCAAATATGTTCTGTTGACTCTACCCCTTCTTTTGTTCTTGGATTACTAAAATTTAAGTGATGAAGATAAATATGATTCTGATTCATTACAAATTAGTGCATTAAAATTAGTAAATAGTTTTCAATAAAATTAATGTTATATTCCGATATATTTCATTAATTGTATTTCTTTCCGGTCTATCTGTCTATTCAGCACTGCGAGGTTGGCTGGCCTGTTTGTTTACAATTCAGCCGCTTCCCGTTGAAGAGATTGTTAACTTGTAAATTGATTGAAGGATTTCTCATTACGGTTTGTATTTATTCACTTAACATTGACAGTAGTGTTAACAGTATGTATATTTATGCATTGTAAACCTACGAGTGGGAAATCTGCTTAGTTTACGTAGCCCCTTGCGAGACGGACTTTATTTGAAATTGAGAAAATACCTGAATTGAAAGCTCATAAGTTATTTAACTTTATTATTTTCCATTAATAATTTAGCAGGTACTGGGGCCCCAGGACTTCTATTCATATCCGTATTAGCATTCATATGACCGCATTATAGTACTGCCAATATATAATCATTGCCATGCAAAGTATTTACCGAATTCATTTGAATATAAGGTGCATACCACGCATTACTTTTCCATATGCTTTTATTAATATTAAATCCACATCCCGGCTAAGCACAGAAAGAATCTTTTTCAGAAATTTTTGTTTCATCGTTACCAAACTCGATATTTAATCGTTTTATGCAAAAATAAATGTCAAGTTCCTTAATGGCTGAAATCGGACCAGTGGGAGGGGGGCGGTTAGAGGGGGAGAATTTTGAAAATTCAACATATCTCCGGTACTATACGTCGGGTCGAAAAATTGTATAGAACTAATCATATTGAAAATTAAATGATCCATAAATATTGTTCTATATATATATATATATATATATATATATATATATATATATATATATATATATTCTGTATCATGAATACTAACCGAGATATTTGGAACTTTTAGTTTTCTGCTTTCAGTAAACCGCCACTCCTACACATGCTATAATAATAATAAGCTGTTGTATTATGAACCACTTCATTACAAGGTTAAATAAGGAATATTGTTTTCATTGAACTTTTACTTTGTGAGGTATATACAAATATGTTATTTTCACCCCCCCCCCCTTCTTTTGTTCTGGGATTACTAAAATGTAAGTAATTAAGATTAAAATTATTCTGATTCATTACAAATTACAGCATTAGCTATAGTAATTAGTTTTCAAAAAAATTAATGTGTTATAATTAAGTATATTTCATTAATGGTTTTTCTTTTCGGTCTAGAATTCAGGTTGGCTGGCCTGTTTGTTTACAATTCAGACGCTTTCCGTTGTAGACTTATTAACTTTTAACTCAAAATTTTCGCCTTACCGTTTGTATTTATTCACTTAATAATTGCAGTGGTGTTAACAGTATTGCATATTTATCTATTGAAAACTTTAGCTTGGGAAATCTGCTTAGTTAGCATAATCTCTTCGTGACGGACTTTTTTCTTTTTAATGTTGTCATAAACCTTTTTAATTAATATTTCGACATATTTCAAAGCCTTTTGTTTCTATAAGTCGATGTGTATGAAATACTGAATTTTACACCTTGTTATACAATGCTCTTAGGTAGTATTTGCATATTTTTGCCGTGCTTTGTAGTTTCATATGCTTCATGTCCCTGAAGACGAAATATATTATTTTTAATAACCGATTAAATAACATCTCTTGTAAAACATTATAAGCATTAAAATATTGCAATATTTCAAGGGTTATGATTTTTTTTATAAAATAATATTTTCATGAATGTCGCCCAATGAACGCTTTCGTCAATAAGGTTCCTTGGCCTGTCTACATTTTCGTTTGTAAGTAACGCAGTCAGTCAATTGTTAAGAATTAATGATACGTAAAATTATATGTTGTTGAGTCTATTATTCACATTTCCGGTACCAAAAGCTCCAAAGCTCCTAACGGAATCACAGATGAAATAAATTATCCTCAACAAAATATTAATAAATATGATTAAAAATACGTCAATCATTTTTTTTAAATTAATGTTTTACGTGCGTAAAGCAATTTATTTCAGTTTCGATAAATTCGGGATTCCGGACAAACCGGTCCTTGACTAGGTCCCTCATTCCTCCAATTGTATTTATTTTCATTGTCATACAGATGATAAAATAAAATAAACAGGGTCATTATACATCAGGCATAGCACTGTAAAAATGTAAATAGGTTAGGCATAAAACTCAGTATTTGTAAATCTATTTAACCTTTGAACAACAAGGCTGTGACCTAGGACGAATTTGACAAGTAGGTGTCATACATGATATATTTATAGTATAATAATATATTATGTAATATTTATTGTATAATAACATACTAGGTAATAACTTTTCTTACGAAATAAATAATCAAAGAAGCATGTATTAGTAGCATATTATTATTATACAAAAAATACTTAAGTATAAAAAAATTATATTCAAATATTAACCTACACAGCACAAAAAAAAATCAAAGGATACTCTTTTATAAGGAAAATAATACAAAAAAAATGAAGCTATTTACTTGACGATTCGTTATTGGCAAAACATTCAGGGAAACCATAGTATACTATGTGTTTACCCCAAATACTTCTTTGGCATTTACAGCAAAGACGGGCACCTCTTCTATTTTTTTTAGCAGATTTTCCTTAATTTATATATATATATATATATATATATATATATATATATATATATAAATATACATTTGTCTGTTAGCGCTCTAGCGGTCGCAATTTTTGTTTGATCGTTACCAAAGTTCATATTAAATCGTTTTATGTAAAAAGGAAGATCAAGTTCGTTAATGGCTGAAATCGGATCAGTGGGAGGGGGGGGGGTTAGAGGGGAGGATTTTCGGAAAATTCGAAATATCTCCGTTATTATGCGTCGGATCGAAACATTGTATAGAATCAATCTTATTGCAAATTACATTTACTATAATTATTGTTCTATACATTTATTCTGTATCTTGAATATTAACCGAGATATTTGCATTTATATTCTGTGTGTGATCGGCAGGAGTCGGCTATGTTCCGGACTTTCCGCCGAGAGCTCTGGCGGCCGTTTCCGTAACTTTTCGTCCCTTGTGAATAGGTTTAGAGATCCCTTACTACTTCAGTTGTTATTGGGCAGATTTCTTTATTGTTAAACTTCACGTGGGAAATCAGCCCCTGCGTGACGGACTTTTTATTATTTATAAATTACTATCACTTTCTCCCATTTGTCTTAAAAGTTCATTTCAAATCTCTTCTTCAGTGATAAATAGCGAATTCAGTGCCATAGAAAATTTACAAAAGAGAAGTTAAACAACAAGGCGAAAAGTACGAAAAATGGCGTAGGACAGAGCTTGCTCCTGAATAGGAGGGTAGTAAGCACACCAGTTTTGTCCTGTTTGTTACAAGCTCATGCGTGTACAACTTACGGCATAGGTGTCATGTATGACACAGCCTTGTCGTTCAAAGGTTAGAACTAACAAATAGATGAATACGGTAGGTAAGAGAGCACGCTTATTGCACGATGATATAAAATGTTTCCATTCCGAATTGAAATATTTTACATCCTAAGTATTATTTAAGTGTGGTAAGAATATGTTGGAAATTATTGAAAGTTGATTCAATATTTGAGTAGTTTTGCTAAAGCAAAATAAAAACATTTTTGGAGTATTCTTTTATATTTTTTAACATTTAATTAAAATGTTTCATCTCATTAGAGAGTTTGAGTCTTCCTTGCTCAGTAATAACGCTCGGAATACGCACGCTTTGCATTAAGAGAATTTGCTAAAGCACTGATTTTTTCCTTATGAAGATAAAAATAATTAGAGAAGGGCTATGCTACGTGAGACCAATACCATGACGCCGAAACTCTCTGATATACCCCTAAAAAGTACTTTAAAAACTATTAAA
>CM032233.1:19625000-19940000 GCA_019009955.1 Riptortus pedestris
CCGCAAATATCTCGGCTAATATTAAAGATAATGAAAACATGTAAAAAACAAGATTTATGGATCATTCAATTTGCAATAAGATTGGTTCTATGCTATTTTTCGATCCGACGTATAGTAATGGAGATATTTTCGGCGGAACCTCATGAACAAAACCGACTAGCTGATCTCATCTCGTCCGTTATCCCCACACACTATAAAGATAGAGAATAAATGTATATAACAACAATAAAGTATATTTAATTTGCAATAAGATTGGTTCTATACAATTTTTTGATCCGACGTATGGTAACGGAGATATTTCGAATTTTCGAAAAACCCCCCTCTATACCCCTCCTCCCACTGGTCCGATTTCAGCCGTTAACGAACTTGATCTTTATTTTTACATAAAACGTTTAAATATAGAGTTTGGTAACGATCAAGCAGAAATTGCGACCGCTAGAGCGTTAACAGACAAATATATATAGTTGTATGGACATTTGAAGAAAATCGCGTCATCAGTACCACCTCAATAGCTGATTTCCCTTAAGGGAAATCTGCTAAAAACCAATGAGTTAGCTGAAGGCGGAAAACAAGAAAGTAGGAATAACTCGATTAGTATTTGAGTTACGAAAAATGTATAGAACATCAATTGTAGAACATCAACAGTATAACAAGATTAATCCTATAACAATTTTCGATTTGACTCATAATAACGGAGATAATTTTGAATACCTCTCTTTCTAAACACCACCTAATCCAGGTCCGATTTGAGCCATTCACGAATAAGATAATAGTATTGAATGAAATGGTCAAGTATCGAAGAGTGTGGTATAGACCAATTGAACATTTTCGAATCAAGAAATAAAGTCATAAGTGATGTCATCACACAGTGAATTTGTTAGTATTTAACACATCAATATTTTGTATAGGACGTTTCATGATATGACATGATTAAGATTCAACTGTAAATACTCCTTACTAACTAATTTACACTTTTCCTTCTTCAATTTATCGATATCTATAAAGCTATCACTTTATTTTTGATACTTTCGCTACTTGTTTTCAAAGCCATTTTACACTAGTAGTCCATTTCTGTTAGTGAATTCCGTCACTAAATAAACTCCTATTACTCAGGGCGGGAATCGAACTCTCCACTCTAGGTATACATTGTGAGATTAAGGTTCAGAATGATTTTTATCTCAATTAGTCTAATTTTAGTAATCCAAGAACTATAGACGGGCGGGCGATCAACAGCACGTATTTGCATGTATATCTTATAATAAAGGACTCTTGAAAACAATATTTGGCATTTAAGCTTCGAATAAAGTGTTTTATTATATAACAGAGTATTGTTTATGTGACATGAGCGTTTAGTGCAAAAAAAAAAAAGAAGGATGAAGTAGGACCATGAGGTAGGGGGTGTGGGGGGGGGGTTAGAAGGGCGGAAAATGGAAATATCTTCGTTATTATGTGGCGGATCAATATATTTTATTTTATTGAAAATTTAATTAAGAGTAATAACAAGAGAGACATTTGTTTGTTTTTTTAGTTTTCTGCCTTTAGCGAACCTCTACTCCTACTCCTCTCACATTTATGATGAAATATCTTATTTCAAGTTTAAATACAACGTATTGAGGGTGAAATAAATTTTAGAAATTGCTCCATTATTTTCACTCGGATAGAAAACTGTTATCTAATCAATGATTTTTTGTTGTACTTTGAATCTATTTCCATAAACCCGAAAATGCGGATCAATATATTTTATTTGATTGAAAATGTAATTAAAAGTAATAACAAGAGAGACATTTGTTTTTTTTTTTAGTTTTCTGCCTTTAGCGAACCTCTACTCTTACTCCTCTCACATTTATGATGAAATATCTTATTTCAAGTTTAAATACAACTTATTGAGGGTGAAATAAATATTAGAAATGGCTCCATTATTTTCACTCGGATAGAAAAATGTTATCTAATCAATGATTTTTTGTTGTACTTTGAATCTATTTCCATAAACCCGAAAATGCCCAGTTCTGGGAAACGAACATGGATACAGGGCCACAAGGACAACCAGTGGTGTCTTATTATTATGGTATTAAATGCCATTAATAAGTGAAGGCATCAGGAAGGGTGAACTCCAATTTAGTCTGACATGGTTAGAAAATCATTTCTCAACGGCTTGCATAAGCTGATCAATGCTAGACATGGGAGGGTGCTTGTGCATGCATATTACAATATTACATGGTGAATTAAATTCGGCATTGACTAATTGTTACACTTACGCTTTTACTGTGAGCCCAACATATGCAATCACATGTTCATTAGCTATTGAATAACAAAGGTAATTAAATTTAATATCATGTACTGCATGCTATAGCAGAGGTTTGCTATAAAACGGACGTGTGCATTCACAGCAGATATCCATTATGGTTTGGGTTTATTAGTTTCAATCTCAAGGTAGTAATCCAAGAACGGCCATTAACAATACTACTGTAAATCTAACCAAGATTAGAACTCTTGCGGTATCTTTCACTGTTATTTACTTAATTTTCAATTTGGTCACAATCAGATGTTCCCAAAACTAAAACATGTGTTTACCATAGTTATATGCGTTACTGATTATTCGCATTCTTATACGAAAGCCTAAAAAAATGTTTTTTTTTTTTTTTTTTTTTTTACCAAAATAGTTAAATCTTTGAAACATTCGGCAAAGTTTTTTTTATTTAAGATGGCCTAAACCTAAAAGTCCGTCACGCAGGGCTTGCGTAAACTAAGTAGATTTCCCTCGTGGTGTTTAACAATAGATAAATCTACATGCTGGTAACACAATAGCACCGTCAACATCAAGTGAATAAATACAAACGATAATAAGAAACCTCCAGACGAAGGAAGCACCTCAAATGTAAATAAACAGGTGTGCCAGCTTCTCACAGGAAAGAAAAACAATTACGGAAATATATCAGATTATAACATATTAATTTTATTGAAAACTATTTACTACATCTAGTACTGTAATTTATTATGGATGAGAATAATTTTTATCTCAATCAATCAAATTTTAGTAGTCCAAGAACTTGTGAGAAGGGGGGTGGGGCACGATAACATATTTTCATTTATCTCGTATAATAAAGGTCTCTTGAAAACAATTTATGGTATTTAAGCTTCGAATGATGTGATTTATTCCATAACAGAGTATTGTTTATGTCACATGAGTAGAAGTGGTGGTTTGCGGAAGGCTGAAAATTGAAAAAATGCAAATATCTCGGTTAATATTCAAGATAGAGAATAAATGTACATAAAAATATTTATAGTAGATTTAATTTGCAATAATGTTGGTTTAAACATTTTTTTGATTCGACTTATGGTAATGGAGATATTTCGATTTTCAAAAATCCTCCTCTAAAAGTTTAAATATCGAGTTTAGTAACGATCAAACCGCAATTGCGACCGCTAGAGCGTTAACAGATAAGTATATATATATATATATATATATATATATATATATATATATATCTCTATATATAATTTCGAACGGAACCCATTTTCGTCATCTCCTAGGTAGGATCGATGGACATTTGAAGAAATAGGTCGAAAATCGCGTCATGAGTAAGACTTCAATAGCTGATATCCGTTAAGAGAAATCTGCTAAAAATGTGAAAAAGTCCGTCACGCAGGGGCTGCGTAAACTAAGCAGATTTCCCACGTAAAGTTTTACTCTCATCCGTTATCCGCCCCGATTTTATAAAAAGAAGGAGGAGGGGGCGGATGAACAGAACGTATTTGCATAAATCGCACAAAGTAACGAAGGTTAGAAACGACAAGTAAGGTTAGAAGAAGCTTCCTCCTGAGCCAAGTGTTTACGAAAATGGCCAACCTAATCCGAACTATACCCGACCAAATGTCTCACAGACTTCATAAAAATGCAAATATCTCGGTTAATATTCAAGATAGAGAATAAATGTATATAACAATAATTATAGTAAATTAAATTTGCAATAAGATTGTTTTTATACAATTTTTCGATCCGACTTATGGTAATGGAGATATTTCGAATTTTCAAAATCCTCCTCTAAACGTATAGTAACGGAAATATTTCGAATTTTAGAAAATCCTCCCCTCTGAAACCCCCCCAACCCTCCCAACAAAAATTGCGACCGCTAGAGCGGTAACAGACAAATATATATATATATATATATATATATATATATATATATATATATATATATACAGTTTTGAACGGACCTCATTTTCGTCATCTACTACCTAGGATCGATGGACATTTGAAGAAAAATTTCAAAAATTCCGTCATACGTACAACCTCAATAGCTGAGTTCCCTTAAGGAAAATCTGCTAAACATGTAAACAAGAACATCCTATTATTTGATAAACAATTTATATGTATACTACAAGTAAGTAACCTATCTTGACTAGAATCGTAAACCCCGCATTTAAGAGAGAGGATGTGAGGGACGGACGAAAGAAGGAATACAGATTGATGGGAATATCCAAGAAAAGTGAGTGAGAGAGAAGGACGAAGTTAACTTTAAAATTCGAAAGTAAACTATCCCATGAAATTTAGATAATTTATGCTGAAGCATTCACTCTTCCACAATAAGTTATGCTAATTTAAATGAGGTTTTTCCTGGAGAGTTTCTTTTAATGTGGGACAAAAGAGATATTATTTCTTCTATATTAATCCAGTTATAAATTATGTTATAATAAATATCCTCTTATACAATTTTAAAAATTTCTAAATGTATATAGAGTTCTATTTTAATTGAAAACAGAAATAATAAATTTATAAAAATTGGTAAACTTTCAGAGATAATGGAAAAATATTAAAGTTTAAATATTTTAATCACAAAAAAAGTCAGTCACTCAGGGGCTGCATTAACTAAGCAGATATCCCACTTGCGTCCCGTATTTGCATCTATCTCATGAAGTAAAAGTTCAATGAGAACAATACTTGTTATTTAGGCTTCAAATAAAGCTTCATAATATAACAACTTATTGTTGATATGACATGAGTAGGAGTGAGGGTTTACTGAAAGCCGAAAACTAAAAACGTCCGTCACGCAGGGGCTGCGTAAACTAAGCAGATTTCCCATGTGAAGTTTTACAATAGAGAAATCTGCATACTGGTAACACAATATCACCATGATTAAATACAAACGGTAATGAGAAATCTTTCAGTTAATTAAAATAAATTCCCAACTGAAACGGCTTCTGAATTGTAAGAATAATTTATATTTTAATAACTCAAATTTTAGTAGTCCAAGAACTAAAGAAGGAGGAGGGGGCGGATGAACAGAACGTATTTGCATAAATCGCACAAAGTAACGAAGGTTAGAAACGACAAGTAAGGTTAGAAGAAGCTTCCTCCTGAGCCAAGTGTTTACGAAAATGGAAATATCTCGGTTAACATTAAAGATAATGAAAACATGTACATAACAACATTTATACATTTTTTAATTTGCAATAAGATTGGTTTTATAAATATTTTCGATCCGACGTACAGTAATGGAGATATTTCGAATTTGAGAAAATCCTCTCCTCTAAACCCCTCCTCCCACTAGTCTGATTTCAGCCATTAATAAACTTGATCTTTATTTTTACATAAAATATTTAAATATGTAGTTTGGTAACGATCAAGCAAAAATTGCGACCGCTAGAGCGTTAACAGACAAATATAATATATATATATATATATATATATATATATATATATATATAGAGAGAGAGAGAGAGAGAGAGAGGGAGATATAGTTTTGAACGGACCTCATTTTCGTCATCTCCTGGGTAGGATCAATGGACATTGAAGAAACTTTTCGAAAATCGCGTCATGAGTACGACCTCAATAGCTGAGTTTTCTAAGGGAAATCTACTAAAATAATTGATATTTTTCTTATAAGCGAAAAGGAATGTTTTTGATTATAAATTTTCGGGTATGCATTTCTCATATCTATATTTTTTAGTATATAATAATAGAATACAATTGGTTAGGCAATCATGTTAACACTATATTTTTTATTGTGCAGATGAAAATGTAATTTTTATTGAAATGAGTATTTCTTCACGGTAACTTTCACTCTCGTACACCCCCTGTTTTTTAAATTTTATTTCGCTTTCTGGGTAATAAACTTTCCTGTCAGGATTCTCCTTTTTTTAAAACTTAGCTTCACCATTTACTAGCTTGTAAGCGTGTAGTTGGTTAATAATGAATAGAGGTTAAAAAATTACTTTTCAATATTCCACCTTAAACTACGCTACATTTCCTATTCCTAAAATGTTTCTTACCACCGACAATGGTCAATAATCCTTTTGTTTTATTCCATAGATCATTATGGTCTGGAACATATAGGTTTAACAAATAACTAAAAAGGAGAAAGGTTGTAGAAAGGTACCATCCACTAATTACATTTCTTGCTGCGTTCACATTAAGCATATTTTCAATATTCGTAACGGTGGCTTAAAAACTGTTACACATTCCTTTAAGTGATCCCGTTTTACCGGTTTAAGGTAAAGACAATGGAATTGGTCCGCCGTCAAGTGTGAATACATAATGACTGTATAGGGCTCAACATTTAGGATTGAGCTCACTGCCCATCTTCTTCCCTATTTAACTTATTAGCAGATTACCATTAAGGGAAATCGGGAAATCAGCTATTGAGGTCGTACTCATGACGCGATTTTCAAAATTTTTCTTCAAATGTCCATCGATTCTACTTAGGAGATCACGAAAATGAGGTCCATTCAAAACTATATATATGTATATATATATCCGTTCAAAACTATATATTTGGCTGTTAACACTCTAGTGGTCGCAATTATTGTTTAATCGTTACCAAACTCAATATATAGTCGTTTTATGTAAAAAGAAAGATGAAGTTCGTTAACGGCTGAAATCGGACCAGGGGAGATGGGGGGGGGGGGTTAGAGGGGGAGCATTTTGAAAATTCGAAATATCTCCGTTACTATACTTCGGATCGAAGAAGTGTATAGAATCAATCTTATTGCAAATTGAGTGTACTATAAATATTGTTATACACATTTATTCTCTATCTTGTATATTAACCGAGATATTTGCTTATCAGTTTTCAGCCTTCAGCAAACCTGCGTACAGAACTTCTGCTCATATTACATAAACAATACTAGGTTATGTAATAAACCACATTATTCGAAGCTTAAACACCAAATATTGTTTTCAAGAGACATTTATTATACGAGATACATGGAAATATATTTTGGTTCCCCCCGTCTTAATTGACTACTTAAATTTGATTGTTGAGATAAAAATTATTCTGATTCATTATAAATTACAGTACTAGATATAGTAAATAGTTTTCAATCAAAATTAATATGTTATATTCTGATATATTTCAGTAATCGTTTTTCTTTCCGTTGAGGAGTTGGCAGAACTGTTTGTTAGTATGTACATTTATCTATTGTTAAACTTCACGAGGGAAATCTGCTTAGTTTACGCAGCCCCTGCGTGACGGACTTTTTTTTTATTTTATTCAACGGGCTATAATAGAAACAATACAGACGTGTTTTCTACAGCCGAGCTCTGTGGATTTACTTGTCTTGAGATTTATTTGGAATTTTTGTTATTCTTTTCATTCGTCTACTTGACTAAAATATATTTTTACGAAATACGTTGATGAAAATTAAATTTTGGAAAGACGCAGAGATTTTATTGGTAAGTAAGGAGGAAATAGAGAAACCACTTGAGGTTATCGTACGACCTACCTTTTACTGGTACTGGGTGAATTATTCATGGGAACATCTCATGATAAAATTCGTTCTTCTCTGGTAAATGAGACGAGTAAGATGTGTGCTTAACACTGAAGGTTACTTAGTACTTTGAATCCTTTTCAAGTCATAGAAAACTACTCAAATCTTTGGTGGCTTAAACTTCTACGGAAGCCATCCACAATCTGTCTTGACGGAATGGAGGAAGACTAAGTACCATAGAAGTATGTAGAAATTGGTTTGTCGATTAAAAGATCATTACAACGTTCTAATTTTATTATTTGAAAGTAAATAGAATTGCATGTTTTCATCATGAAGGCTATTTATGAAATGTGATGACCTTATTAATTCCTTGTACGCCTATTAAATTACTTAAACACTTCTCTTAATTTGAAATAAATACTTATACTTCATGTAAAATTGTTTTATTTCAAAGTGACTTACCATATCTCTGCTCCGAATGAAAGATGTAATAGTATATAAATAATATATCATTTTATGATAAACAAAAAAAGATTTTATTCGAATTCTTTTTATCTCTAATACGTACGCAGAAATTTGCAATATTTTTATTTTCGCACGCTCTAACCTCACCTCCCCTACCCCTAAGTCAATTTTTATGAAAAGGGAAGGTGCTCGACTAGATGCTACAATAATCCCAAATATGAAATTTAAACATTCAAAGGCAAGTCGTTTCGAGTTGTGCGAGATACGCGCACACACACGCACGCACAAACACAAACGCACACACACACACAAACACACACACACACAACATTTCATGTGTACACACACATAACGTAGAATGGAACTCAGCTCCGTATACAGAGTAGGATCGAAGGAAATTTGGAAGAAGCTGGAAAGTAGAACTAGTGGATTTGCATGACGAACCTAATGTTAGTATGCAATTAAGAAAGGGACACCATTTTTCTACATTACTCACCTATATATAGTGACAAGATAACCTGAAGATTTTATGACGCTAGAGTTCGGTGGATGTATACTCTCGTTTCTGACTGCACTCAATTCAGACGTAAAGATAGTGTCGGAAGCGAAGGTCTAACAAAGATTCAAGAACCTAGTCGTTATATAAATTTGTGTTTACTCAATAGCTATTTAGGGTCAAATCATTTCATGAACAAGAATCGAACAAAGATTATAAATCCACGAGCTCAATGTTTTCTCAGTTTCCTTTATTGACCACTTTTCCCTTCTTTTTCTCACACTGTATCTTAAACCCATCTCTCAAAACTGCAATTTATACTTACAAAGAAAACATTAAACAATATATAATCCTATTAAATAAAAATTCACTAAACACTGCGTCAGTCCTATGTTTATTACCTTAGGTGTCTGGTCCGGAGATAAGTGGACTGACGTTGCATATCTAGCTTATGTTTGGGGCTCATTTAATAAGGCTATTTTTTTTTCTTTCTTTGCTTCCTACACCGTCGCTACTCGTGAATCTGAGTTGGATGCAGTTTACTATCAGAATATATTAAAGTTTAATGGTGGCTAGGCTTTATTACTGCATTTTATGCGCCCGGGTCAATGAATAAACGATGATTCAGTTCCCTGTACACACTTCACAAATTACTACTGAGCGCCCTGTCATTTGGAAAGGGTAGCCATTGTTCCCGACGTGAAGCGGGCTCTGTGAAACAAGTCAGGCGACAATATTCATGTCTCGGGCCACATCTAGTGTTACCAATAACGACTAGTGATTTTATTATATATGACTATCGTTCATACATATCACTGATGAAAAAAAGTGAGCAGATTTTTCTTTTTTTGGCCTGATTCATCTATCATCTGGATACAACAGGCCTTGTCGAATTTTTGTATGCATGACTTTCAACTTTTCATATAGTTCTTTTGCTTGGTACTCCCGATTTGGGGTTCTAGCTTCTACAAACACTTCGTCAGGTCACCAACCAACCACTTCCGGGAACCCCATTCTTCCTTCTCGTCCATCATATAACATATCCGGGAAATCTTCAGTGTTACACTCTTTTATTATTGCACAACCACCGTAGCCTACAGTATGTGTAACAGGCGATGTCAGTTTTATCATTGTGCATTATTTTCGTGGTACTTCCGAATCCTCCAATGACCTTCATTCATTCTTTGCGTTTTGGCCCCAGGATTCGTGCTAACTTTAATCACGCACCACCGTTACTCCTGCTTCCCGCGTGATTGTTAGCCCTGCCGGATATTTTTCATATACTAAATTTACATAAAATAATTGGTAAGTAATTACGTACCTCGTATGATATGACTCTTATCATAACGTAGGTTAAAGAATATAATCTCCATCAATATAGGGTGGAGTTACCATCAAAACATGATTAAAAAGAAAATACAAATGAAAGGAAAAGAAGGGTTATCGAACTTTGGCATTTGACAAGTATTGAGTATGAATTAATAGGGTGAGGAAATCTTGCAGAACGTTGAGGAAGAGTAATATATGGTAGAAGTAGTAACTCAGAAGAAATTTTGATGGACAAGTGTGGCGTTTCTGGAAAAATATGTTAACAATTGGTGTTGTCGAAACACGATATCTACTAGCTTCGTATCAATGGAAAGACCTTGGAATGTTCTACTAGAGAGAGTACAACTGTACTACAGTCTGAGTCAGACCAATTGGAAGGCTCTGCAATACGTCGTTCATCAGTGTATATGCCATTTGCAATGATGCACAGGAGAAAATACGAAATTCCAATGTTAAGATGGTAATGCATCATCCTTAAATCATACCTTTCCGACAGACATTTTCAAGTTTCATACGGTACCTCAGTTTCTCCCTTATTTCCCCAGCTGGCAGGTGTACCACAGGGGGGCATCCTAAGTCCTTTCTTATTCCTTACCTATACTGTCGATATCCCTAAACTTCCTTTCTCACGTATGTCATCTCTACAAGAACACCTCTGCTAGAATCCTAGCTGACTAAGTGGAGGATCAAGGTCAACAGCAGTAAATCAAGCCATATAACATTTACTGTCCGACGTTCCATTTGCCCTCCAGTTACACTCAACAACACACTAATTCCACAAAAATCACAAATTAGCTATCTAGGACTCACATTAAACAAGCGACTAACTTGGAAACCTCACATCACACTAAAAAGACGATAACTGAATCGACGGCACAGACTACTACTAAGACTACTTGACAACAGGTCTAAACTATCACTACACAACAAACGATTGATTTATACGACAGTACTCAGACCAATATGGACATACGGACTTGAACTAAATCTTCAAATTCCTACAAAATCCTAACCCTCCAATCCAGAATATTCCGCAAAATTACAGATTCCCCATTTTATATCTCCAATTTAATTCTCCACAATGACCTCACCATTCCTTTTGTCCATAGCCCCGCAAAATCCCGATATCTGAAATTCCACTCTCTCCTTCCCACACATACTAATCCTTTAGTTGAATCACTTTCATCTACCCATATTCCAGAAAACCCAAGACGACGTATGAAGCATAAGTGGCCCAGAGATCTTCTTGTGTAGTGCCCAGTATAACTCCATATAGTACAATCCAATATGGGTATTGTCAATGGACAACTTCCCACCTCAAGTCGATAATCAAGCCAATTGTTATTATCATTCATATCATTTGCTTGTAATATTTAATACTGTTGCAAATGAACGAATAAATATATATTAAAAAAAATATGGTAATAAGAGATTTTTTCAACCAATATTTAGAACGCACAGATTAAGCTAACAATTTTATTAGGTATGAAGAGTTTGCTCATGAATGTATGAGGTTCATGAAAACGTGTATATTTCTTTACAATGTAAATCCTTGAGGAAATAGGGATGAGTCTAGACGATTGAGCTGATGATCAAGAGATCACATTTGGACCATCTCACGTTGTTCTTGCCTACTTCTGGCAAAGTATATATTACTGATGAAAATAACTATTTTCGGTGAGTTGTAGGATAGTACAAGGTTTTTGGGATAATCACGTTAAAATCTCCTATACTGAGAGACTCCGTGAACAGTAGTAACCGTGGAAAATAGAAGATGTATGTTTGAAGGGAGATTAGGCAGCCTCAAACCTACCATATTTAGTGTGGTTCATAAAAGGGTATTAAGAGAAAAAACTGTTGCGAAAAGAAACTAATTTCTTGATCATGAATGTAAAAGTGAATTCATGAAAGGATTGAGACTCCACGCGATGCTTAAAATCTATAGTATAAAGCAAATTTCACATGCTTAATAGAAAGCTATTCATTACGAAGTATGTTGAAGTTAGTTTGGATTATTACAGTCAAATTAACAAGAGAATTTTCATTTAATAAAATAAATTAGTCTATATATCAATATTTTCTTTAGATCTTTAGCATTTATAGGGACGATTTCATAACAATGCAGTCATCGGAAATTTTGTTGAAAGAAGCAACCTATTCATTGAAGAGATTCCTCTAAATCTCTAAGTAATATCTGTAATTCCTATTTTACCTTCATCTAATACTATCTAATATTTCATACTTTCTCTTGAGCTAACGTCCCTTATATTATGAATTTCCGTTAGATTAATGTTATCCAAAAGTGAATAATCTTTAAATTAGTTGAATTACTAGTTAGTTTAAGTCGTCGTGCAGTATAGTTTAATAGATATAGATTAAAAGTGTAAAACCTTATTGCAGTATAGATATGTGAAATTTGGTGAGAACTTATATATGAACATCGAAGATGTATTCTCCGCCTTTTTGTGAATTGTTTTTACAGTTACTTAAAATAAACCAATCATCCATTCATTTAGGCCAAAATAGCAAATTTTTGGCGAATCCCGACGAAGTGAAAGGAAACTTCCCATCTACATATGCATGCGTGAACTTTTTTTTTTCCATTACGTGACCAGAAATGAGACTTTTCAAACGCGGGTCCCTTGAGTGAGTTACGGCCTTCTTAATTTTACTCTCACGTCAAAATTCCTTCGAAACTGGGCTTTTTCTCTAAAGGGGCCACCGAGAAATGAATCCAGGTGGTCGGCTACATTTTAAAATCTCCTCCTCCCCTTGCCCCTACTCCCAATGGCGAGCTGTGGCGAGGGAAGCCGGCTCCAACCATCGTCAGTTCTTCTTTCCCCGTGCTCCAGATACCTACCTCCTCTAGTGCCATAAGAATTATCTCCGCCTGCTATCAGCACACCTCCGTCACTTCAGCCTTCACGAACTTTCGTATCACCAAGCTTTCCTTCGCATCGCAAGGGTAATGTACAGTTCGTTAACTATGAATATTTTGAAATCAAAAAAGTTATTTAGCGGACTGAATAAACCATTGTATTGTAATGGTTCTTCATCATCAAACAACTAGCAATCAACAAGATTTATTATCAATTTACCAGTATTTAACTCATGATAGCTATTACGTTATTATATTATAATTCAACAGAAGTCATTCACTTGAAAACATTTCTTTATCCTGTGCCAAATAAACAAGGTCTAATATGTTTGCTGATTATCCAAGTTCGTTGTAAACGCTTTGCCTATTTATTCAACGTTAAACAATATCAATATATATATATATATATATATATATATATATATATATATATGCTCTTCATAGTTTCATGGCAAGGGACACCAATTAAAACATTTTTTAACCTCAATCCTTATTCATACTTCCCTACATGTTTCGTGGCTTACATACCACCTCTTCAGGGGAAATCCCTTTTCAAAAAATAATAACATTAATTCAACAAAACCCAATGACAATCATTTTCTAGATGCTGCATCAATAAATGCCTACATACATGATATATTTATTAAATTTAATTACAGATTGCTACTTACATTTCTGAAGTGCTCGTTCACTCTTACGTTCGTTGCGACCGTCCCTTCCTCACTAAAATATGAAGAACATATAAAAATATTGGGCCTAGAATAAGAAATATATATATATGTGACATGAATAATTATAATGCAAAAGTTACTTCTTCACTAGCCATTCGAGAATCAAAAATGCATAGAGTAAAACTGTGTTTTCCGGGGGGGTTTATATATATATATATATATATATACACACACACACACACACACACACACACACACACACACAACATATATGTGTGTGTGTGTGTGTGTGTGTGTGAGGAGAGGGGGCTTGCACGTTGGGGTTTTTAACGACGAATTGGAGATTTAAAGAAAATAGCAACTCAGATCCGTAAGTATCGGCGTTATTCTTTCTTCAGCAACACTGGTTGCATGAATTTCAACAATTCAAATTGCAATAATTTCAAGGAACGGCTGCGAGCCATGTTTAGTTTTCAGGTGGTTACTGAAACCGGTTTTGCTGTTATAGCAGAATTATTCTTTCAATCAATTTCGGAGCTTACGTTGTCCATGTGTTTTTAAATTCAACACAACGTGTCCCGAAATTCAATATATTTCAGCATTACTCTGGAACGAATTGGTTAGTAAATTAACATGCCCACATAGTTAATTTACTAAGAATGCGTGTCAATCCCCTGAATTTTAAATTAGAATCAAGACACTTAAGAAAAGACAGTAAGAGTAACTGCTCTTGGTGTATAAGAAAACGAAATCCACATTACCGGATAAACCGGAGCTGTCATATGTCTTCAACAGTTCACTAAGTTGCCTTTTCAGACACGACATCTTTTTCCAAGCACTCAATGTCCTCATAAGCCATGCTTTCATCTTTATCACATCTGTATCTGTATCCCTGATAATAGTCTGAAACACCTCTCCGCCACATTAAAACAACTTTCCGTTTAAAATGATTCCATAGAAAGACTTGTGATTGTGAGAAAATAAGCTACACCTTCAAAGTATTTTCATCAAAATTACTTGGTATTAACGATGTGTAAAAATATTGAGATCATATAGAGAAATAACTTTGAGAATAATTTCTTTTGGGATCTTTATTGAAATAAATGAGGAATATTTACTGTTGCTATCGTAGTAGTCTTCAGGCATTTAAGTGGTCAGTTGACTTATAGTTATTATTTTTATTGCAAACGCCTGCAATCAATTTTCTAGTGGTATTTTTAAAGTTTTTCAAAATTTGTTGCACAAAATAAAATCGAAATGTTTCAATTTGCATTGCTTTAACGATGTCCACTTGTTACACCACCGTACTTTTTTATTTGGAAAGTCTACTTAATTCAATATCGACTTTCTTTTCAATCCAAGCAACACACACATATAATTAAAGTTGTGTGTTTATTAACAAATTGTATAAGATTCATTTTGTTTAAAAACCTGAAGAATTCAAGAGCATGTGACTTAATTCTGAAATATATAAACACTAAAATCTCATTATAAAATTTGATAATCCAATGGTTTTTAATATCTCTCCCACTTATTTCTACCCAACTAAATCTCACACCTCACTTATACATTTTACTCATAATCACAAACACCTACTTAATAAATACATGAAATCTTCAAATTGATAACCGTTAGCCTGAGAGACACGAGATAATATTGTACTCTTAAAGCATTCATTTTTTATTCTTGACCAAATTTACAATACAATACGGGATTTCCAATGGATTTAAGTTTTTTGTTTTGCGATTTTTAAACGTTTCACATATGATGCCTCAAAACACTTCAATTTTATTAATATGATTCCCCAAGCCTTTTAGCAGATGTCCCTTAAGGAAAATCAGCTATTGAGGTCATACTCATGAAGCGATTTTCGAAACATTTCTTCAAATGTCCATCGATCCTACTCGGGAAATATATATATATATATATATATATATATATATATATATATATATATAAATATATGTGTGTGTGTGTGTGTGTGTGCGCGTGTTAACGCTCTAGCGGCCGCAATTTTTATTTGATCGTTGCCAAACTCGATATATAGTCGTTTAATGTAAAATGATAGATCAAGTTCGTTAATGGCTGAAATTGGACAAGTGGAAGGTTTAGAGGGGGATTTTCAACAATTCGAAATATTTCCGTTACTATACGTTGGGAACGAAAAATTGTATTGAACCAGTCTTATTGCAGATTAAATGCACAATAAATAGTGTTATATACATTTATTCTCTATCTCAAATATTAGCCGAGATGTTTGCATTTTTCAGTTTTCAGCCTTCAGCAAACCCCCACTTCTACTCAGACTCACATTAACAATATACTGTTCTATATTAAACCACTTTATTTGAATCTTAAATACCAAATATTCTTTTCAAGATACCTTTATTAAACGAGATACATGCTACTATGTTCTGTTGATCCCCCACCCCCATTTGAAGTTCTTGGACTACTAAAATTTGAGTGATTGAGATAAAAGTTATTCTAATCCATTATAAATTTCAGTACTAGAAATTCATATAGTTTTCAATCAAATAAATATTTTATATTCTGATATATTTCATTAATTGTTTTTCAATCCGGTGAAGAATATTTCTATCTATCTGTTCAGCTCTGAGTGGTTGGCAGGCCTGATTTTTTTACAATTCAGACGCTTTCCATTGGGAGATTATTAAAACTGACTGAAAGATTTCTCATTACCGTTTGTATTTATTCACGTCGGTGTTAAGTGCAACCAGTATGTAATCTATTGTAAAACTTCACGAGGGAAATATGCTTAGTTTACGCATCCCCTGCGTGACCGGCTTTTTAATAAGAAGTAGGCTATCAGTCACTAAGAGTAAGCTAATCGTGTTTCTTAAGCGTTACAAGCTCGCGAGGTCGTCCTAAAAACAACTCTATGAGTGTTCATTAAAAACAGGTTCCAGACAACCAATAGAAGGAAGACGCGCCCGATGACGGGCTTACCAGTGAAGTTAAAAGTCGACCTCTAGCTGTCCCAGTGTTTTCAAAACTGGATTTAAATATTACAGCTAAAACTTTGGGCTCTAAGAATATCGACCTTGTAGAAATTCGCATTCTTGTCATATTCTCAGAATTATGAAATTGGTGAAAGATTCGGAAATTGTAAATTCTTTATACTTGTAATATCAAAATAATGAACTACTTCTAAAGGAAAATTCAATTCAACCTTTTAGGATTAATCAGAATGTGCACGAGCATTGAGAAATGATAGGAAAAATCTTCATAATTTATATTTTTGATCTACCTATATTTAAATAATATGTTATAAAAATTGATCTTTACAAGTTTCCATAAACTGTAACCCTTATTACGATGAATTCCATTTAAAATGTGGAGTATGCACCTCCTCTGTCCTACTAAATCTAATGAAAACCCATTACACAGGGGCTGCGTAAACCAAGCAGATTTCACCATGTGTGTGAATGAACACTCGTGATATCATCTCACCGTGTTCTCTGTTTCTCCTGTACAAAAAAGCCTATATAAACAGGAAATAATATGTTAGCTGAACATTAGATAAATAGTGAGAAACTAAAAAAATGCAAATATCTAGGTTAATATATGAGATAGAGAAGAAAAAAGTCGGTCACGCAGGGGCTGCGTTAACTGAACAGATTTCCCACGCGAAGGTTTACAATAGATAAATGTACATACAGGTAACACTACCGTGAGATTAGTAAATAATCTCTTCGACGGAAAGCGGCTGAATTGTAAACATACAGGCCAGCCAACTTCCTAGCACTGAATAGACATATAGATAGGAAAGACAAACAATTAATGAAATATATCTGAACATTACATATTAATTTTATTGAAAATAATTTACTAAAGCTAGTGCTGTAATTTGTAATGAATCAGAATCAGTTTTATCTCGATCACATAAATTTCCACAGAACGTCTTTGCATATATCTCACAAAGTAAAAGTTCAATGGAAACAATATTTGGTATTTAATCTTGCAATAAAGTGGTTCATGATATAACAGGTTATTGTTAATATGACATGAGTAGAAGTGGGGGTTTGCTGAAGGATCAAAACTGAAAAATACAAATATCTCGGTTAATATACAAGATATAGAATAAATGTTTATAAAAATATTAATAGTAAATTTAATTTTCTATAAGATCGATTGTTTTTATAGAATTTTTCGATCCAACGTTTTGTAACAGAGATATAACAAAGAGATCTTTCTTTTTAAATAAAACGCCTCTCCCTCCAGCTTTACATTAAAGAACTTCTAATCAATTAATAATATAAATAACAGTGTTAAGAAAAATTAGGAAAAACAACTACGTATAAGTAGAAATTTTATACACAAATAGTGAAGAACAGTATGAATCCTTTTGATAACTAAAGTTTATCACTTAAATTAATGGCAGTATGTAATGAAAATACAAAAAAATATATATATAGATGAATTATGATACATAAAAAAACGAAAAAAAAAAACTAATTTGTATCTGCCTAGGACAATATGAAGTTTAATAAGATCATATTTGCAATAAACACTTATCAGAAGCGTTCCAAACACCTTATCTAATGAACAGTTGAATTAAATAATTCATTCAAACAATAATAATTTTCATATATAGCAATCCAGCAATATCAATCATTCTGACAACGAGAATTTTCCGAAGAAACTGGAAATAAAAGTGCGAAGAAGTGTAATCCAATGAGCAGTGGGGTATGATTGTCCCCTAACAGTTTGCTTTATAAAAAAAAGTACCTAGTTTTCTCATTTTCTGCAACATTGCAAGTGAAAGGGCTAACTTCCTTTAAAATTGCAGCAATTCATGTCTTCAACCATGAAAAGCCAAACTCACACTTTTCCCTCAAAATCGGTTCAAATATATAATACGAATTGGTTTGGAAAAACTTTTGTGCACTTTCTTTGTAAAATAGGCAGGGTGATACTTTATATCGACCGCTGAGATTATTATTTACTAGTACACTACACAACTGAGAACATTGTGGCTTCTGTCCCTTGAATGGACAAAATATAATTCCAAACAAAATATTAAGAACCAACAATATATCTGCGACAGTAAAAGTAAAGCGAATGGCCGATTTCATGATGTTTAAAAAAAAATCAAATTTCTTATTTCAATTTACGATTCAGAAGTAATAATATGAGCAGATGGCTTTTGTAGAAGAACAAAATTATAATAGTTCTTACTTGCCCTTTATCGAATTTAGAGGCTCCACATGTGAACATTTTTAACCCTCAAATAATATACGTTTCGGTTGATTTTGTTCAGGTTTTCATTATGTGTTGTCAGATATTGAGGTTGGAAACATGACGCGATGTTCAATCTTTTCATAAGCTGACCGACAATTCACCTGGTAGATGACAAATGAGCATATTTGCACTTATGATTTCATATTTGCATGTAGGGTTTTCACACACACACACACACACACACACACACACACTCACACACGCACACACATATCAATTTGTCTTTTGCCTATTTGGACACTATTGGCCACATTTTCTTATCGTTTTGTAACGCAGTATATAAACATATCATGGTCTTAAACTACAAAAGTTCATCACGTAGGGATTGCGTAAACTAAACAGATTTCCCACGTCAAGTTTTACAATAGAGAAATCTGTATACTGCTAACACTTAACACCACCGTGAGTAAATACAAACGGTAATAAGAAATCTCTCAGTTAATTTTAATAAGCTCCCAACGGAAACGGCTATTGAATTGTAAACAAATAGGTCTGCCAGCCACTCAGAGCTGAACAGATAAATAGACATTCTTCATCAGAAAGAAAAACAATTACTCATACATATCTGAATATAACACTTTAACATTATTGTAAACAATTTACTATATCTCGTATTGCAATTTATAATTAATCAGAATAATTTATATTTTATTAACTCAAATTTTAGTAGTCCAAGAGTTAAAAAAGGGGGGGGGTGGATGAACAGAACGTATTCTCATAAATCTCAAAGTAAAAGGTTAAACGACAAGAACGGTTAGAAGAAGCTCACACGAGAGCCGAAAGTTACGGAAACGGCCGAACTAATCCGGAAGCTTACGACAATACCCGATATCATCTCGTCTGTTATCCACTCTCACTTAATAATGCAAATATCTCGGTTAATATTCAAGATAGAGAATAAATGTATATAACAATATTTATAGCAAATTAAATTTGCAGTCGGGGGCCTGTAAAATTCTGATATCGCTGATTTCTGGCTGATTTTACTGATTTCTTCAGTCATTCAATTATTTTTCTTTTCGTTAAATTCTGTTTATTTAGCAAACAATGTGCAATGCAATATCGAACTCTGCGATTCATATTCTCCATGCATATTCAAAATACATCTGAAATCTTAATAAGAATAACAAGCCTTAAAAAAAGCTTCTACAGTACAACAAAATTGGAAGAAAAATATAACTATTAAGCTTACTTTGTTTTATTGTGGCGCCAATATAGAGAAATTCAATATATAGCGAAAAATTAGAAAGGTTTTGGTCTCAAGTTTTTTTAGATAATGATATCTGATCAATTAAAAGTATATAAAGAATTGCGGGACTCATCCAAAATATTTGTATATTATCTGGCCTAGCGGCCACTCTTCTGTAACGTTCGCCGAACCCGGAAAGCTAAATAATTAGACTTCACACATAAGAAGCCAATAAGACACTGTTAACTTTCTTAAAATTATTTATGCTGAACTTGTCACATACTGAACTAAGTATAGTTTAAATCTAATTATATAAATGAGTAAAAAGTAGCACAATGTGTATATGAAACATATTTTTTAGATAAAAAAGTAAAGCTGACGTCAAATTAAAACTTAATAGTAAATCTGTCTATTGAGATATATCTCAAAAATAAAATTCGTTTCTGTTTGTTTGTCTGCGCGCTTTTTACTCAATCACTTAAAAATGACACCTAGGATTATAAATGAACTTTTAAATTATTGACTCTACTACCATATGGTACAACATAGGCTATATGAAAATTTGATATTTCAAGTAGTGGGGTCTTAAAATATAAATTAAAACATGTATTAGTCCATCTTTAATATTGGTTATATTACTCAAGTGTAACTAATGAAGTGTGTTTGGAACGTATGTTTCGGGCCTTAATCTCTAGTTTTTTTCCGGTTGCCAAATGACCTTTATTCGTGTTCAATGGAAGTGAATAAATAGAACTAAGAATTTTTTTTTTGTCCATGCATTAACGGAACTGATATTTTTAATATGTGACAATGCATACTTTACTACCCATGACAGGTGCAGATGTCCCTCCCACTATCTCTTTCTCTCTCTCTCTCTCTCTCTCTCTCTATATATATATATATATATATATATATATATATATATATATATATATATGTGTGTGTGTGTGTGTGTGTGTGTGTGTGTGTGGGTGAGTGTGCGTGCGTGCGCGTGTGTGTGTGTGTGTGTGTGTGTCTGTCTGTCTATTCTTCAAAATATTTGTGAATATTTGTTTTGTCGAGAAAATATAGAGTACCTCAAATACTAAGAAATATATTTTACAGTCGTAAAAAGTCCTAATTTAAATTAACTCCCAGCCACAATATTAAATGAAAGTAGGTCAATAGAATTCAAATATTTGTGGCATATATATATATCTGTATTAAGAAAATTAATATTGTCAAAAATTGGTACAACTTACAGAAATGTGGATTATAACATCGTTAATATTAGTTTTATTAGAGAAAAGTAAAGATCAAGTAATATTCAAATTATTTTCAGCATTCAAAAAGGATATTGTAACTTTGACTTTTTATTTGGGTTTTGATACAAATATAAAAATAAATATATAATATATACAATAAATAATTCCCCATCACAATTAATATTTTGCGGTGCAAGAAAATCCATATATGAACTGGGGCTCAATAACCCCCATCTTGTCATCATCAATAAAGGTGCAAGCACCCTGAGAAGGAGTTCTGCCCGTCTACATGCCAAAAAAAATCAAAAACCATAATACATAATTAAAATAATACGCTTCACTAAAATATAAAGGATCACAAATGCCACCACATTCCCCGGCCGTGGAAAACGTTCGCCAAGTGGATCCCGCCGATTATTGTAACCTGATATTCCAAATGATGACATTCGGGATCCAGTTACCACCAGTTGTTGCATAGCCAACTCATGCTTCTTGCTTAAAACAATATATAGACTTTACAGAAGAAACATTTTCAATATCTGACCTAAATGGAGGAATTACCGATTTTTTAAAGTTGATCTAATCCTTACGTTTCGGTGGGAAACCATCTAAATTTCGACCCATTAATTATAATCAAGGAACGACTATTCTAAATATGAATTCCTCAGTATTCGTTCAATCTCTACTTTACTATTCACTCGTAGAAAGGACATTTTGGACATATGATGAAAATAGAAGGATTATTTAGTGAATAAATTAATCAATTCTTTATATGTCAAATAATTTTGACTTCAGCCCTTCAACGACGCTCACGCGAGTTTAATGCATCATTAAATTGGGATACTTTCGATAATCTGCGTAAGTATTATGAGTAAATTGTTATGTAAAAGATTCACATGTAAATGTCATCCAGTTATGATCATGAGAAAATATATCAATGTTTTAATTCGTTTTAAGTCATAGAAGTGTGGGGTACAGCAAAACCTTCGAATATCAGACGCATCCAGACTTTGCAATCAAAAGTCCTGCGCACCATAGTAGATGTTCGATATTATGTTACAAACCAGACCCTCCATAAAGATCTTAATATCCCTTTTGTAAAGGACCTAATTCCCTTGAGCTACCCAATCATCCTAATCCAGAAGTCCTAGCCCTTTCCAGTTCCACTCATCCATATTCCCCTCCACGGTGCCTCAACAGACAATGGCCCAGAGATCTCCTATAGAAGTGTAAAGTGAAGTGATAGCAGTGGCTATTTTCTTATCAAGTGCCATTCCTCCTTAGCTCTTGACTTCCTTGCCAGGCAGGGAGAGGCTGCTCCTCTCATTGTCGTGAAGGGGTGTAGCTTCTGTCGAGAGTGATGGAGGACGATTGTATTGTACATTTACATTATCAAATGCATTTAAATGCAGACTGTAATATTCTTAATAAAATAAAATAATGCTCAAAAGTTTTAAGTCATAGATAACGAAAACATTAACAAACACACAAATATAATAAATTGCCTTGGAAAGTAATAATTGTCTAATCTAAAAAAGTCCGTCACGCAGGGGCTGCGTAAACTAAGCAGATTTCCCAAGTGAAGTTTTACAATAGAGAAATCTGCCTAATAACAACAGTAGTAGTAAGGAATCTCTAAACCTATTCACGAGGGACGAACAGTTACGGAAACGGCCGCCCTAGCTCTCGGCGGAAAGTCCTGAACATAGACGACTCCTGCCGACCACACACACAATACAAATGCAAATATCTCGGTTAATATTCAAGTTACAGAATAAATGTATAAAACAATATTTATGTTAAATTTAATTTGCAATAAGATTGGTTCTATACAATCTCTTAATCCGATGTATGGTAACGGAGATATTTCGAATTTTCGAAAATCCGTCTTACAACAAGAGCTTTTACACATGTTTTTTTCTCTATGCACACACACACACACACACACACACACACACACACATATATATATATATATATATATATATATATATATATATATATAAGTAAATGAGAAAAGGTTGTCAACGATAAGAATTATAATGATAATTTAATAATTTCCTGAAATTTACTAATAGCAATCGCATGCTTATTCAGAACTGCGTGAGTTGAGCTCGACTATTTTCTAACTGTGGGTTAGCTTAGTCCCGTATAAAAGGAATTTAATTCTCTTAATCGAACCGCCACATTAACTGGAACTTTAATTTTGTAGTAATTAAATAGTTTATTTGTTCCAGTCCCAGTTCATTAACTGCGAGAATGCTTTAATATAACTTTTAATACATTAGGAAAACTAATTCATGTTTATTTGTTTAATTGGTATTTTACTTGCGTCAATTTCGTCTGATAATTTGACAGTCAAATAGGGCTAAATATTAATAAATAAACAAATATTTTTATCGAATTTTATAATGAAAGTGTTTTAAAAATTATGAGGTTTTGTTGATGTTTTATTAATAATATTGCCTTCCATTTACATTTACTAACACTTACTTATACTCTGGTTTTCATACCTATTATTTCCATTTTCACAGTTTATTTTGCACTTGCGATTTCCTAGCGGTTCTAAATAATTATATATATATAATATTGTTTTTCAAAACAATTTGAATGTGACATGCTTAACTAGATATCGGGGGTTTTCACCAGAGTTCAATATATTTTGATTAAAGTACATTCCAATGTAGAGTGCGCTTTGGAGAAACCGGTAACGAACAGTATTAAGAACGAAAGCAGCTGGATGCTCTACTTCAGAAGATTTAATAAAAAAACTGCAAAGTTATTTCTCTCTTTCCCGTGTTTATTAATAATGAGTTGAGGGTCCCTCTCCCCTATCGAAATGTAAGTTAAAGACTATTTATATTTTATACAGAAGTATTAGGGTATAACTCGATCGTTATAGTATTCGGTAGTTTTTAATATCCAAAATATAATTGTTTCTAGAAATAATAATAAGTAAGAGTAAACGATCAATCTCAACTAGTGTTTTACCATTTAACTGCTAAAAATGAAAACAATAAAAATATGGGCAATTGGCGAAATCGTTTTTCTAATTAAATATTTTATATTTTTATCCTTTTCTTAGCTTTTTTTAAATATATTCTTATTTTTATTTTTGATGTTTAGTTTTTGTGTCAAATTTATCAATTTTATTTTACCTCATCTTTGATTTTATTAAGAATTATTTGATGCCATGTGATAGGTGATTTTTCGGTGTAGTCTGTACTCACATTCGGCGAGTAGCCAACAATTAATTGCTTAATAAAGTTTTTTCCATTC
The DNA here is from genome assembly GCA_019009955.1 of Riptortus pedestris. NCBI lineage: Eukaryota > Metazoa > Arthropoda > Insecta > Hemiptera > Alydidae > Riptortus > Riptortus pedestris. The sequence continues at coordinate 19,649,521 of CM032233.1, forward strand.
TTCAATAATCCTATTTTATAAATAACCGTGTTAGAAAAGTACAAAAATATTTGAGTGATTGATAATGTAGGAATTTAACACGTTGACTCCCTTGTTTTCTCGAATAGTTTATAACCTCAACTTTCTATTTGCAATAGAAATCCTTTGTGTTCCATACTATTACAATCTCTTCTAACCTACGGTAAAAATTAAATACAGGATCGACTGAGCTTGTTTCGCAAATACGTGACCACATGTAGCGTTCGTATAATGACAATCATGGCAGAATTATACTATCTTTTAAACTTTTTACGAAGTTGGTGATTTAAAATTTGACTTTGACAGTAAGAAATATGAGTATATCTTTGTGTGCACGTTGAATAATAAAAGCTGTTTGCCATAAAAGCTATCGAAAAGATCTTGTGCTTAAGCATCATGTGGCTAGCATGTTTGTATGGGTTCATAATGAGTTGAAATTATTGGGGTGGATTACAGCAGGTGAATAAAGATTACGTACGAAATCTTAAGTGGGAAGAGTGGTCTTCCGATCTGAATTGTAGATAAGGAAGGCCAGTTTCCTTTTAATGCCTTGGAGGGGGGTGTAAATTATTAATTGAAGATGCTCATATTATTGCAATTAATTTTTTCCTCTGGCATCCATCTTAGCTCAATTCGCATTCAATATTCCTCTATTCTAGAACCCAAATAGGCACTTTTTTTGTGGGTTATGATAAATGTCAACCACCCTTCAAAAATGAACAAATCGATTTAATTAAACAAACGGGCGACGCGAAGACTAAAAGTACTTCCCTCAACAACACATACATCAACAAATATCGAAGCTCGAATAACGCTAAAATGACGAAAGATTGCTATCGCATCTCACCTTCAATACCATGTTTCTCTTTTATTAAAACCCCGATCACCACTATAAGTTTTATCTTAGCTCGGAGTAAGACATTTCTTGATATATAAGTTCATTTAGATGATCATATTGGGAGTGTTGTATACCTACAGATGTCTAAAAACTAAATGATACAAATGACAATAAATATTTCTTGTACAAAATAATGTATGGAACAATACGGGGCTCAGGTTAGCCTTGTGAGTTAAAGCCTTTAATCTAATATGATAAACCTAGAGTGGCGAGTTCGATTCCCGACTGGGCAATAGCAATGTATTTAGTGACGAACTCATTAAATAAAGTCCTTAGTCCCAATCTGGCCAGAAAATGGTGGTAATCTGTATATAATCCATCCTAAATAGCCATCAAGGCAAAATTTGCACGTTAATAAATAATAATTAAACAAAAATTGTAGAAAATATTTTTTCCAAAAAAAAACCCGTTTAATAATTTCGATACCTCATACAATAAGAAAAATATTTACGGATTTTCACTTTCCTACCCTAATACACGTTTTCTAGCTTCACTTGATCATGTAATGAATGTAGCCTATAGTATTAATTATAACATTTCAACTTCAAGTTATATTTGATGCTCAAACAAAATTTAAAACCACCAAAGCATTATCAATAAATAAAGTATTACTCACAGTCTCACACTCATAATTCTATTTAAAAAAATGCCTTAATACAAAATATCACAAATTTGAACATACCCCATTTTCGTCCTCGCATAGTGGGATTATTGAGAATCTGAAGACATTTTTTGAAACATCGAGACAGGATAAAGTTATCTCTCGTTTTACTCAATGTTTTCATTTTTACAGTTTAAGAATACTTTTAATCAATTATACAATAATAAAATATAACAATTTAAGATGCGCCATAAAATTACATGCACATAAAAATTATTTCACCTCATAATTGATTTTCTCCAGCAGGTGATACTTCAATTTAATTTACGAAATCCTTTTTTTTGATGACATTTATCAAAGTCCCAACATTACTCATTTCAGATAAAAGCATTTACAATAAATAACTGAAAAATATATTTTTTTCTTGTATGTTCAAGCTCATATTTAAATTTGAGGTGCTTAGTTAGTCGGTTTGAGATGTTGTCTGAAATACTCATCAACTAAGCAAAGAATTACCTTCGCTTAGTCTCGCTTTAGGAATCTTTCCATAAGAAATTATTTTTTCTTTGATGCTTTTTAAAAATAAAATATATTTTTATTAATTAAATAAGAAGTTTGAGCTACGGGTCTAAGCCCATGCTTCGAAGAAATTGGAAGCTGTGCTTTGTTCTTCCAAGTCATGGAAAAAAAATGTTATTATTCTCGCAATGTTAGTAATATTTAATTATAATATAAATATAATTAAAAATTGTTTATTTACAATATGCTAAGATCCTTTAATGGAAATGATATTTACAAAAATTCTTTCTATTACTTTAAATGATCCAAAAATATTAAAGGTACATTCTTAAAATTCATTTTGAGTTAATTGTCTAAAGTAAATTCAAAATGATATCATTTAATTTTCTACACTGCTGAATATTATACATAGCTCAGCAGTTGTAACAGTTTTGTACAATTATACTGTTATATACTACGTAGAGTATTTTAATTGGAGAAAACCAAAATATTTAAGAAACAAAGATCCAGTTTTTAATTAAGTGTTCAGTAACATCTTTATATAGTAATATATTAATTTTAGATCAATCGTTACAAATCGAGTATTAATGATTTCAGTACGGTGTTGAATGGCAGGTAAATTCCAAAAAAGAACATTTCAAAATCAAATTTCCTTTCTTGCTCAAGGAAAATTATAATAAATACTCTTTAAATTATTCAGTAGTATTGCATTTTATAATAATTTCTATGAATAAAATAGTACATTTAATAAACTAAATTGTAAAAAGTTATTAAAATAATTGTAACAGTATGATATTTATTGTATACATTAAATTATAAAAATATAAAAATTGTCTCATAAGTAGTAATATCTAAAACTATTAAACTAGTGGTATGATTAAAAAGATCTATAAATACAAATTATACATGAGTAAAAAAAATATTTTGAAATTTACATTAAACGATCACTTCTAAGTTAATGTCTATATACTAGATAGCTGACACAGGAAACTGGTGTGTGTCGCAATGCTGAGAGCTAACCTTAACCCCGCAAGGTCGTGACCAACTTAATATTCTAGCATCTCCTCGTTCGTCTTTGATTTGACTCTCTCAACGCTACACCTGCAAAAGTATATATATATAAGCTTTTATAATTTCCAATTTGGCAACCTCAATACCTCAAATAATAAGTTATTAGTACTTTTTTTTCTGCCTTTGGTAACCCGACCCCCCTCCCTCTCTCCCTTCTACTCATCTGTATTTTCCATAGAAATAGGGAATATGTTGTGATATGAGATCAAAAGTGTGTTATACTAGCACGTGGGAAATCTGCTTAATTTACACAGCCCCTGCGTGACGGACTTTTATTAATTCTAATACTATTGAAATTTAAATTTAGTCATAGACTTTCAAGGTTCTTATCAATATTATAATACAAATCGTCGAGTATTGACCGTGTTTTCTGGTCTACATAGTTTCACTAGACATACTTCTGGCATCCTCAAGGCTCTTGCTGATACTGAAGAGTTCCAATTCAGGTGTATTTAACTGTTTAGTCCAGTGCCCTGGGCGGGGCTTCCCCTTCCGGGTACCTTAGGGTACTGTTTCCGGCGCATGTTTCCTTTCCTTTTCCTACCGTAATACACGTTTTCTAGCTTCACGTTGATCATGTAATGAATGTAGCCTATAGTATTAAATATAACATTTTAACGCATTTCAAGCGCAAGTTTCCTTGTGAGTATGCCTTCTTCGTTTATATATTTCTTTCTATGTTCAATCGCGGGCTTCCAAAGTTTACTCAATCTATAGCCGTATTTTCTGTTCATGTTGTTAGGACTCTATCTATTGCTTCTTGTACGATTTTTTCCCGGTACCGATCAACTATGCCAGCACCTTATCTTCATAAAGTTTTACACGGCGGGTGGTTTGCGAAAAATGTTCTGCTATTGCTCAAACTTCTATCCGAAACGTTTTCACGCTTAAGTAAATCTACAGCTCTTCTTACACTATTAGCAGATTTCCCATAAGGGAAACTTCTATTGAGGTCGTACTCATGACGTGATTTTCGAAATTGTTCTTCAAATGTCCATCGATCCTACCCAGGAGTTGACTAAAATTAGGTCCGTTCAAAACTGTATATATATATATATATATATATATATATATATATATATATATATATATATATATATTTGTCTGTTACCGGTCTAGCGGTCACAATTTTTGTCTTATCGTTACCAAACTTGATATATAATCGTTTTATACAAAATGAAAGATTCAGTTCGTTAACGGCAGAAATCGTACAAGGGAGAGGGTGAGAATTTCGAAAATCCTTTATTTCTCCGTTAATATGCGTCGGATCGAAAAATTGTATAGAATTAATCTTATTGCAAATGTAATGTTCTATAAATGTTGTCATTTACATGTTTTCATTATCTTGATTATTAACTGAGATATTTGCATTTTTTAGTTTTCGGTCCTCAGTAAAGCCCCACTCATACTCATCTCATATTAACAATATTCTATAATATTATGAAGAACTTTATTTGAAGCTTAAATACCAAATATTGTTCTCATTGAACTTTTAAGTTTTGAGATAAATGCAAATACGTTGCGCACGTGGGAAATCTGCTTAGTTAAAGCAGCCCCTGTGTGACGGACTTTTTTTACTTGAAGCTACTACGCCAATAAAAAACCGTGTCCAGTTTTCATTTCCAGTGCCCTTGCATAGGTCTCTTTCTGAGTGAGAACTATATTATGGACTGTACAGATAACATCAATTGTCCGGAATGACACTCAATTGTGCCTGTGTGTTATACCAACTACTTGTCTAATATTCACAACCATAACTTTTGTCTTTGAACAGTAGTTGTTCATCAACTGCTATTTTATTGTCTTATATCCTACTCTTGACTCGATTTCTTCTACTGTGCTCAATATTTAACTCTATCCAACACTAGATCACGTTAGGTAATGGCTGAAAAAGGACTAGGACCCCACCACGTAAGAGGGGTGGTTCGAAAAATATGTTTACACGCATTTTGCATGTACCTCACAAAGTAAAAGTTAAATGAAAACAATATTTGGCATTTAAGCTTCTAATGAAATGGCCCATGATATAACAGTTTATTATTAATAAGACGTGACTAGGAGTCACGGGGACTCTATTTAAAATAGAGAAATAAAACATAAAAACATTTATTCTTCTTAACCTGTGCCCAATACTCTTGTATGTTCTTCACATTTTAATGGCAAGAGTCACCAACAAAAACACATTTCTTTCCTCGCAAACTTTATTCACATTGTCCTACATATTTCGAGGTCTCTTTCCCTCTTACATTCGTTGAGACAGCCCCATTCCTCAGCGGGGACCCCAATGTGGAAAAAACAGTCTGAACGAACGTAGAAGGGATCGAGCACTCCAGAACTGAATGGCCCCTGAAGAGGTGGTAGTAAAGCTATGAAACATGTAGGGTAATGTGAATAAAGTTTGCGGGGAATGAAATGGGGTTTTATTAATTATGAAGAATATAAAAGCAATTATAGAAAATATCGCTTTCAATAAGGTTTATTTCATGCAATTTTTCGTTCCGAGTTAGAATAACGGAGTTATTTCTCATTTTGGAATGTCCCTCTCTAAACCCTCCCCCTCTAACTCGTTGGAATCAGCAATTAACAGAAAATTTGGTTTTGCATAAAAAATTTAAAAAACGATTTTGGTAGCGAGAAAACGTTAATTGCGACTTCTAGTGCGGCTACAGACAAGGGTATGTGTGAGGGGTGGGGAGGAATTTCGAAAATTCTTAATATCTCCGTTATTATGCGTCGGATCGAAAAATTATATACAAGCAATCTTATTGCAAATGTAATGTTCTATAAATGTTGTTATGTGCATTTTTCCCATATCTTGATTAGTAACCGAGATTATTGCATTTTATAGTTCCTCAAGTGCCCATCGATAATACCTAGGAATGATGAAAATGAGGTGCGTTCAAAATGTTTTATATATATATATATATATATATATATATATATATATATATATATATATATATATATTCTGGTCTGTTACCACAGCGGTTGCAGTTTTTGTCTTTTACCATCTTTACATGTAAGCGTTTCATGAAAAACAAGACTTTGTTTATGTGTGTATAAAATTTTGAACGAATCTCATTTTCGCCATCTCCCAGATAGTATCAATGGATAATTGGGGGTATTTTATAGATAATCGAGGTCATGGATATAACCTTAATAGTTTGTTTCTCTTAAGACTACTCTGCTGAGACAGAATATACTCTCCGCCTTTCCCAGAGATCGGGCTAGTCCCATTCAAATACCTTTGCCATATGGGGGAAGAGGTCTAGTTTTTGGGCCAATTTGAGGGCGACCGAGTGTCGATGTGTTGGAACCGGTCTCGAGCCCCGGGCATGAAGGGTCTCAGGAGTTGGCAGAGTAAACATTGAGAGCGAGGAAGGAGATGAACAGGTCCACCTACTTCATTAGCCACCGGCCCCCTGACCCACTGCCCAGCCACTTCATCACTAGTCTCAATCACATATTTCAATGCCGCATTTTTTTCATTCGTTCTGGATAAGGGCCTCGTAATAGTCAATGATTGTTTCTCTTCAATTAAGGACTAGATGAACTGATTGAAAACAAAATCGGTATTCACGTTTAAATACTCAACGAATCGTGTAATAGAGCGTTCAATGCCACAAGAATTTTTCACCACAATCGGAGTTAAACAAGCAGATGATTTCACCCCCATACTATTCGTAATAATAATGCGTGATGTTATCCTACGCTGTAATTGGTCCATAACGTACATTGAATATACGCTTCAAATGGCTAATAATAAAATAAAAGCAAATACCTATGAATTAGTTCTTTTTGCAGAAACAACGGAAAAATTGCAACACAACTTATGCACTAATGAAAATATGGATTTAAATTAATCTTCATAAAATAGAACATATTTTAATGGAAAGGATAGTGTCGTCAAATCCCACCTCAGTAGTCAGGCTTGCGAAATAGTTGAGTATTTCTAGTATTAAGGTCAGTTATGCAGCGATGGGTTTCTAATCGACGACTTTACTTCACTTATTGTTGTTGCTTCCAAAACATATGTACCTATTCCCCTGAACCACGAACTAAAAAAAACAGAAAACGGGAAAAGGTGGAAGAAACTAAATTGAGGGCTTTTAATACTTCCTACCATCACACATTGGAGGGAAACTAAGATAATGAATGATTTAAGATATGGAAAACGGTATTCAGACTCTAGAAATGACATTTTTCCTAGCTATTGCAGTGAAAATGTAGAGAGTAGGATAAGATATCAAACTAATAGCAGAGCCGGGACACTTTTGGATGTCACAAACGACAACCATAACTGGACGGTGCCCAGTTTAGAAGATGCCTAGAATTAAAGAAGGGTGAGAAATGTTGTCATAGGAATGCCTTGGAAGTAGGTGAAGTATGGATAGCCCTAGAAAAAGTAAATGAACAACCTGTACTGAAAGTAGTAACTTTGAGCTTTGTTAGCAGGACCTCATATGAAATTTTAGCCAGTATAAGAGTTACAAAATAGTTAAGAAAGTAGAAATGGGTTAACATGACAAGATGCTATTATAATGGGCACTAATTGTTTCAGTAGTTCCTTTTATTTGAATTTTCTTTCACAAAATTCCATATTTTAAGTGGCTCTCCTCGAAGTTCTTAAAATGGACATCAATCTTCAAATTGTAATATTGAAATTAAATTTAAAATTAAAACAACATATATTATAAGTCGTTTAATGTATAAAAATTGGCTCAATACACCATAAGGGTATGTCAACTTCATTCTTCTAAATTTAGAAGATTTATTATTACGACGTGTCTTGTCGCATTTTGTTCATTTAAATGATTCTGAACTGACAAAAATAGGTTGAATGAGTTATTTGGATGAGCTTGTTATAGCAGGGTGATTTTAATAAATATATACTGAAATTATAACTATGGATCTGCTAAAAGACGTACGTTGTGCTACGTTTAACATAATGTAAAAAAAATATTTCATAACGGTTTTTCATTATTATTTTTAGAAGAATCTGCATTTTCGAAAAGCAAATATGTTTCTATATGCGCGTAAATGGTTGAAACGTTTCTTTAATAGTTCTCAAATGATTGGGATTAATGATTCTCCAATTGTTTACATTCTATGGGTGTTGGTGTCGTGCCTAATAAATTCAAAAGTAAAAGTTATTTTAACATATGTGAAAAAGTCAATGTGTTAGGTCAATTTCTACAACCAACACATTTATTGCAGTTCATAAAACCATGATGTTTGCCATTCAATAATGTTATAATGAATTTCAAATAAATAAAGCCATATTTATCAATTACTAGAACAAATGAAGTACAACTGGGTAAATTTATATTTTACACAAAGGAAATTTTACTACTTTATTTTAAATACTACCTAAGAAATATTCTTAATATATATATATATATATATATATATATATATATATATATATATATATTTGTAACTTCTGCCTGTACATTGATTTTTTCCACAAAATTTCCCGATGCTTTTTTGTTTCACATGCCATAGACACGATGTCTGCAATTTGTGGCTTTGGTACATGTTTTTTCGTTTATTACCTTTTCACGCCCAAACCGCTTAACCGAATTTTTAGAAACTTGGTACATTTATAATAACAGACCCAAATTAGACTATAGGCCATACTAGTATTCTCAGAGACGGAGACTAGTGGGGGTTATAAGGAGGCCTGAAATGAGAAATAGAAATCTTTCGTTTCCTATTGGTTTTTCGGCAAAGATGTACGCGTCAAAAAATTTATTTTGTTATTTAAAGTAACTTTTGTCATGTAGACGTTAGTCGTATACCGAAGTATAAATGAGATATATGCCGAACACTATAGCGGGAGTCAACAATTTTATTGGTACTCCTGTAAGAGTTTTTAATATAGGCATGCTATGAACAATGATGTTATGTTTCTAAACATATATTTAAGCATTCCTATGGTTTAGTATTTAGAATAACTGAAGTTGCTATAATTTTTACCAAATAATTGAGCGGAAGTTGTGTGGAGATAACACAGTTGGTTCCTGGCAGACCACCTTTGATCTGGCCGACTTGGGTCGGCTTTTGGTGGGAAGAGGTAGTTGATGTTTAATAATTAAGTGCAATGATGATGTTTGATTTAAATTGAATTTAAAAATTAAATGGAGTGGTGCTAAAGACTTGAGACGGAGTGTGTAAAAAAATTGTGCATAGTAAAATTAAAATAAATTACAAATATTATTCAGACTCCCCCCACGCAGTCATGATTTCCCGTGCGAAGCCGGGTACCTTAGCAACTTCTATACAATAACATGAAAATTGAAAGTCCATCACGCAGGGGCTGCGTAAACTAAGCAGATTTCCCGCGTGAAGTTATACAATAGAGAAATCTCCATACGAGTGCCGAGCAGTTACGGCATAGGCCAAACTAGCTTTTGGCGGGAAATTCAGTCATCCGTTATCGGCCCACAATTAATAAAAATGCAAATTCTCGGTTAACATTCAAGATAGAGAATAAATGTATAGAACAATATTTATAGTAAATTTAATTTACAATAAGATTGGTTTTATACAATTTTTTGATCCGACGTATGGTAACGGAGATATTTCGAAAATCCCCCTCTCTAAATCCCCCTCCCACGAACTTGATCTGTCTTTTTGCATAAAATGTTTAAATATGGAGTTTGGTAACGAAAACACAAAAATTGCGACCGCTAGAGCGTTAACAGACAAATATATATATATATATATATATATATATATATATATATATATATATATATAATTTTGAACGGATCTCATTTTCGTCATCTCCTGGGTAGGATCGATGGACATTTGAAGAAATTTTTCGAAAATCGCGTCATGAGTACGACCTCAATAGCTTAAGGGAAATCTGCTAATTATTTTTGACAGAAGAGTAAATAAATATGGTTTATACCTTTACTGGCATAGACCAATTGGCACCTGCTATTTACATTTTACTAACATTTCGCTTTAACTCAACCCTCAATTCTTGTTATAGTTGGGAAAAATGGAACATTACCTTTTTCGTTATCTATTCAGGAGTCCCGATAACCTTGTAGGCAGGGAAGGCTGGACACGTGCAACCCTCCTGGCTGCCTGCCACGGTAACGGGAGCTTCTCCAGTGGTCTAGCCACTGCTACTTCTGACCTTAACTCCAACAGAACCTACTCCACTCCAGAATTTTTCTGCCTCTAAATGCAAAGTGAGTACCCCACTGGGCATCCAGAAAACGTATTTATCCCATACGTCTTTCCTAATCTCTAAATCCGTTTCCCACGAGACATTTCTTTTTGGGGAACTGTACTATAGTAAATGTTTACAATTACAATGAACCACTTCAATTATTTCCTTTGTTTCATTTTTTATTAGCAGATTTCCCATCAGCTATCAGAATCAGCTATTGAGGTCGTACTCGTGACGAAATTTTCCAAACATTTCTTCAAATGTCCATCGATTCTACCCAGTAGATGACGAAAATGAGGTCCGTTCAAAATTATGTATGTATATATATATATATATGCGCCTCTTAACGCTCTAGCAGTCGCAATTTTGGTTTGATCGTTACCAAACTTGATATTTAATCGTTTTATGTAAAACGAAAGATCAAGTTCGTTAACGGCTGAAATCGGACAAGTTGGAGAGGGGATTTTCGAACTTCAAAATATCTCCGTTATTAAGCGCCGGATCGAAAAGTTGTATAGAACCAATCTTATGGCAGATTAAATTTACTATAAATAATGTAGTATACATTTATTCTTTATATGGAATATTAATCGAGATATTTGCATTTTTATTAAGTGTGTGCTTGATAACAAATTTGATTTCGGCTGAAGTCGGTTTTATTCGGTACTTTCCGCCGGAAGCTAGTAGTTCGGCCGTTTCCTTAACAGTTCGGCTCTCGTGATATTGGTTTAGAGGCTCGTTACTCCTACTGTTATTAGTAGGCAGATCTCTCTATTGTAAAACGTCAGGTGGGAAATCTGCTTAGTTTACGCAGCCCCTGCGTGACGGATTTTTATTATTTAAATTTATTGATTTTTCGATATTTATCAATGTTCGATCTCTTAGCATAGAGTTTATATTGTCTTGCCTATAAAGTTGGGTTCATCCGTTATTTTTGTTTTCTCTCACCCCAAATTAAGATATACAGAATGTTAATTACGAATAGTCACGTGATTACATTTACAGATGGATCAAAATGAAAATGAGAGGCCTTTTTGAATTTTCAATCAGGTTTGAAAGTTTTTAACACGCTTATAATTTTGAGAATAATTTAGAACCTTATTCTAATGAAAATGTAGACAAATTAAAATAACTCAATTAATCGGCATTAAAAAAAAATGATGTGTATAGCACAATGAGACTATAACTCAGTTTTGTGTATTAGCAGTTGGCGACTGACACATTTTCACGAAGAAGCACCCCATGCAGATTGCAGAGTAGTTGAGATATATAAATCTCTCAAAAGCAATTAAGGTGGCTCCCCATAAAGGTTTTGTATCCATTAAACCTATATATAATTACAAATTAAAAGAAAATGAATTTAGTACCAGGTTCATTTTCACTAAATTCGTCTTCATATTCAAATTAAGTTATTAATTGGAAAATTTCACCAACATTTTAGTTAGCATTTTTTTTTACAGAAAATAACAAGTTAACAATCAATTGTTTTTCTATATATACCTAAATATAATTTCTAGCAAATTTCACTTAAGGGAAATCAGCTATTGAGGTCGTACTCATGACGCGATTTTCGAAACATTTCTTCAATTGTCCAACGATCCTACTCAGGAGATGACGAAAATAAGGTCAACTCAAATTTTTATATATATATATATATATATATATATATATATATATACATACATATATATACTTGTCTGTTAATGCTCTAGCTGTCGTAATTTTTTCATGTTCGTTACCAAACTCGATATTTAAACGTTTTATGTAAAAATAAGATCAAGTTCGTTAATGGCTGAAATCGGGCAAGTGGGAGGTGGGGTTAAGAGGGGGGATTTTCGAAAAATCGAAATATCTCCGTTGCTATACGTCAGATCAAAAACATGCATAGAACTAGTCTTATTGAAAATTAAATTTGCAATTAATATTGTTATTATCATTTATTCTCTATCTTGCATATTAACCGAGATATTTGCATTTTTATTAAGTGTGAGCGGAAATCGGACGAGCTGAGATCGGCTGATGTCGGGTCTATTCGTGAGTATCCTAGCTAGTTCGGCCGTTTCCGTAACAGTTCGGCTCTCGTGAAATTGGTTTAGAGACTCATTACTACTACTGTTACTAGGATGCTCATATCTCTATTGCAGAACTTCACGTGGGAATTTTTACCTTTTGAGATATATACAAATACATGGGAAATCTGCTTAGTTAACGCAAGCCCCTGCGTGACGGACTTTAATAAGATTTCATAATGCAGGCCACCTAATTAGCCACATCAGCATAAAGTGGACGTTAATTAATAATTTATAATAATGCAGTTTTACCCACAGGCATCTGATGAACTGTAGAACTGCCAGGAGTTTTGTTGTCCTTATAGGTTATATAAAAACATTAACAACTTATATGTATACTAATTTTTATTTCGATGGGACCACCACTTGGATTGCTATACTATTTTGGGCGGGTGAATTCCTTTCACTCTCAAGATTAGAATTAACAGTCACAAATAGGACATTCCAGTTTAATAATTATATTGTTAGCTTTTTACTAAAAGATTTATTTATTTAGTTTATTTAGGTGTGTCGCAATTTAAGCGATTCACACATTTTCTTGTTATGATTCTAAAATAGTAGAGGTAAAGCTACCTTATAAAAACCAATAAAAAAAGGTTAAAAAATCTACAGAGGTAGGTAAAAATACGGTAATTTATTTTTTCTCCAGTGGATATTATTGCAGTCTATTTATTATTATTATTATATTATTTAATGTTATATCTGGTTGTAAATGTGTGTGTCTTTGAGGTGTTTCATGACTTTTGTAATGTATGGGCTGTCGTCGTGTAGTAGTTCAGATAGGTTGGTGGGTAAGTTCTTGTCAGTTATTAGTCTGCAGTCTGTAAGTAAGTGTTTGATAGTCAGTTGTGTATTGCAGAGTGTACATAATGGTGGTTCAGTCCTAGTCATGAGGTGTCCGTGTGTTATCCGTGAATGGCCGTGCCTCAAACGAACAAGGACTACTTCTTCTCTTCTGATTACTGGACAGCCATTCACGAATAGTGTTTTTTATTTCTCGTAGTTTTGTGTCTGTCAGATGCCATTCCGCTTCCCATTTTAGGCTGACCTCTTTTTTAATGAGTTTAATGGCATCGTATCCTGTGATGTGATCAGTGTGTAACATGCCAAGTTGAGTTGCTAATTTTGCATGTTTGTCAACCAAAATATTTTCCGTGATGTCTGAATGTCCTGGTATCCAATGGATAGTTATTACTTTGCCCATCTGTGTTTGTAAGTTAGTTAGTAGTTCCTGAAGCTGTTTCGTGAGTGGGTGAGTTGAGTAAAGGTCAAGTATTGATTGTATAGAACTGTAGGAGTCAGTAAAAACATGAATGTTGTCTTGTTGTACGTTTGTAAGGTGTTGCAGTCCAAGAAGTAAGCCTTGTAATTCAGCAGTGAAGTTGCTTGATACGTCCGGTAGTCTACACGTCAGTACTTGTACTGACGTAGTAGTAGTACGTTTACTAAAAGAATAAGTAGGAGATATTGTCTGTGTTAGAAAGGTTGAAGAGAGAAGAGAAGAGGTAGGTTGTAGGTACCTTTGAAACTTAGGCCACGTACTCAGCAGTTTTTTCACTGTTCCTCCCACACGGAACTTCTGGGTTTCTCACGCTTGGTCACGGAATGGTGCTTGCATAAAAAATGCAATTTTATTTAAATTGAAGACTCCCCGGCCCCTCCAAATAATTTACTTTCCCCTAGGAGGTTTACAACGGTGAGTGAAAAAAAATAATACTTGCACCATATTTTGTGAAGAATACGTTTTAGCAGATTTCCCTTTAGGGAAATCAGCTATTGAGCTCGTACTCGTGACGCAATTTTCGAAATTTTCCTTCAAATTTCCATCTATCCTACCTAGTAGATGGCGAAAATGAGGTCCGTTCAAAACTGTGTATATATATACACATATATATATATATATATATATATATATATATATATATATACACATGAATCTATCTATCTATCTATATATTTGTCTGCCACCACTAGTGGTTGCTATTTTTGTTTGTTCGTTACCAAACTCGATATTTAGTCGTTTTATGTAAAAAGAAAGATCGTAAACGGCTGAAATCGGGCTAGGAGGAGGGGGGGGGGTTAGAAGGGGAGAATTTTGAAAATTCGAAATATCTCCGTTAGTGTTGTATAGATCCAATCTTATTGCAAATTAAATGCACTATAAATATTGTTAATTATATTTATTCTCTATCTTGAATATTAACCAAGATATTAGCATTTTTCAGTTTTCAGCCTTCAGTAAACCAACACTTCTTCTCGTGTTACATGAACAATACTCTGTTACCACATTATTCGAAGCTTAAATACAAATTATTGTTTTCCAGAGACCTTTATTATACGAGATGTATGCAAATATGTTCTTTTGACCCCCCCCCCATTATCAATTGTTGGAATACTAAAATTTGATTGATTGAGATAAAAATTATTCTGGTTCATTATAAATTACAGTATAATATATAGTTACACAGAAACGGCTGAACACAAAAGCCAGCCAACCTCGTAGCGCTGAAAAGATAGATAGACCGGAAAGACAAAAAATTAACGAAATTTATTTGAATGTAACATATTAATTATACTGAATTATTATTATTATTACAATATTATTTTACTAAAGCTAGTGCTGTAATGTGTAATGAATCAGAATGAGATTTATCTCAATCTTTTAAATTTTAGTAATCCAAAACTAAAAAAAGGGGGGGGTCAACAGAACGTATTTGCATATATCTCACAAAATTTCAATGAAAACAATATTTGGTATTTAGCCTTGAAATGAAGTGGTTCATGATATAACAGCTTATTATTAATATGACACTAGTAGGAGTGGGGGTTTACTGAAAGCGTAAAACTAAAAAATCCAAATAACACGGCTAATACTCATTATACGGATAATAGGTGTAGAACAATATTTACAGTAAATTTAATTTGTAATAAGATTGTTTCTATACAATGTTTCGATGCGACGTATAATAACAGAGATATTTCGAATTTTCGAAATTCTTCCCCTCTGAACCTCCTTCCCCTGGTCCGATTTCAGCCTTTAACGAACTTGATCTTCGTTTTTGCGTAAACGATTAAATATAGAGTTTGGTAACGATCAAACAAAAATTGCGACCACTAGAGCGGTAACAGACAAATATATGTATAGTTTTGAAAGGATTTCATTTTCGTCATCTCCTAGGTAGAATCAATGGACATTTGAAGAAAAATTTCGAAAATGGCGTCAGGAGTACGACCTTAATAGCTGATTTCCCTCAAGGGAAATCTGCTAAAATGTGGCTGGTTATCAGTTTATAAATGTTGCCTCTTACATGGTTACTGCAGACCATGATTAGCCACAAGTGTATTAGGGTTATAGAAAGGGATTGGAGTGGAGCGAATTGAAAAGAGGGCTGCAATGATCTTAAAATGCCATTGAGAGTATTCATCGAGAAGGAAGGAAATGGGGTAGTAATCAACTCTTTCTTCTAACGGTCAAGTATTGGACAATCATAACAAAATTAGGTGGAGGAGTCAGAGGAGCGGGGATTTCCAACTGGCCTAGAATATATTTCCGAGGATAGGAATCCCTCCAACCCCCATACACTTGATCAATGATGTGCTGCTATTTCCTGTCCTCAATAGTCTCCGTGGCTTCAATTCAACGATTTCTCATGTATAAAAACGTGTAGGACATATGTCTAGCAGATTTCCTATAAGAGATCGCCCATTGAGGTTGTACTCGTGATGTGGTTTCCGAAACAGTTCTTCAAATTTTCATCGATCCTACCTAGTAGATGACGAATTTGAGGTCCGTTCAAAATTTTATACATATATATGTCAGTTACCGCTCTAGTGGTCGCAATTCTGGTCTAATCGTTACCAAACTCGATTTTTAATCGTTTTAATTAAAAAGAAAGGGGGCTCAGGTTAGCCATGTGAGTTAAAGCGTTGACCTTTATCTCACATGGTAAACCTAGAGTGGCGAGTTCGATTCTTGCCTGGGCAAAGGAAATTATTTAGTGACGAAATTCATTAAATAACGTCCTAAAATCCCACCCTGGCTAGAAAAGGGTGGTAACCTGTAGATAACCCGTCCCGATTAGCCTGAGTTGCAAAAAGTGTACGTTAATAAATAATAATAATAATAATAATTAAAAAGAAAGATCGCCAATAATTAAGACTGAAATCCGACCAGTGGGAGAAGAGGTTTACAGTGGAGGAGTTTCGAAAATACTTAATATCTCCTCTATTATGCGTCGGATAAAAAATTTAAATAGAACCGATCTTATTACAAATGTAATGTTCTATTAATGTTGTTATGTGCATGTTTTCACAATCTTGATTATTAACTATTTGCATTTTGTAGTTTTCATACTTAAATATATCATTGATTATATCTCTGTTGAATGTCTTCTATTTATATTACATTGTTATTATTACTAAGATCAGATCATTATCTCTAAATATAGGCTCAATTTGTGTTAATAACAAATTCTCTATTTCGTTCTTTTTCACGATGTTATAACTGCTTTCTTAATCATAAAATATGGCTGGTTATCAGCTTATAAATGTTGCCCCTTAAATAGTGACTGCAGATTTTCGAAAATTCATAATATCTCCGTTATTATGTGCCTAATCGAAAAAATATATAGAACTAATCTTATTGCAAATGTAATGTTCTATAAATGTTGTTATGTGCATTTTTTCACTATCTTCATTATTAACAGAGATACAGTTCATAGTTTTCGGCCTTCAATGAGCCCCGCCCCTCTCCTCCTACTCATGTCATATTAACAATAAGCTGTTTTATGGTGAAGCACTTTATTTGAAGCATAAATATCAAATATTCTTCTTACGTTTTGAGATAAATGCAAATACGTGGCAAACGTGGGAAATCTGCTTAGTTTAAGCAGCCCCTGTGTGACGGACTTTTCCCTAGTCATATTGTTTCAAAGTGGACTTAAGCAGTATCATATGCTTTTTAATATCTCTAAAACCCCACTATTTCCAATTTCATCAGCATCAACAGTCACTTTGTCCAACTTATTTATTCTAGGAACAAAATGTACCGCAGTGTCGGTGTAAACTTCCCAACCGCTGAAAGACACTCTGGTGATTTCATTTCACCCTTTATTCTCTATTTCTAAGCAAAAAATCGATGAATAAAACAGGGGGAGGGGGTTGGTTGAAGGCTGAAAATTAAAAATGTATAAATCTCGGTTAATATTCAAACTATTTAAGTATAGAAAACAATATTTATTAAAAATTAAATTTGTAACAAGACTTGTAATATTCAAAATTTTGATTCGACTCATAATTATAGAGATATTTTCTGATTTCAGCAGTTAATGAGCTTGATGTTTGGTTTAACACGAAATGCCAATATATTGAGTTGAGAAACGTTCGAACTCATTGCGACCGTGGAAATTTGAGGACATTTTTCGAAAATTGCTCCATGAGTACAACCTCAACTGCTGATTCCCCTTTAGGGAAATATGCTAAAAGAAGGGTGCGTTAGTATGAAAATGTCGTAGGGAGAGTTATGCCTGTTGTATGGTAAGTATACAAATGAGGTAGATTAGAAACCGTTATGCGCTGCTAGTCCACTGGGCCAGGGTGATTCAGCTAACCTGGGTCAGTCTTGGCGACTTGGGCTGACAGACGATTGTCATCGGTTCATTATCATGTATGTTCTTCTCGTCAGGTTCATGGGCTTGTTGATCGTGCAGCAGTTTTATTAGTGTTTATCTCTTACTGCTAAGAGAAACATCAGTTCTAACGCCCTAATAAGTTCTGGGAATGAACAATTCATTTATCAGGAACAATTATGTCAAGAAGTAAAATGACATATCTGATAACCCAAAAAAGAATAAAAAATACTCTAAAATTGTGTAAAAACACATTATAAAATTAAATGTATGTTATTTTCATTCAATGTTAAAAAACATAATATGATGTATCCAATATTTTTTTATTTTTATAAAGAAAATAACTTTCATCATGCCATTCAATTTCTTTACAAATTAGTAAATCGAATTTGTACTTATATTTATATTATATTAGTCATAAAAATAGCTTAAATTCAATGAACACGTTTAATAAAATTTATCAATCAACTAGCATTTTAGCAGATTTAACTTAAGGGAAATCAGCTATTGAGGTCGTACTCATGACGCGATTTACGAAAATTTTTTCAAACGTCCATCAGTCCTACCCAGGAGATGACTAAAATGAGGTCCGTTCGAAATTATATATATATATATATATATATATATATATATATATATATATATATATATATATATATATGTTAATGCTCTAGGAGTCGCAATTCTGTGTAATTTTTGTTTGATCGTTACCAACCTGGATGTTTACCCGTTTTATGCAAAAAGAAAGATCAAGTTCATTAATGGCTTAAATCGGACCACCGGGAGGGGGGTGAGTTAAGAGGGGGATTTTCGAAAATTCGAAATATCTCCTTACTATACGTTGGATCGAAAACTTGTATAGAACCAACTTATTGCAAATTAAATTCGCAACGATCAATGTTATATACATTTATTCTCTATCTTGAATATTAAACAATATATTATAGGTTCGAATATATATATATATATATATATATATATATATATATATATATATATATATATATTCAATTTTGAACGGACCTCATTTTCGTCATCTACTAGGTACGATCGATGGGCATTTGAAGAAAATTTTGGAAAATCGCATCATGAGTACAACCTCAATAGCTGATTCCCCTTAAGGGAAATCTGCTAATTATGTAGCAGTAACTAGATGTTCATGTATTTGCAAATACTATAAACGCGGCATAAAAATGACTTGAAACGGCTAAAGTAACAATGAATAAAAGTGACAGGTCCTGTTTATTTATCTTCTACACCACAAATACTGAAAAAATGTTGGTTTAGAGGTCACAGATTTCAAAAGTATTCCTTTTTGCACAACAAATTTGAAAAGATGACATCTGTCCAATGGAGTATTTATTTCAAAAAGACCATTTTAAAATAATGAAATGAAAGATCATTGTAAAATAATGAAATCTATCAATAATAAATATGTTTAAAATATTTAATATTATTAATGAAATGATAAAAAAAAATATTGAACTTTATAATTAAGTATTTTCGAAATTCACTATAATAACATAGTTTTTTTTTTAATTTTATTTGTACACATAGAATTTATTACTTAAATTACGGGCAATTAAAGGCCATGTTAATACCAAGCTTATCCATACATACTATGTAAATTTGTGTTTCAAATACGTAGTTTTTATATGTATTATGAAATGACTTATTATCATTCGTCGGATTAGAAAGAGTGTAGAACCAATATTATTGAAAATGTAATTTGCTATATATGTTGTTATATACATTTTTTTTTCAATCTTGAATACTAACCTAGATTTTTCCATTCTTTTAGCAGATTTCCCTTAGGGGAAATCAGCTATTGAGGCTGTACTCATGACGCCATTTACGAATAATGGCTTCAAATGTCCATCTATCCTACCCAGGAGATGACGAAAATGAGGTCCGTTCAAAACTATATATATATAGGTACTCGGTATTTAATCGTTTTATGTCAAAAGGAAGTTCAAGTTCGTTAACCGCTGAAATTGGACCAATGGGAGGGGGGGGATTAGAGGGGGATTTTTGAAAATTCGAAATATCTCCGTTACTATACGTCGGATCGAAAAATTGTATAGAACCAATCTTATTGCAATTGTAATATTCTATAAATGTTTTTATGTACATTTATTCACTATCTTTATTATTAACTGAGTTTTGCATTTTTATTAAGTGTAACGGATTAGCTATGGTTCCCGCCGAAATCTAGTTCGGGCGTTTCCGTAACTGATCGGCACTCGTATGGAGATTTCTCTATTGTATAACTTCACTTGGGAAATCTGCTTAGTTTACGCAGCCCCTGCGTGACGGACTTTTTTTTTTAAATTTTCAGTCGTCTGTAAACACCCACTCCTGCTAATGTCACATTACCAATAATCTGTTATATAATGAACCACTCAATTTGAATCTATAATACCAAATATTTTTTTCAACAAATCGTTACTAGATAAGTGACATCCAAATACATGCTATGATGCCGTTATCAATTACGATTTTTCGTTTTAGACTTGAATATGATTACTTGATCTATACGATAGTCTATATTTAACCTTTCATTTAAAACTAAAGTTCTTAACCATTAATGGCTGAAATAGGAATAGTGGGGGGGGAGGATGGAATTTGATAACACAAAATATTTCTATTATTATGAGTCGTACCGAAAAATGTCATTAAACTATTCTTGTTAAAATCTTGACGTCCTACAACTGTTATTCTATATATTTTTTCGTAGCTCAGTTATTAAGCCAGAAATTCGTGCATTCTCGTCTTCAGCCGTCAGTCCGCCCCTACTTCTACTAATTGGATTTTTACTTAGAATAAATTTTATATGGTAATAAGAGATCAATAGTATGTCATGCCAATACATGGGAAATCTGCATAGCTTTCGCATCCCCTACGTGTTGGACGTTTACTAATTTTTTTATTAATTTCACTAATGTTTTAATTATACATTTTACTAATGTATATATATATATATATATATATATATATATATATATATTCATTCATGATTGGTTTTGCACCTGTATTCTTTAAACTATTCTAAAGAATTTTTTTGTCTCGGAAAAGGTACAAGAAATACGTAGGCACAGGGGCATTGTGTAGTGTTTCGTTTTAAAGTGTGTCTGCTTTCTACAAGTATTGTTAGCTTTCCGTTTCATGGGCATGTACAAGTTGGAGGAAGCACGTAGCCGGCTGAGCCCGATATGGCACACATAGACCATTTCTAGTTGGCACATACTTAGTGGGAGGTCTTTACCTTCCTTCACTCTAATTCTAAGACACACTACTGCTGTATATAATTTCCGTTTTTGATGATTCAGCAGAAAATTGGTTTAAACAAAAATTAATTCTTTAAATTTTCTAGATAGATTTTCACGTTTCTAGATAGATATACGATAAGGTTCAGTATCAGAAGTTGGAGGCCCAAGGATACAATATATTTTTTGAACTAATTGTGATCACGTTACCTAAGTCGTACATGTTAAGAAACACTGTTAACCAATTAAAACTGGAAACCGATCTATATGACAAACAGGTAGTTGAGGAGCATTAACAGAGTAAAAAGTCCGTCACACAGGGTCTGCCTAAACTAAGCAGATTTTCCACCGGAACTTTTACAATAGAGAAATTTCAGGAGAGCCAAACAGTTACGGAAACAGCCAAACTAGCATTTGGCGGAAACTCACGACTAGAACCGAAGTTAGCCGTTCTCATTTCGTCCGTTATCCGCACACACTTAATAAAAATGCAAATATTATCGGTTAATACTCAAGATAGAGAATAAATGTATATAACAATAATCATAGTAAATTTAATTTGCAATAATATTGATTCTATACAATTTTTCGATTCGACGTATAGTAACGGAGATATTTCGAATTTTTCGAAAATTCTCCTCCCACTGGTTCGATTTCAGCCAATAACGAACTTGATCTTTATTTTTACATAAAACGTTTAAATATCGTGTTTGGTAACGATGAAGTAAAAATTGCGAATGCTAAAGCGTTATAGAGTCATATATATATATGATTTTAGACGGACCTCAATTTCGCCATCTCCTGTGTAGGATCGATGGGGATTTGAAGAAAATTTTTGAAAATTGCATGATGACCTCAATAGCTGATTTCCCCGAAGGGAAATCTGCGAAAATACAGTCCGGCACGTAATGGTAAACGTTATAATTCATAAAGAATTGCTACTCTAAACGTGAAACACTGTAGGGGCCTTTAAAAATCCCTGAAGTAGGATGATGGTTAATGTGGAATCATCACAAACAAACAGACTTAGACACATAAGCGTGTTTCTATGCACAATGAATACAAACATAATATAACGTAATATATTGGTTTATTTTCGTTTTATCGATTAAACTTCATTTCCCTAGGCCGATGGACTAAAGTTTATGACATTGGCTTCACTTAAATGAATATTTTCCCATAAACCTCTTTTTTCATCATTTATCTTATTGTTCTCAATTCTTACAGTGAGAAACAAGAATTCATACCTTTTCTCAATGGGGTTTATAACTAAAAAAGAAATGTTTTAATAACATTCTTTCTTATTGATCATTTGTGGCAGAACTTGCCGCTACATTAATACTACTGCATTTCTCAATAAAATACGTCTCATTTTTTTAAATTTAGATAATTGTCGACATGTGACCTTAATCCAATCTTTATTGAAGTTAAAATGACGGAAGGCCAATAGTTGAAAAAGTCCGTCACTCAGAGTCTGCGTTAACCAAGCAGCTTTAATTACATGCGTATTTTCATTTATCTCAAAACGTAAAAGTTCAATGAGAACAGAATATATAGTATTTACGCTTCATAATATAACAGCTTATTGTTAATGATGGCGAGAGTAGGAATAGGGGTTTACTGAATACTGAAAACTAAAAAATGCAAATATCTTGGTTTATAATCAAGATAATGAAAAACATGTATAACAACATTTATAGAACATTATTATTATTATTTATTAACGTCCACCTTTTGCAACTCATGCTAATTGGGACGGGTTATCTACAGGTTAGCACCCTTTTCTAGCCAGGGTGGGATTTTAGGATGTTATTTAATGAATTTCGTCACTAAATAATTTCCTTTGCCCAGGCGAGAATCGAACTAGTTTTGCCATGTGAGATAAAGGTCAACGCTTTAACTCGCATGGCTTACCTGAGCCTCTAGAACATTAAATTTGCAATAAGAAAGGCCCTATCACTTGACGTATAATAACGGACAAATATATATATATATAAATAAATATATATATATATATATATATATATATATATATATACACTAGCTCAGATACCCGGCTTCGCCCGGGATTTGATTTGTGGCCGAATGGTGATGGTATTTTTTTGGCAAGGCTTTACTTTGCAACGTAATAATTGAATTTAAATAATTTAAACGTAACAAATATTAGTATAGCCTATAGTATAAGTTGGGCTAGTAGTAATATACATACCAAGTTTCATAAAATTCGGTTCAGCCGTTTATACGTGAAAAGGTATCAAGCAAACAAACAAACATACACGAAAGAAACAAAATGCAGTTATGGTGTCTATGACATGTGAAACGAAAAGTTATCGTGAAATTTTGCGAAAAAAATCAATGTACAGACAGAGGTTACAATTTTATATATATAATTTTGGACGGATCTCATTTTCGTCATCTCCTGGGTAGGATCGACAGACATTTTCCAGGAGGTTCGAAAAATTGTTGAGAATATTCTTGCATATGAATTCGTGCTATCTACTGCTTGCGGGGTGCCACGTTTGTCTATACATATTAGCAAACATTCACTACAGTTGGGAATGATGCCCTTATCACTTTTTATAGCTAAAATTATTTTAATGTATTACCGATTTTATAAAGAATAAGGTAATGGATAACAATTGTTGGTCATTACTTTTTGATCTAAATTGTATATTGAAGACTTTTTTTTATTCGTATTTTCGAGAAACAGTTAATTCTTTCGATTTTCAATTTTTGCTGTTATACCACTGAACTTCTCTGGTTCACTTTAAGCTCAATCCTTGTTTAGGTAGGGGGATGGAAAAAATGGTTACATTTCTGTTAATATGGCACAGTTTATCATTCCTCGGTATTAAATATCAGCTTAATTCATACAGCTCCTGTGCGACTTTCATTTGATTTTTCGTGAAATTTTATTATTTTCCTTGATTTTCAAATCGTTGCGTTCCCAACGTTACTTGACATGCTGTATATTATCAAATTAAATAGATAAATGGTCTGGTAAAAAATGTACCTGTCTTAGAAGCAAATTCTACTTGTACTATAATTCATGAATTGTATGGACTCCCCACACTAAGATATGAGCACGTATATCTGTCAAATGCCCTCCATTGTCACTCCTGCAATGCTAATACATGGATGAATTAGTATTGATAACGAGAATTATAATCACCTATAATAACAGATTCTTCCTCTGAGTGTGGTGGTGTAAAACCTCATAAGGTTTCATCAATTCGGCATTATAACGAGACGGAATCGTCTAAAATGCAATAACTCTTTCAAACTTTTACTCCGTTTTTTGTTTGGGATTTTTTTTTTAAAAAAAGAGAAGAAAGTATGTAGAAGACTAATAAATGAAGAGTAATCTCTCTTGAAGAGAAATGCTGTTTAATTGGATTAAGTGAGTCCTTTACTGTTGGAGTTTTCCCAGTTTCCCTACTGGCTAGTGAGCGACTACGCGAGAGCGGGAAAATTCCTTTACAATCATTTTCTCTTACTGCTCACTTCACGCTAAATAAGCTCTAAATCCGGATGGGATCCTATCTCAACATTTAAAAAAAGTCCGTCACGCAGTGGCTGCGTAAACTAAGCAGATTTCCCACGGGAATGTTTACAATAGATAAATCTACATATTGGTAACACCACCGTGAATATTAAGGGAATAAATATAAACAGTAATAGGAAATCATTCAGTCAATTTACAAGTTAATAATCTCTAAAAAGGAAAGCGTCTGAATCGTAAACAAACAGGGTAGCCAACTTCGTAGCGCTGAATAGATAGTGTTCTTCTAGACAGGAAAAATGATCAAGTAATGAAATATATCTAAATATAACATATTAATTTTATTTAAAATTATTTACTATAGCTAGTGGAGTAATTTGAAATGAATCAGAATAATTTCAATCTCAATCATTCAGATTTTAGTAATCCAAGAACAAAAGAAGGGGGAGGGGTTAACAGAACGTATTTGTTTGTATCTCGTATAATGAAGCTTTATTAAAGCAATATTTGGTATTCAACTTTGTAATGATGTGGTTCACAGCTTATTATTAATATGACACTAGTAGGAGTGGGCGTTCCCTTAAGGGAAATCTGCTAAAAAGACTTGGCTAATATACTGACTTCCGGCAGCCAAATATAATCTATTAGTGTTCAGTAGAATTAAGTAATTATTTATTTATGTATAAAAAATATGAATACTGTTAACGTTTACTATTTTATACATTACCACAAGGAGTTTGAATTAACTTGGAGGTCACAACATGTTGGCTACTATTATATTAACTGGTTTTTTTTCGAAAAAATTAAAGTAGTTTATACTCTTTCGAATGTATTTTTCAGTATTTACACTCCAGTAGTCGCGCCCAGCTTTGTTACAAAAGTAGGCGCGCTGTATCTGTCAGATCGCATTTCAATCCCAGTAATAGTATAACCTTAAACTGCAACATTTGAAAGGAAATTAAAGTAAAATACTGTTTCTTACGAAGAAATTTATTTTATGACAAAAAACATTAATTAAAATAACAGAAATTATAGGAAACAAGTATAATATACATACATACAAAATCAGTCTTCTATATTGACAAAGCAGGCTTTTTTCTTTGTAGATTCATTACTTTTCATTCTTCTGAGTTTATATTTCCGAATCACCTTGTCTTTCTTCAATTCTTTCTTCTTCACCTGTATCCAGGCCTTCATCTCCTATTTCATATTCTACAGCAGGAGGAATGTGATGTACACCACCACTTTCTTCATCCACGTCTACCTCAAATAATACTCTATGTATTTTCTTCACATCTTCATCATTTGTAAAATCATAAAAAATGCTTGGGGAAGACATTTTTGTTCTGGATCAATTAAAATTAAAAATTTAAAATCACAAGTGCCCCAGTTTAACAGTCCCTCCAGTTTAACAAAATAAATTTACCATCATTATTATTGCTATAAAATGTTTTAATTTACTGAGTTAATTTAGTATTTAATCAACTTAGTTAATGTTTTAGATCGATTTACAATGAAGGAAAATAATTATAAAATAAACACAAATACTTACAAGAGAGGTCGCGCTGTATCTAGGAGACGGATCGTAATCTGAGGACTCTATGTTAAATGCTTGGAGGTCTGAACTAATCTGGCTATGCTCGGCACCCCCTTCTAGCAAGATAGGAAGCACGGCACCAGTCCCTTCGCAAAGGGTGTCTGCCAATACAATATGAAATCTATCAGCGATCTCACAGATCAGGCACGACTACTGGAGTGTTAAAAGTTATTTTGAAGTACGAAATTCAAAGGTTTATTTCTCGGCTTCCGGTAATTAGCATCTGGAAAGGGGTTAGAACCAGAATAATATTGAACATATATTTTGTAATTGTTGAGTAACGCGGAGTGATATTTATACTCCTCGACGAAGAGGAACTGCTATTTTAACCTAAACTCGTATATGGTGAAAATGAAAGAATTATTTAGTTCTTAAGTTAATTTGATCTTTAAATTTTGACGGAGAATCATTTTTATTTGAATCTGTCTATAGCGGGCAACCTAGCTTCTCTGGTATTGCAATAGATAATACTTAATAAAATGATGCAATAGTTACATTTTGATGGGAAACACTATTTTTTTGAATCTATAAGCAAGCATAAATTCCTCACTAATCGTCTAATTACCATTCTTTAAAATAATATAATGAGTATTGCACTATGAAATAATTCATAGTGCTTAATGCATATATTATAAAGGAAAACAATTTTCATTTCAACTCACACGCACACGCACGCGCGCGCGCACACACACACACACACACACACACACTGCAACAGAGCTTGTAAACATGTCAATATTCGTCCAATCACCATTTTTTTTTTACATCGCGTGTACTTTACCCAGTTTATGTGCACATTACACGACATTTGTGATAGCCATTTACACGACAATGAATGGATTATTCAGAGTAAAATTTAACCCTACCTTAAAATTTCCACGGAAACCCATTTTTATTTCGACCCAGCAACTCTGGGTAACTGATAGTCCTTTAAATAAAAGTATTCATGTATCATAAAGGTTTACAATGCTATATTAAAATTTAAAATATATGTATATTCCATATGGGCCTTGCTGATATTTACTTAAGTGATGCGCTTTTCTAAAACAATTTTTAGTTTTCATAGGCTTTCTGTATGTGTCTTAAGCCGTTATGGATAGTTAATGTCTGCCGTTGAACTGAGAGAATGTTTCGGTAGAGCGCTTTATTTATTTATTCCTTCTTAATATTCTGCAACTTGGATATAATAAAAGCGGCATTCGCTTACAACTATATTTAAAAAAAACCGGAATCCAGAAGAAGAATGGGGTTATTATGCTGTAGTTACCTAGCGGGTACTATACAAATAGTGGGGAAGATTTTTATCTACTTCCTTGTTAATATTGTCCTTGCAACCGACCGTCAGTGGAGCAGTAAGCAACTCTCTTGCAAATGAGAAGGGCTGCAACGCTTCGTAGCCTCTCCTAACCCAGACGCTTGCTAGGACGTCAAAGAAAACTTATTATTGAAAACCTAGCTCTCACTGTTCGTCCTATCTTCCTATTATAAAATAGCCAAATCATATTATATAATATTATATATACCTTTGTTGCAATTTTGTACAAGTTGAAAACGAGATACAATTTAGTGCAATTGGAGCTAAATATATTTTAAACCAAAATTAAATTAGAATCTATGTCATAAATATAAGAATAAAGGTTTAGCCCATTAATATATATATATATATATATATATATATATATATATATATATATATACAATTTTGAACGGACCTCATCTCAGGATCGATGAAAAAAGATTTTTGAAGATGAAAGAAGAAAATTTTCGAAAATCGCGTCATGAGTACAACCTCAACAGCTGATTTCCTTTGAGGGAAATCAGTTAAAAGACCGTCACGCAGGGGCTGCGTAAACTAAGCAGATTTCCCACGCGAAGGCTTACAATAGATAAATCTACATACTGGTAACACTACCGTTATTGTCAAGTGAATAAATACAAACAGTAATAAGAAATCCTTCAATAAATTTACAAGTTAATAATCTCTACAGCGGAAAGCGGCTTAATTGAAAAAGAATTAATGAAATATATCTGAATACTAGTGAGATCTAGTGCTGTAATTTGTAATGAATCAGAATCATTTTTATCTCAGCCACTAAAATTTTAGTAATCCAAGAACAAAAGAAGGGGGGGGGGTCTACAGAACGTAGTTGCATATATCTATCAAAGTAAAAATTCAATGAGAACAATCATTGGAATTTAACCTTTTAAAGAAATGGTTCATGATATAACGGCTTATTGTTAATATGACATGAGCAGAAGTGGGGGATTGCTAAAGGCTCAAAGCTGGAAAATACAAATATCTCGGTTAATATTCAAGATAAAGAATAGATGTACATAACAATATTTATAGTAAATTTAATTTGCAATATGATTGATTCACGTTTTCGATACGTCGTATAGTAACGGAGGTATTATGAATTTTCGAAAATCCTCCAATCCACTGTTCCGATTTCAGCCATTAACGAACTTGATATTATTTTTACATAAAACGTTTAAATATCGAGTTTGGTAACGATCGTGAAAAATTACGACCCCTAGAGCGTTAACAGATATATATATATATATATATATATAAAAATTTGAACGGTCTTCATTTTCATCATCTCCTGGGTAGTAGTAGGAGCGATGAAAATTTGAAGAAAATTTTCGAAAATCGCGTCATGAGTACAACCTCAATAGCTGATTTCCTTTAAGGGAAATCTGCTAAAAGGTTAATTGAGAGTCCGAAGCCACAACGATTTTTGCGGAGATAAAAGAATATTCAATGAATTATAATGCTTATTACAGAAAGAAAAAAAATTGTATTAAATCATTTCTCAAAAACATCATCTCATATCCTTCTTTGATCCATTTCACAATTCGGAATGATTATATGTTTGTGAATTTTCCCTCAACGTTGAGGCATTCTCACGGAGCTGCCAGTGAACATCACGGAAGTAGCTGTGCCATTCTGAGCTGAGATCTACTGATCTACTTTACGGCGTGTGATATGTTGCATACCGTAGCTCACTGCAAAGATATATTGCCATTTCCTTGGACAACCTTACTGTCCTCGGTGGGAAATTGTTTCTTTGAGGAAAAGTTATGAATCAAAGACATATATTTTTATAAAGCCTTAACAAAATCGTCAGCATATTCCGTCATGACATATTAAGCCTAGAATTATTGTTAAAAAGAGTTTTGCGTAATAGATACACATTTCCATTCTCCTCAACGTGTAATTTAAATAACCTATGGCATTATTATTCTTTTATAGCAAAGGCACTGGATTTTCGAACCATATGAAATGAAGTATACATTAAACACAGCCTTCAAACATAAACCATAAATTAAAAAGTCCGTCACACAGGGAAACTAAGCAGATTTCCCACGTGAAGTTTTTCAATAGAGAAATCTGCATACTGGAAACACTTAAAACTACCGTGAGTAAAGACAAATGGTAGTGAGAAATCTTTCAGTTAATTTTAATAAGCTCCCAACGGAAACGGCTTATGAATTGTAAACAAATTGGTCTGCCAACCACTCAGAGCTGAACAGATAGATAGATATATACTTCACCGGAAAGAAAAACAATTACTGATGTATATCTGGATATAACATATTAACTTTATTGCAAACTATTTACTTACTATATGAAGTACTGCAATTAATAATGAATCAATTATATTTTAATAACTCAAATTTTCGTAGCCTAAGAACTAAAGAAGGGGGGGATCAACAGAAGGCATTTGCATATATCTCACAAAGTAAAAGCTTACAGTGGTCTCTAACCCAATTTCATGAGAGCTGAACAGTTACGGAAACAACCGAAAACTAGTTTTCGGCTGTTTTCGTCGACTATAGTTGATCTCATCTTGTCTGTTATCCCCCACACTTAATAAAATGCAAACATCTCGGTTAATATTCAAGATAGAGAAAAAATGTATATAACAATATTTATAGTACACTTAATTTGCAATAAGATTGATTTTATACAATTTTTCGATTCGACGGAGTAATGGGGGATATTCCGAATTTTCAAAAACCTTCCCCTCTAAACTCCTCTCCGACTGGTCCGATTTCAGCTGTTAACGAACGTGATCTTTATTTTTACATAAAAAGTTTAAATATAGAGTTCGGTAACGATCAAGCAAAAATTGCCCCTGTTTCACTCACCCAGCTTTTTATCGTCTTCACGAAAGGATGTCTGGGAGAAACAATTATGGGCTGCGTGTGCATTACTAACTGCATTATCTTCATTAACTACTAACAATTGCACTACATTCTTCTTTTTTTTTTTATTTCAGGCATGTCTACTTAAGTGTAGACAAATTTTACTACGGAACGAGAAAATAACAAGGAATAGAAAGCTAACCCTGTCGTCAAATAACGGAATTATTAAAAGGTATTATTTATTAAAATATATTAGTAACTATTTTTTTGATCTCGTTTAAAATAGGCTTCAATTTAATAAAACAAATTTATATTTTATTTAAATGAAAATATTTGACCAGTTTTCTAAATGCTACAAACTCAGATAGATATGTTAACGGCACTAATTAGTCACCTTTCTTTATTCTCATTAATGGGATTGACACATTACACCTACAGAGAATGTTGCTATTTATGTTAGTTGATTTTCAGAAATACAGAATTTCGAAAAATAACTTCAAATATCCATCGTTGAGACATAAAAAAATCAGTGTGATTGAACTTTGCATATACACTTTTGTTTGATCATTACCATACTTAAAGTTTCCATTTATCACTAAATGGCTAAAATTGAGAGGAAAATCAAAACTTTGAAATATCATGGTTTGATTCAGATGGACAACATACATAATATCAAATCTAGTTCAAATTCTAATAATTCATTAATGTTCCTTTATACATTTTTATTCTTACTCAAAAATTAGGAGAGCTATTTATATATTTCAGTTTTCCGTCTATAGAACACCCCTACACCTTCACATCTCATATTAAAAAGTCCGTGTTTCTCCGTAAACTAAGCAGATTTCCACGTGAAGTTTTACAATAGAGAAATCTGCCTACTAATACGAGTAACAGTAGTAGTAACGAGTCTCTAAACCGACTTCAAGATAGAGAATAAATGTATATAACAATATTCATAGTATATTTAATTTGCAATAAGATTGGTTCGATACAAGTTTTCAATCCGACTTATAGTAACGGAGATATTTCGAATTTTCGAAATTCTCCCCCTCTAAACCACCCTCCCACTGGTCCGATTTCAGTTATCAATGAACTTGATCTTTCGTGTTACATAAAACGATTAAATATCGAGTTTGGTAACTATCAAAAATTGCGACCGCTAGAGCGTTAACTGGCAAATGTATATATATATATATATATATATATATATATATATATGTATATGTATAATTTTGAACGTACCTCATTGTCGTCATCTCCTGGGTACGATGGACATTTGAAGACCTTTTTCGAAAATCGCGTTTTGAGTACGACCTTAATAGCTGATTTCCCTTAAGGGAAATCTGCTAGAACGTGGTAAGCCAATATATCACGAAAAGTCTTCTGCCAAACCTTAATACGAAGTGTTGAATCTGCCGGGACTTGAACCTTGGAAATCCCTGGACAGTTCTTTTGCGACTAAATTGCTGATTCGTGGGACCGTAGATTCAATTACTTCTCTCTTAAAGCTAACCTTTCCAATCTCAACGCCCCGCCTCAGTGGTTCGAATAGGAGACAATTGTTAGGCATATCAAGTCGTGGGTTGGTTCCGCCAGTATATATAATATATATAAGTCGAATCAACCAGCAGATGCTGTTACTACTGGCTAAGCGTCGAGTGTTCATGGTAAGTGTTTCCGATGCGATGGTACCATTTTCAAGCTTGCCAACGGGTAGTATTTTTAAAAGTTCTTGAATTTATATACCTCAAGGTTCAGTAATTATTTAGTTACCTTCATTCTGGGGAGATTGTTTATCTCGTGGTGTAGTTGTAGAATTCGTCGTGTATTGAAGAGCAGTCATTCTGATATAGTAAATTGATGGAGCTGTTTTTGTAAAAATTATATTCAGGTTGAGGTAGGTAAGCCTTCCGACTCATCAGCATTTTAGCAGATTTCCCTTAAGGGAAATCAGCTATTGTGGTCGTACTCATCACGTGATTTTCGAAAAAGTTCTTCAAATGTCCATTGATCCTACCCAGGAGATGACGAAAATAAGGTCCGTTCAAAATTATATATATATATATATATATATATATATATATATATATATATATATATATATATATGTGTGTGTGTGTGTGTGTGTGTGTGTGTGTTAACGCTCTAGCGGGCGTAATTTTTATTTGATCCTTACCAAACTTGATATTTACTCGTTTTATGCAAAAAGAAAGATCAAGTTCGTTAGTGGCTGGACAAGTGGGAGGGGGTGGGTTAAGAGGAGGATTTTCAAAAATTCGAAATTTCTCCGTTACTATACGACGGATCGAAAACGTATAGAACCAATCTTATTGAAAATGAAATTTACTATAAATATTGTTATATAAATTTGCTCTCTATATAGAATATTAACCGGGATAATTTCATTTTTATTAAGTGTGCGGATAATGGGCGAGATGAGATCGGCTGATGTCGGGACTATTCGTGAGTATCCCCCGAAAACTAGTTCGGCCGTTTCCGTAACTGTTCGGCTCTCGTGAAATTGGTTTAGAGACTCGTTACTACTACTGTTACTAGAATGCTGATTTCTCTATTGTAAAACTTCAAGTGGTAAGTCTGCTTAGTTTACGCAGCCCCTGCGTGACGGACTTTTTAATTTATGGTTTATGTTTGAAGGCTGTGGTTAATGTATATTTCATTTAAATGGTTTGAAAATCCAGTACCTTTGCTACATAAAAATAATAATGTCATAGGTTATTAAAACTGCAACCGTAGTTATACCGTTGGTCTTGAATATAGATAATGGTCTGACATACATAGTGGTGGAGAAGTGGGCGACGAAAAATAAGAACTTAATTCCATATCCATATCTACCAAGACAAACAATCCTGTATTAGGAGCCGGCCGGCATCAGACAGAGGAAAAGAGAGAGAGCGAGAGTGAGAGAAAGCACTTAACAGAGTACTGCTTATACTTTACAGTGCTTATCATGCTGCATTGCTTCTATTGCGGATAGTAGACCACTATCCATAGTATTGTAAAGCTCTATTACAGTTAGAGAAATTCATTTTCCAAATAGCCCCTGTTGTCCCTTAGAGGCATTCTTGAGAAACAGATGAACAGGTATAACCATTTTGATTCCATTACTACTATACGCTGAAACGCTAAAACAATATACCCTCCGAGAATGTAAATGAGATTGCTCACATACTTTGAGATTGCTAGATATGAGATTCCTTCCCATATCTAGATTACATCGCATTTAAATAGTAAATGTATGGGCGAGAGTGGCTGGTTACGGTGCTTCTAGTTTATAACCGAATTAGACGAAGGAAGAAGCGGCATGGTGAAAGTGAATAATTCTGGGGAAATTTACATTAGCCATGAAAAGTCGGTTTTTCTTCCGGGGAAAAACTTATTGTGAGTTACAATTAAAGTTTAAGAAAAATATTAATATATTTTCATACATATTTTAATTAATTTTAGCAGATTTCCCTTAAGGGAAATCAGCTATTGAGGTCGTACTCATGACGCGATGACCTAGGAGATGACGAAAATTAGGTCCGTTCAAAACTATATATATATATATATATATATATATATATATATATATATATATATTTGTCTGTTAGCTAGCGGTCGCAATTATTGTTTAATCGTTTGCAAACTCGATATTTTATGTAAAAAGAAAGATTAAGTTCCTTAACAGCTGAAATCGGACCAGTGGGAGGGGTGGTTTAGATGGGGAGAATTTTGAAAATTCAATATATCTCCGTTACTATACGTCGGATCGAAAAAAATGCATAGAATCAATCACATAGCAAATTAAATGTACAATACATTTAATCCCAATCTTGAATATTAACCGAGATATTTGCATTTTTCAGTTTTCAGCAAGCTGCAAACCTCCACTTCTACTCTTGTTACATAAACAATACTTGGTTTTGTAAGAAAGCACATCATTCGAAGCTTAAATACCAAATATAGTTTTCAAGAGACATTTATTATACGAGATACAAACAAATATTTTTTCGGACTACTTAAATTTGATTGATTGAGATAAAAATTATTTTGATTCCTTATAAATTAGAGTACTAGAAATAGTAAATAGTTTTCAATCAAATTAATACGTTATACTCAGATATATTACAGTAAGTGTTTTTCTTTCCGGTAGGTAGTGGCAGAAATGTTTGTTTACATTTCAGAAGCCTTCCGTCGGGTGGAGTCTTATTATAGTTTGTATTAATTCACTTAATATTCACGGTGGTGTTGTGTCACCGGTATGTAGATTTATCTATTGTTAAACTTCACGCGAGAAATCTGCTTAGTTTAATACTCATAACGAGTAACTAATTTCAAATAAATTTTTCACTCGTTTTTATCATTAATACTCAATGATATGACCCAGTCATAATGTAGTCTTCACTGTTTGCAGTTCGTGCTCTCTGCTCTTCCCCCATATAAAAAAAAAAAAAAAAAACTGCTCTGAAGAAGGGAACCAACGGTTGCCCGAAACTGTCAGCAAATAAAAAATCCTCTAAAAGAAGAATTTAGAAAACTTTATTAGCCGAAACCTAACTATCACCTACTACATTGAATTATAATAACGGCTAACTATACAATTGATTGATTATTAATGATTAATTAATTTATCTGAAAATTGGTTATGGAGCTTCGTAACCTTCTGTCTCGTGAACTAATCAATTTAATCTCGTTTCTTAGTTTCCTAATCAGGGAAAACCCTTATATCTGATAGGAAACCTAGTTCCCGGGTCCCAAAGTAGTGCAGACACTCGCACGAATGCACAATCATATTCGTGTTCGGAAAACACAGGGAGGGCTCGTTGTTCGAAAACGTCAGACATGATAGAATGTGAGCGTGATAATAGTTTGGAACTGGTAGAGTCATTCTAAAGGACGAGTTTAGATATTTCAGGAAAACTTATAACATTTATTTATATTTAAATTTAGAGTTCTCATACATGTTATTAACTACAAAGTATCTCTTTTCTCTGAACATAGGTCCAATAAGTTATATTTATTTTACTTTATTTATATATATATATATATATATATATATATATATATATATATACTAGCTCAGATACCCGGCTTCGCTCGGGAATTCATTTGCGGCTGAATGGTGATAATATTTTCTTGTCAAGGCTTTACTTTGCACAATATTTTGACATTTACCCGTCCCAGTGTTAAGGGTTAATACCCGTTGTTGGTTTTTGTTATTAAGGAAATTAATTTTTTATGTAAGTCTACACATGGTTCCTGGAGAAATGTATAAATCAAAAGTTAATCTAAATATCAAAGTAAACAACTTTTGTTGTGTGAATGTTTGTCGAAAATAGACAACGAAATTTCGCGAATTTTTATTTCAGACCTCCCTTATAACCGCCACTCCCGTTCTAACCTAACAATTTTAATACAGCTAATAATCATGGAAGAATTAATGCTAATTGACATACCAAGTTCTGTTTAATTGTTAGCGCCCAATGAAATAGTTGACTCCCGCTTTAGTTTATAGTGTATATCTCGTTTATTCTTTGTTAAAAGACAAAAAGGAATAGGAGAAAAGTTAATCTAAATAACAAAATAAACAACTTTTGTTATGTTTGTATTTGCCGAAAAACGAATAGAAAACGAAATACTGCTATTTTTAAATTAAGGCATCCCTTACAACCCCCACTCCTGCCCGTCCCTAGAAATGTTGGTATGGCTTGTTATAATGAAAGCGTTATTCCTAATACATATACCGAGTTTTATTTATTTTGGTTGGGTCTTTTGTCCCAAATAAAATTGTTCACTTCCGCTAAATTTTTTAGCGTATAACTCATTTATATTTAGGTATACGACGAAAGTGTATATAACAAAGGTTACTCTAAATAACAAAATAAACAACTTTTGTTGTGTTTATATTTGCCAAAAAACCAATAGGAAACGAAATAGCCCTATATTTAATTTCTGGCTTCCCTTATAACCCCCACTCCTGGCCGTCCCTAGAAATGTTAGTATGGCTTGTTATAATGAAAGCGTTAGTCCTAATACATATACCGAGTTTTATTTATTTCGGTTGGGTCTTTTGTCCCAAATAAAATTGTTCACTTCCGCTATAGTTTTTAGCGTATAACTCATTTATATTTGGGTATACGACGAAAATGTATATAACAAAAGTTACTCTAAATAACAAAATTAACAACGTTTGTTATGTGCATATTTGCCGAAAAACCAATAGGAAACGAAATATCGCTATTTTTAATTTCATGCCTCCCTTATAACCCCCCCCCTCCTGTTCATCTCAGAGAATATTAGTATAGTAGTATATAGTAGTATACATACCAAGTTTCATAAAATTCGGTTCGGAAAAGGTAACAAACAAACAAACAAATAAACAAACAAACAAACAAACAGACACCAAAGAAACAAAATGCAGTTATGGTGTCTATGACATGTGAAACGAAAAGTTATCGTGAAATTTCGCGAAAAAAATCAATGTACAGACAGAGGTTACAATTTTATATATATATATATATATATATATATATATATATATATATATATATATATATATATATATATAGAGAAATAGACAATGAAATATCGCTATTTTTTATTTCAGGCCTCCCTTATAACCCCCACTCCCGTTCTAACCTAAACATTTTAATATAGCTTATAATCATAGAAAAATTAACGCTAATAGTCATACCGAGTTTTGTTCGGTTCAATCGTTAGCGCCTAATAAAATAGTGGACTCCCGCTTTAGTTTATAGTGTATATCTCGTTTATACTTTGTTAAAAGACAAAAATGAATATCACAAAAGTTACTCTAAATAACAAAATAAACAACTTTTGTTATGTTTATATATGCCGAAAAACGAATAGGAAACGAAATATCGCTATTTTTAATTTCAGGCTTCCCTTATAACCCCCACTCCTGCCCGTACATAGAAATGTTGGTATGGCTTATTATAATGAAGGTCTCACTGCTAATACACATACCGAGTTTTATTTAGTTCGGTTGAGTCTTTTTTGGCAAATAATATTGTTGACTCCCGCTATAATTTTTAGCGTATAACGCATTTAAACTTCGGTATACGACAAAAGTGTATATAACAAAAGTTACTCTAAATAACAAAATAAACAACTTTTGTCATGTGCATATTTGCCGAAAAACCAATAGAAAACGAAATATCGCTATTTTTAATTTCAGGCTTCCCTTATAACCCCCACTCCAGTTCGTCTCAGAGAATATTAATATAGCCTAAAGTCTAAGTTGGGTTAGTAGTAATATACATACCAAGTTTCATAAAATTCGGTTCAGCCGTTTATGCGTGAAAAGGTAACAAACAAACAAACAAATAAACAAACAAACAAACAAACAAACAAACAGACACCAAAGAAACAAAATGCAGTTATGGTGTCTATGACATGTGAAACGAAAAGTTATCGTGAAATTTCGCGAAAAAAATCAATGTACAGACAGAGGTTACAAATTTTTTTATATATATATATATATATATATATATATATATATATATATATATATATATATATATAGTGTTGTTTTTTTGGAGTTTTGGTCAGTGTCGGTGAAATATTCTAGAAAAAATGGAATGAACTAAGATTTTTTCACCAACACTGACTAGTTGGTGAAAAAATTTTAGTTCATTCCATTTGTTGTAGAATATTTCACCGACACTGACCAAACCGCCAAAAAACAACAACACCATAGATATAACCTGGTCGAAAATAATAACACAATTCTATATATATATATATATATATATATATATATATATATATATATATATAATTTAAATACAAATATGACTAAATACTTACAACGCTATAAAAAATATTGCATCATTAATATTACTTCGGTAGCTGAAATCATTCAGGAAATCAGTAAATAATATGAATATTTATTTATTCATGGACACCACATCGAAGGTGGTTTGCCCTTTCAAAATTAACAGCAGGTGACAATAACAAAAAATACCATAACAACATGTAACACAATAGTAAATACCTTAACAAGTAATAATGACAAATATCTTAACAACAAGTAATAATAATAACTATCTGAACAACAAGTAATAATAACAAATAACTTAGCAATAATACAGAAAAAAAAAGTGTATGGCTGGTGTGGAGTATAATTTTAAATTTTTTTGTACACCACAGACTTAATTTGTATGTTAAATGTTGTAATATATTTCAATTTTGTGTAGGTATGAGAATATATTGTTAATGTGTGGGCTGCCTTCCGTCAATAGTTCTTGTAAGTCGTAGGGGAAGTCCTGGTGTTGTCGTTTTCGGCATTCTGTCAGTATATGTCTTATCGACAAGGGAATGTTGCATGTTGAGCAAGTAGGTCTGTCAGTCTTTGTCATTAAGTATGAGTGTGTTAGTTTAGTGTGTCCGATTCTAAGTCTCGAGAGAACAACTTCTTCTCTCCTAGAGTTTCTGAAACTTGATGGCCATATGCAAATAGTGTTCTTGATAGTGCGTAGTTTGTTGTCAGTACTTGTGTTAGTCCAGTCGGTTTGCCATGTATCTATGAGGTGTTTTGTTTTGTCTTGAAATGTCTTCATGTAGTACATCTATTTAAAAAATCTGATACACTATCAAAATTCCAGTACTAATATGAATAAGTATAGGGTATGGGGTGTTGGATTTAATGTTTGTTCAAATGGATTTAAATTACTTCTTATTTTTTCACCCAGAAATGGCCATTTGAAAAATGTTCTAAAGTAAATATTAAAAATAGAATTTTATATTATAAAGAACTTTATTAAGAAGAATTTTATTTTATAAGAAACATTATTGAGTAGGGGAAGAATATTCATGTAAAGAATGCTCTGTTAATTTAGGCACAATAATGTTATTGGGACAAATGCAACTTAGCCATTCAAGATTTTGACAACCTTAGAACATTCAGGGATTTTAACCTCTCTTCTCATTTTCCTGTAGGGGTGTTTGTCCCAAGAGGGTGGCAATATTGCCCGTATATTAAAATCCATTATAGGTGACGTTAAACGCACGCATTTGTTTCCAAAAAGTTTAAAAAGCATAATAAAATGCATTATTTTATACCGTAATTTTACAAATGTAACTAGAATAAATCACGATCAGTAAAAATTATGTATACTGTAGCAGCTTGGCCGCTCTATAACCTAACCCTTACTAGCTGCCACGTGGTCCCAATGACAGTGTTACCAGGAACTAATTAACCTAATTTTAAGGTGGCTACACTGCGAGCAA
Organism: Riptortus pedestris; assembly: GCA_019009955.1. Classification (NCBI taxonomy): domain Eukaryota; kingdom Metazoa; phylum Arthropoda; class Insecta; order Hemiptera; family Alydidae; genus Riptortus; species Riptortus pedestris. The sequence goes on from CM032233.1 coordinate 19,689,279, forward strand.
TCTTATAATATCCGGCAGTTAGTAGGTAAAATTGACCGCTCACTCTCGCAGTTGTGTGTGTTGTGCTTTTGTGAACTCTGCTCCGAACCATTTTTGTTGTTATCTATTCAAAGACCGATTGTAATTATTTATTGCATTTTGTGTTCTTCAATCTTTTAATTTTCGACCAGTTGTTTGTTTTTTTATAAATTATAGTGCCTTATTACTTTCAAGTTTTGTTATTGTACGTTATAAAAACCCGTACATTAAAGTGGTGACCCCGACGCCGGACATTAATGATGGAAAACATCAGCAAAGACGTAAATCCTTACGGAAACTGGAGGAAGTCGGCGCTTACGGATTTGGACCTAACTTCCGGATCCCAAGCTTTTGGAGGGCAGATCCAGAGCTTTGGTTTTGCCAGGCTGAAGCAGTCTTCGCAACCTCCAAGGTAACTAGCTCTAGGATTAAATTCCAGTTAGTTACTGCCAACCTAGACTTCGAAATTCTAAAAGAGGTGGCTGATATAGTTAAAAATCCCCCGGCTGACCCATATGAAGCCCTTAAAAACCGGCTTCTCCACACATTCACGGAATCCGAAAACTTACGGATCCGGCGACTTTTCGAAGAGAAACGTCTATCCGAAGGAGAACGACCTTCCCAGCTCCTCAACGAATTGAAACGACTAGCTGGCGCCACTATACCCCCTAACCTCTTACGTCATGTATGGCTGAGGGCACTTCCCGACCGTATACAGGCCATGCTAGCCGTTACCAACGAGGCCTCAGTTGATAAACTGGTTGGGATTGCAGATCGTATTGCTGAAGTATACGAACCCAGCATCCTTGAAGTACGCGCACAGAGCACACAACCCTCACAGACACAACCTACCCAGCTATCGCAGCTGGAAGAGATGGTCAGGAAACTCACCCTGGAAGTCACAGATCTGAAGAGCGAGATAGCACGCATAGGGCGAAAGGACCCTTCACATTCACACTCACGTCGACGTAGCCGTTCAAGCAGCAGGAGTAAACAATTTTGTTATTACCACGAGACCTTCCGAAAAAAAGCACAGAAATGCAAACAGCCCTGTGAATGGAAGAACAACATTCCGGCTCAGGAAAACTGTTAGCAGCGGCCGAGATGGCGGACTCCGTCGCTGGCACTCACCAACGCCGATTATTTGTGAAGGAGAAAGAATCGGGAGAGAGATATTTAGTGGACACAGGTGCATGTATATCTGTTTTCCCAGCCAGGTCGCGGGATCAGAGACATCCAACCAACTTCCCTTTGTACGCTGCCAATGGTACAACGATCAAGACGTATGGGGAAGTCAGGAAGACACTTAATATCGGACTCCAACGACCACTCCCCTGGACCTTCATCTTGGCAGACATCAGTAGCCCCATCATCGGCGCCGACCTTCTCTTCCACCACCACATAATCGTCGATCTCAGAGGTCGTCAGCTCCTAGACGCAAAAACGGGGATCACAGCAAAGGTTAACCAGATCATGGAGTTTCCTCGACCCAGCAATAAGGGACAACTTCGGCGTTTCTTAGGAATGCTGAATTTTTATAGGCGATTCATACCAAACGCAGCCGAACACCAGCATACCCTACACTCATTAGTAGGCAACTGCAAGAAGAGCGATGCAACAGCTCTGGAATGGTCCAAGGAAGCAGACGCTGCATTTCGCCTATGTCAGCAAGACATCAAGTCTGCCCTCACATTGTCACATCCATCCGACGATGCCGAACTTTCATTGGCATGTGACGCGTCAAACACAGCCATCGGGGCGGTTCTTCAGCAACGTGAAGGATCAGGTTGGAAACCTCTTGGATTTTTCTCCAAGACTCTGACGAAAGCAGAACAAGGTTACTCCACTTACGACAGAGAGCTGGTCGCCGTACACCGAGCAATACGTCACTTCAGGCCCTCGATCGAAGGACGTAACTTCACCATACTCACCGACCACAAGCCGCTGATCCACATGTTCCGACAACGCGCTGACACAGCCACGCCTATGAGGATCCGATTGGTAAACTTCATCAGTCAGTTTACAACCGATATTCGACATGTAGCTGGAAATGACAATGTGGTCGCAGACACACTCTCGAGGTTGGAGGAGATAACGCTTCCCGATGACAACGAAAAAATTGCAGAGCTACAAGAGAACGGCCTCTGACATAAACGAGCTCCTTAAGAACCCTGCCCTCTCGCTTAAGTGGATGAAAGTTCCACATGCTACGAGGCCCCTTCTCTGCGAAACAAGCACCTCACGGATGCGTCCGTACCTGCCTGCATCATTGAGACAATCGATTTTTACTCATATCCACAACCTCAGCCACCCGGGTTATACGCGGGTCAAGGAGACTCATTGCCCAACGATTCTTCTGGCCAAACATGAATGTAGACATTGCCACCTGGGCACGTGCTTGTGTCGCTTGTCAGCGGAGTAAGGTACATCGCCACACTGTCACGCGCCCCGGGAACCTTTGCCACAAGTGCTCGCTTCGAGCACGTCCACATAGATATTATTGGACCACTCCAACGTCGGACGGCAAAACGTTATTTGCCTTACTATGGCAGATAGGTTTACCCGGTGGTCTGAAGCTGAGCCAATCGAAGACATCAATGCAGACACGATATCCAGAGCCCTACACAGGACTTGGATCTGTCGCTATGGCGTCCCTACTAGAAATTACGACGGACCAAGGGCGGCAGTTCGAGAGTCAAATATTCTGCAAGCTCACACACATTCTCGGGATCAAAACGTACTAGACAACTCCTTACCATCCACAAAGTAATGGCTGTATTGAACGGTGGCACAGGACACTCAAAGCAGCTCTCACAGCTCACCTCATCGGCTCATCGAGATGGACTGACCTGCTGCCCACAGTACTTCTTGGTCTAAGAGCAGCAGTGCGCGATGATAACACCAGTAGTGCAGCAGAACTGGTATTCGGGCAGCCCCTACGGTTGCCTGGTGAATTGCTCGCAAGCCACCAACGACCTGAGGATACCGAGGAGCTCCTGCGAAGGTTGAGGGACCACATGAAGGACCTTCGACCAGCACCTCACCGTCCCAGCAGCAGCCAAACCTTTGTTCCTAAGGACCTCAGGGACTGCACTCATGTGTTCCTACGAGATGATTACAGTTCGCCAACCCCTAACACCACCATACTCAGGACCTCATCTGGTAACTGGAACGACAGCCGAAGACATTCAAGATCCAACTTCCTACGGGACCAAGAACCGTCTCACTCGACCGTCTGAAGCCAGCCTACATCATTCAGGACTCATCGCAACAAACCTTATCCAACTCCTCAGCACAGCAGACCTCTGCGAATCCCCAGACAACACTGCACCCTTCCAACCAGTCTTCAGCCCAAGACACAGCCACACAAGCGGAACAACCTCACCAGACTCGTCGAGGAAGACCCATTAGACTTCCTGCCCGCTTCCATGACTCTGTCATTGGGGGGAGGTGATGTAGCAGCTTGGCCGCTCTATAACCTAACCCTTACTAGCTGCCACGTGGTCCCAATGACAGTGTTGCCAGGAACTAATTAACCTAATTTTAAGGTGGCTACACTGCGAGCAATCTTATAATATCCGGCAGTTAGTAGGTAAAATTGACCGCTCACTCTCGCAGTTGTGTGTGTTGTGCTTTTGTGAACTCTGCTCCGAACCATTTTTGTTGTTATCTATTCAAAGACCGATTGTTATTATTTATTGCATTTTGTGTTCTTCAATCTTTTAATTTTCGACCAGTTGTTTGTTTTTTTATAAATTATAGTGCCTTATTACTTTCAAGTTTTGTTATTGTACGTTATAAAAACCCGTACATTAAAATACTAAGTTGGGTACCTTGTACTTCAATAACAATGTCATCGAATTAAGTACGGTCATAGAATTCAATTCCTAAACTAAATTATGTAATAATATATTGCCAGTATTTCAAGTATTGTTTTAATTTCTCAAAACATCCCCAAACAGCAAATTTTCAAATATATTTTCATCAAATCGATATGCTTATTCATTGATTGCTTATTAAACTCAGTATGCCTGGCATGCATGGCGTTGTAAATAATTAGAACATACTTCCACTAATTAGACACATTACACCGAGTCAGAAATTATTAGTGAACTAATTATTGTGACTATTTCATTTGTGATTAATTTCATATATAATAATAATAGCACTATACAATGTTCAAATGAGCCATTAAGACAAGAACTTATCCAAATTAGTATATTCCAATGTTGGTTTAATATGTGTTCATTATATTTCAAGCGAATGAGTCCGAAATTATTTATGTATATAGGATTTTTTGTTTCCAAGTTGTATTAAATCAGTAAAATGTGAGAGTTCTTCTTATATATTATTAATTCCAATTTAGTAACGTTACTGTTATTTTATAATATATTAAAACTTTAAAAGCTATATTAACAGACGATCTTAATATCTCATTTGTAAAGGACCTAATTCCCTTAAGAATTAGAAAATGCCACAGCAGGCTAACCAATCATCCTAATCCAGAAGTCCTAGCCCTTTCCAGTACCACTCATCCATATTCCCTCCACGGCGCCTCAAGAGACAATGGCCCAGAGATCTCCTATAGAAGTGTAAAGTGAAGTGATAGCAGTGGCTACTTTCTTATCAAGTGCCATTCCTCCTTAGCTCTTGACTTCCTTGCCAGGCAGGGAGAGGCTGCTCCTCTCATTGTCGTGAAGGGGTGTAGCTGCTGTCGAGAGTCATGGAGGACGATTGTATTGTACAAATCACACATTACCAAAAGCAATTAAATACAGACTGTAATATTCTTAATAAAATAATATTATTTGACAAAATATTTACAAATATCATATATAATGATTATTATTCCCGTAATTTTTATTAATTAATCCCGTATGACATTTTTTATATTTGTCTCTGTCCTTGTGTTACTGACCTAAAATATTTTTTGACTTAATCAGCATATGAATTATATTGTAATAGTAGCCATACATTAGCATCTTATCAATTTACAGTAAGGATTTTGCCTTAAAGCTGGAATTATTTTCTAAATAAAAAATATGTATATCCAGAGGTCTTTAAAATATATGTTTGGGACACAGAAAGTAAAATAAAGTGATAGCCAACTTTAGTGTAGCATAATACAAAATTAGACGCACTCCTCAAAGCCAACAATAAGAAAATTAGGTAAATACATGGAAGGGCTAGCTGGTAAAGGAGTGCTTAATCCGCCTTGTGATATAGTATCCCTTGGCCTAGAACGATATGGTTGTCAGTAATTGTTGTTCTTCGCCTGTTGTTCGTTAGCTACCACGGAGAGATTTCACAGCGGTTCGTTAAGTACGGAATGAAGTTAATAACTAATTCCCTTTGGAGAAATCTTAGTTACATATTAGGAGAGCACTGCCTTTTATACATTTTTTTAGGTACGTTCATTTATTTTTCCATTGTAATTTAGTTGCAGCCATATTTTAAGTTTATCCATATACATTATTATTCTCAACAATTGGAGTGAGCGTGAGGTTTGGCCAATGGCTTACCTAGTTATTTTCGTTCATTTTCTCGGCCCCGAGGGAAAATCAGCTATTGAGGTCGTGCTCATGACGTGGTTTTTGAAAAATCTCCTCAAATGTCGAACGATCCTACAGAAAATGAGCCCGGTTAACAATTTTATATATATAACTTAATACGAAATAATGCAAAAGTATTTTCGATAATTCTTCCCTGGAACATACCGCACTGTTTTTTTTTTTTTTTTTTAAATGGAGCTATGCAGGTGGAAGAATGTATTCCTTTTACAAATAATTACTCTGTAATTAGTTAAAAATAAATTAATTCTAAGAACGTTTTTGTTATGTTGATGTTTTTTGAAGTAAACATTTTTTTTTATTCATTCAAGAATACGTTTGCGTTATTTCGTTTTAAATACTTTTTTTTTATTTATCCCTTAGGGGAAATCAGATACTGAGGTCGTACTCATTACGCGATTTTTGAAAAATTTCTACAAATGTCCATCGATCCTACCTAAGAGATGACGAAAATGGGGTCAAAATTATATATATATATATATATATATATATATATATATATATATATATATATGTGTGTTTCTTACCGCTCTAGCGGTAGCAATTTTCGCTTGATGGTTACTCGATATTTAAACGTTTTATGTATAACTGAAGATCAAGTTCGTTAACGGCTGAAATCGGACCAGTCGGAAAGGGGGTTTAGAGGGGGGAAATTTAAATTTCAAAATAGCTCCGTTATTATAAGTTGGATACGAAAATTGTAACCAATGTTATTTTAAATTTAAATGTTGATATATACATGTTTTCTTTATCTTCAATATTAACCGAGATATTGTTTAGCTTTCAACCTGCAGTAAACCCCCACTTTCAGTCATCGCACGTTATAAAGAAGCTAATACTCCATGAACTGTCTTATTTAATGCCAAAATACCAAATATTGTGTTCATCAAATATTTTCTAAATGCAAATACGTTCTGATGTAAACCCCCCCCCCCCTCTTTTGTTCTTAGATTAATAAAATTAGAGTTATTGAGATTATTCTGATTCATTATTAATTACAGTACTAGATATAAAAAATAGTTTTCAATAAAATTTAATATATTATATTGAGATATATTTCAGCAATTGTTTTTCTTTCCGATCGAGAATATTTCTATCTATCTATTCAGCTCTGAGAGGTTGGTTGACCTGTTCGTTTACAATACAGACGCCACCTGTTGTGGAGGTCACCAAATGTAAATTGACTGAATAATTTCTCATTATCATTTGTATTTATTAATTTAATATTCATATTGGTGTTAAGTGTAACCAGTATGTAGATTAATCTATTTTAAAACTTCACGTGGCAAGTCAGCTTAGTTTACACAGCCCCTGAGTGACGGCCTTTTTTTATTTTTTGACCATCTTGAAGTAGATTTTTATTCTTATTTTTGTCACTCTCTTTATGTCGTCGGGGATTTAATATTTTGTACAATCAGAATTATAAATATAGTTTACTAGCTAAGGTGCCCGGGCTCACCCGGGAAATCATTTGAGGCTGAATGGTAATGGTATTTTTTTGTGCTTTACATTGTACAATATTTTTACATTTTCCCGTCTCAATGCTTAGGATTTAACCGAGTCCGGCGTGCTGGGGTTATGTTAATAATAAAAGTATTTATGTACTTAATTCTACAAAATACACAATATTTTTATATTACCCGTTTCCTGTACATGCATAGTTTCTCATACATAACATAATCATAGATTATCATACACAAAAATACGTAGTTCCGTTGATTTCGATTTAGTCCTTCGTGTTCTATAACATTGTTGACCTTTTATAGTTTTTCGTGTATACCTCATTTATACTTCGTTATACAGCAAAAGTGCATATAACAAAAGTTACTTTAAATAAGAAAACAAACAACTTTTGTTATATGCATGTTTGCCGAAAAATGAATAGGTTTCGAAATATCGCGATTTTATATTTCAGACCTCCCTTATAACTCCCACTCCTGTTCATACCTCGAAATTTTAATATAGCTTATAATCAGAGAGGTGTTAATAACAAATCACATACGGAGTTTCGTTTAGCTGTGGTGAGTCTTTTGTGTCATATAAAATTGTAGACTCCCACTATTCTTTTTAGCGTATAACTCACTTATATTTCGGTATACAACAAAAGAGTATATTACAAAAGTTACTCTTAATAACAAAATAAACAACTTTTGTTTTATGCATATTTGTCGAAAAACCAATAGGAGACGAAATATTGCTATTTTTAATTTCAGGACTCCCTTATAGCCCCCACTCTTGTTCGTCTCAGAGAATATTAATATAGCCAGAGACCTAACCAGTTTTAGTAGTTATATACATACCAATTTTTATAAAATTCGGTTCAGCCGTTTCTATAAAGGACATACAAACAAACATTCATTTATATATATATATATATAGATTAATGTCTACTTTCAATCGCTAATAGTACAAGTTATCAGCTGGTCACTAGCATTTTCTAGCAAGGGTGGGACTAAGTATTTTATTTAGGGATTTTTTCTACCAGCTTTTTTTGAGTGGCTTTTGATTTTTGAATATGGTTAATATTTTATCTCCTTGTAAACCGACAATTACTCTTTCGTGGGTACCTCTTTATTACATTTGATTAGGATATTAATTTATAGTTCCTTCTTCCCTTCTCGATAAGTGTTTTTATAAGGGCTTGATAAAGGTCAGAAATATATTAGCAATCGTTGGCAGATTGTTTAACTCTTAGAATGTTGGAGTCGATCAATGGCCAAGTAAAACTAATAAAATAGTAGTGTATTAGTCGGCCCCGAGAAGAAGATAGTAATTTTTGGGTAGTAGCAAAGAGGCGGTTAGTGGGTGCTAAGCGCTATCTCCATGGGAGGGAAACCTCTGACCAGATGCACAGCCCGTTACAGGTCACGGGTCACTTCGCTCAAATCTACCTTCATTCATTAGCTCAAATCCATTGAATCAATGCTATTTCTCTAGTCATTCCCTCTTATATCTGAGACGTGGTCTAAAATTCAAATACTCGTGGGCATAACAAATTTTCCAACATTAGTTACGGCAGCTGTTGGTATTTGACCATCACGAGAGGCCAACAGGTACTGTTCATTTCGCCACTCTGATGGGGTTGCCTCATTTATTTCATTCAATGCTGGACCGGAAATCAATTTTTAATATGAATAACACCTAACTGCCTCTGTTGAAAGTGTGAGGCATGAGAGAGATAAATGGAGTTTATTGAATAGCCTTGGACAAGAGGACTTGTCAATATAGTGTGTTCCTGTACTCAGTGGTCAATGAATATCTACTTGAATCATCAGTCATGCTGAGTTACATCAACTGGAATGCGCCAATAAAGAATTCGGGCAACGATTTTGAATAAGAACTCTGAACATTAGTGTAAAAAAAAAATGCAAAGTAATTTAACCAGAGATCAAATTATTCAAAGATATTCTTCAAAATGCTTTACAAGGATGAATTAATAGACCGAGCGGATGAAGAGAGTGTCATGCTGAGGTTGAGGGCCTTAGAACATTTTCATTAATCTAAAGGAAAAATATTATTATTTATCTTGCTCCAGAATCTTTATATATTTTATCATATATATTTGTTTTGTTTTTAATTTGGTTGTGTATACATAATAGTGGTGGGTCATGAATAACTCCCTTATGCGATTATGTTCAAGAACTACGTTAGCAATACCTCATCAACGATAAAGTAAAGCACGGGGCTCGGGTTGGCCGTGCGAGTTAGGGCGTTGGTCCTAATCTCCCATGGCAGACCTAGAGTGGCGGGTTCGAATCCCGCCCTGGGCAGTAGAAATTTATTTAATCATGGCCTCATTAAATAAACTCCTTAGGCCCACCCTGGCTAGAAAAGGATGGTAACCTGTAGATTGCCCGTCCCGATTAGCCTAGTAGCATAAAGTGGACGTAAAATAAAAAGTAAAGCACATACATATCATAAACTTAAAACAACATATTCAAAGCTATCTTGAAAACACATCTTAAAAACTATATTTAAAAATAAAACAAGATAACTTAAAACTCCGTTTATAACAAAAACTTAAAATTTATATTTACAAATTAAAACTATGACTAGGAAATAAAATAAAAGTAATAATATGTAACTAAAAATAATAAAATAACAACTGAACACACAAGGAACAAAATTTTATAAATTCTGTAAGTAATAAAGTAGTAAGTAAGTAGTAAAGTGCCCGTCACGCAGGGGCTGCGTTAATTAATCAGATTTCCCACGTACGTCACATTTTTTCATTTATGTCAAAAGTAAAAAGTTCAATGAGAACAATATTTGGTATTTAAACTTCAAATTCAAAGTGCTTCATAACATAATAGAATATTGCCAGTATGACATGAGCAGGAGTGGCGGTTTACTGACGACCGAAAACTAAAAAATGGAAATATCTCAGTTAATAATCAAGATAGTGAAAAAATGTACATAACAACCTTTGTAGAATGTTAAATTTGCAATAAGAATGTTTCGATACGACGCATATTAACGGAGATATTAAGAATTTTCGAAATTCTCCCCTCTAAACCACCCCCCCCCTCCCTCTTGTCCGATTTCAGCCGTTAACGAACTTGATCTTTCTTTTTGTATTAAACTATTATATATCAAGTTTGGTAACGATAAGATAAAAATTGTGACCGCTAGAGTGGTAACAGACAAATATATATATACAGTTTCGAACAGACCTCCTTTTCGTCATCTCCTGGGTAGGATTGATGGACATTTGAAGAAAAATTTTGAAAATCGCGTCATGAGTACGACCTCAATAGCTGATTTCCCTTAAGGGAAATCTGCTAAAAATAAATATCGCATAATGGAAACCTGTTATAAATATTTTAAATCGAAGCGAAAAAAAATTCTTCGTTGACAAGCATAAGGTTATCGAAAAACGTACTTGTGTTTAAGAATTAAGACTTAGAAAGAAGCTCAGTTTTTGATTTTGTAGAGCTTTTGACTTCTAACAATTTGAATTGTAAACCGTTTTCTATAATGAAAATTGATAATTACTGATAATGAGAATTCTATAATAAGAAATGATTTATATAAAATAGCTGTCGCAATAGAAAAGAGTATTTTCGCAATATCTAAAAAAATGGGGCGTTACATTTGCTGGGAGTTTAACCATGGTCAGAATTACAAGGAGTGATTTTAATGTAGTATTGTGTCTTGTATTTGGAAATTTGATGTCACATGATAAGCCAAGATACATAGCTTTCCTTCGAGCTTTAGAAAATAGGGTAGGGGGGGGGGGAGGTGTGACATTTATATCTTATGAGCAGCTTAGTTTCGTTATGAGCTCCTAATCCTCGCCATTAAATTCTAACTTGCCATAAATTTTGGTACATCACTATACAGTTAGCAGTTATAAAACTCAATTTAATATTAGCTCCGAGTAGAACGTAAGGTAGAGGAAATCCCCGGCTGAGCTGCTGTTATTGCTGCTCACATGCATGACCTACTCCTCCTATCGTGATTACTGTTCCATAGTACAAATTCCAGCCATGCAGACTATATTTACAATATTGAGAGATCTCAACTAGATTATTATATAGATAAATATATGTGAGTGCATTTAATACTATTCATTTGTCATATATGGTAAACAACCTCCTCGAAAAAAAAATACATGTATGAGAAATTCCGGGTTAAAAAGGGAGAAAGTCTAAATTAAAATAATGTAAATTGAACTGAGAGAGTAAGCTAAGAAGAAAGTCACGCAGGAGCTGTGTAAACTAAGCAAATTTGTCACGAGCCCTGATGATCTCAACTCACGATATATTCTCTATTTGCCCGGTATTAATTAAGAAGCCTATGTAAACAGAAATCGAAGTACCAGCTGGATAGGAACTTTTAGCAAGTCTTTACTCGAAGTGAATATCACATGAGTAGGAGTGGGGGTCTGCCGTGACTGATTACTAAAAGATGCAAACACTTTGGTTAAAGTTGGAGATCAATGACAAATGCAAAGAATAATATTTGTGTAAAATTACATTTGCAATAATAGCATTGCCTATATGCAGTTTTCCGATCCAATTCATTATAAGTGGTATATTTGGAATTTTCAAATTCCCTCCAATTGGTTCGATTTCAGCTATTATCGAATTTGATCTCGGGTTTTACAATAAAAAAATGCACCTTAAGTGAAATATGTTAAAATCCCGTTACCCAGGAACTGCTTGGCCTAAACCACATTACTTAAGAACTATCACACTCTCTCTCTCTCTCTCTCTCTCTCTCTCTCTCTCTCTCTCTCTCTCTCTCTCTCTCTCTCTCTCTCTCTCTCTCTCTCTCCTCTCTCTCTCTCTCTCCCTCTCAGCCTCTCTCTCTGCTCTCTCTCTCTCTCTCTCTCTCTCTCTCTCTCTCTCTCTCCTCTCTCTCTCTCTCTCTCTCCTCTCTCATCCTCTCTCTCTCTCTCTCTCTCTCTCTCTCTCTCTCTCTCACACTCCACCTCTCTCTCTCTCCCCCTCTCTCACTCTCCCCCCCTCTCTCTCTCCCCCTCTCTCTCACTCTCCCCCCCCCCCTCTCTCTCTCTCCTCTCTCACACTCCCCCCCCTCTCTCTCCCCCCTCTCTCTCCCCCCCTCTCACTCACTTCCCCCCCTCTCTCTCCCTCCCTCTCCCCCCTTCTTTACCCCCGCTTTACCTTAAGGCAGCCCTTCACAAGCGGTTCTTTCCAATTTCTTTTTTAAAATTTTACAACCCGAATTTTTATAGATCACAGCAGCTCGCCCTTACTACTCAGAAAATGAGCAGTTAAGCCTATGTTCAATAAAATTTGGAGTGGTCAGCAAATATTTAAAATCGGCAAAAGTCATAGGGCTCACGCAATTGGAAAGCCGCTTCTGCACAGCGGGACTCCAATAAAATCTTAAGCTATACTTCATTTCCTATTTACATTAAAGTGCCATACTTCATCTAATTTCTAACTTAAATTTATATCGTATTTTACCTATTGTTTTTTATTTTAAACACTTCTGCAGCATATGGTTCTCTCTCTCCCCCCCCCTCTCTCTCTCTCTCTCTCTCTCTCTCTCTCTCTCTCTCTCTCTCTCTCTCTCTCTCTCTCTCTCTCTCTCTCTCTCTCTCTCTCTCTCTCTCTCTCTCTCTCTCTCTCTCTCTCTCTCTCTCTCTCTCTCTCTCTCTCTCTCTCTCTCTCTCTTTCTCTTTCTCTCTCTCTCTCTCTCTCTCTCTCTCTCTCTCTCTCTCTCTCTCTTTTCCCTTAAAGAGAAATCTGCTAAAAAGCAAAAATCAAGGGACTTTAGTTAATAAGAGTAACCGAACCAATCATTCGAAGGAGCTCGATCTGGCGATATCGATCAATCAGAGAGGTTGTGGTGAGCTGATCACACAACCAGAACAGACAACTCTATAACCCAGTAGATTATTTACACCCCAGAGGGGGACTTTACAGACCTGTAAAGACACATGGGAATAGTCAACGATATTTGTAGTATGTTACATGGTATATGCACAATATATATTTAAACGATTCAAGGAAAAATATAAATTAAGTTCATTTATGCTAAGACTAGACTAGGACGAGAGTGGTTTAGAGAAACAGAGAAGAATAAAAGTCCGTCAAACAAGGGCTGCTTAAGCTAAGCAGATTTCCCACGGGAAGGTTACTAAAAAATAAATCTACATACTGGTAACACCGCCGTGAATGTTAAGGAAATAAATACAAACGGCAATAAGAAATCATTCAGCCAATTTAAGAATTAATAATATCTACAGCGGAAAGCATCTGAATTGTAAACAAACAAGGCAGCCAACTTCGCAGCGCTGAATAGATAGTTATTCAAGACCAAAAACATGAACAATTAATAAAATATATCTGAATATAACATATTAATTTTATTGAAAACTATTTACTACAGCTAGTGGAGTAATTTAAAATGATTCAGAATAATTTCTACCTCAATCACTCAGATTTTTATAATCCAAGAACAAAAGGAGAGGGGGGGGGCGAGGTCAACAGAACGTATTTGTTTTATCAAGCCTTGTTGAAAACAATATTTGGTATTTATCCTTGTAATGAAGTGGTTCATGATATAACAGCTCATTATTAATATGATTCTAGGAAGGATGGGGGTTTATAGAAAGCGAAAAACTAAAAAATCCAAATATCTCGTTTAATAATCATTATACGGAAAATATGTATAGAACAATATTTATAGTAAATTTAATTTGCAATAAGATCGTGTCTACAGAATTCTTCGATATGAAGTATAGTAACAGAGATATTTCGAATTTTCAAAATTCCTCCCCTCTAACCCCCCCCCTCCCCCTGGTTCGAGTTCAGCTGTTAACAAACTTTATCTTTCCTTATAACGTTATAAAACGACTAAATATCCAGTTTGGTAAGGATTAACTATTAATTGCGATCTCCTAGGTAGGATCGATGGACCTTTGAAGAAAAATTTCGAAAAGCGCGTCATGAGTACGACCTCAGTAGCTGATTTCCCTGATGGGAAATCGGCTAAAAAGGGTAAATATCTTTATTATTATGTATTTGATTAAAAAATGTTATATATTGATACATTACGACAAAATTAATAACTTATTTTAATATACATAAGTTGTTGTTATAAAAATTTTCAGCCATTTAATGTTAACTGATTCATGTGTATTTTTGAGTGTTCTGCCATTAGTAAACCACTACTTCTACCTAGTGGGATCTAAATGTAATGATTATATACGGCATAACATTTCAAGTTCGATTTCATTCCATCGTCACGAGTGCCCTTATTAAGGGAGAAATGGAGAATATAATGCTAATCGTCAAATTATTGAGAAATTCCAGCGCTAGGGACATCAACACATCCAGAGCAGTCAACACATTATCTTCCAGTTTTTCCTTTGGTTTCTGCAATTACTACGTACACGATATATTTGCAGGCCTGCAGTTGTTAATTTTTTGACCATTAGTAACGATCTTACATCTGAGCTAATCTTGATCGGCTCTATAAATATTTGTTTAGGCTCTTTACGATCAGTCCCCCTGTATCACCCTCGATATAGGTAAACAAATCAAATAATAAAAAAAAAACAAAGGCTCGTCAATGTTTTATAACTTAGGAGTTTTGCTTTAGGACAGGTATACGCCAAAGAAAAAATATGGAAATAAAGGCCTGTTGAATTCGGTAAAGAATTGAGTTAGGACTCCGATGCCTCAGGCTAAACACCCATCCATTCTATTCATATCAGAAGGATAACTCCTCAAAAAAATCTCCGCCATAAATCTTCTGTCTTTTCTCTCCACATTCCTTTAGTGCCATTCATCAAACCATATTCCATGATTTAAAAAATCATATGAAGTTATTTGAAGATCTTGAAATCGTCACTTAAGTTTTACATTTAGGGAAATCATCTACTGAGCTTAATATAATGACTTCATGTTCCCTAAATTCTTTCTTATATCTATCCTAGAAGATGACTTAAAAAGTGCAGTCGAAATTTCCATCAGTGATAATATACCATTATATAAAGTCCGTCACGCAGGGGTTGCTTAAACTAAGCAGATTATCCTCCTCAATTTTAACAATAGATAAATCTAAATACTGGTAACAAAACACCACCGTGAAGATTAAGTGTATAAATACAAACGGTAATAAGAAATCTTTCAGATATTTCAATAATTTCCGGACGGGAAACGTTTTAAATGTAAACAAACAGGTCTGCCACCTCTCACAGGAAAGAAAAACAATTACTGAAATATATCAGAATATAACATATTGTTTTTGCTGAAAACTATTTATTATATCTAGTACTATAATTTATAATGAATCAAAATAATTTCAGAGTTTACTGAAGGCTGGAAAATGCAAATATCTCGGTTATTATTCAAGATAAAGAACAAATTTATATAAAAATATTTATAGTATATTTAATTTGCAATAAGATTCATTCTATACACTTTTTCGATCCGACTTATAGTAACGGAGATATTTCGAAATTCGAAATTCTTCCCCCCCCCTCCCCCTGGTCCGATTTCAGCCATTAACGAACTTGATCATTCTTTTTACATAAAACGACTAAATATCGAGTTTGGTAATGATCAAACAAATGCGACTGCTAAAGCGGTAACCGGCACACACACACACACACACACACACACACATACACACACACACCCATATATATATATATATATATATATATATATATATATATATACTGTTTTGAACGGACCTCATTTTCCTCATCTCCTACTTAATATTTAAACTTCACACATGAGACAAAAGGTCAAGTGCATTAGTGTTGTAAGTTGAATAGATGGATTAGAGGACCATGGGACAGGAAAAAGTAAAATTGTAACTAGCTATTATGCATCGTATTAGAAAATCTTATATAAAACTAATTTTAGGTCATTAATCCCTACAATTCATCTAAAGGAACTTTCGCAACGAACGTAATGGGCAACGAGCACTTCAGAAATGGATGGCCCCTGAAGAGGTGGTAGTTAAGCCGCGAAATATTTATGGCAATATGAATAAAGTTTTCGCGGAAAAGTAGTTCATTATTAGTGAACCTTGCGATTAAACTATAAAGAACTATGAACATTTATTAAGTAAATATTATGAAATAAAAAAAAAAAAAAAAGCTTTGCCCTTCAGCAGTAATAGTTCTGAACTTATGATTATTTCTGTCAATTCTTTATACCCTGTGTCAAAAATTGATTAAATTCTTATGCTTTTGATGAGCATTCATCAACATTCGTTAACCTCAATTAAACTTATACATTTCTCTTGATATGTGAATACGCCCAAAGACAATGTGTGTGTGTGTGTGTGTGTGTGTGTGTTTGTGCTCTTTCATGATCATGAGCTATATTCCAATTTTTAGGTTCGAACGAGAGTGGGGGTTATAGGGGAAGCCTGAAATAAGAATTTGCGATATTTTATTTTCTATTTGTCCACAGCAATGACGGGTATAAACCCTAAAAACTGGAACGGAGAAAAGTCAAAATATTGTGCAAAGTAAAAGCTTGCCAATAAAATACCATCATTATTCAGCCTCAAATGAATTCCCGGGCGAAGCAGGGTAACTTAGCTAGTGTGTGTGTGTGTGTGTGTATTCACATTAATAGTTAGTCTAGAAACTAGAAAGATTTGTTTAACGCGATATTTCTGTTTTAGGAAGGAGGTATTATAAGATTTCATAGCTTTAAAAAGCATACTGTAACTTGTGCTTAATAATGCACAATTACCACAAAGTGGACGTTAATAAATAAATAATTAATGCAAGGTGTCGATTAAGTTGTGAACGAATGTTATAAATTTACAGACATAATAGTCAATAACGGAAATAGTGAAAAATAATTAATGTGCAGGCAATAAGATTTTTAAGATATCTTATTCTTTTGCAATACTTTGCTGCTAATAAATGGAGTGAGGCATGTAAGAATATACTGTATAAATTAATTTTAATATACTCAATATTTGCTACAAGCTTAGTTCAAACAGACAAAACAGTCAATGGACAGAAATGTATTTCATTTCAGCTTTTAGGAATTACAATTTTTTTTTTTTGTTTCCTATATATATTTCTTAGCAATGCCTATTTCTCAATAAGGAACTTAATGGTTGGCTGGCTGGACGTTGTAACTATGCACTTGAGAAAGCACTATATGGGAGATTACAGAACATTTGTATAGAAGCCTTTCCATCTCAAGAGGTGCTGAAGTCCTCGATGATGAAACGAAGGACTGGCATAAAGTGTATTAAAAATCTAGGAAGAGTTATTTAACCAAGGATTTCCAGGAAGAGGGAAACTGTTGGAGTAGCTTCGAACTGTCTTCAAAATGACTTTCAAACCATTTTCCCTCGGCCCATTGTTCTCTTCTTTCTATATAATCCACAGAGAGAGTTAGCACATTTCCGTCCTTCTTTAGGTATTAATGTATTAAATAAATCCCAAAAAAAAATATAGTGTTTTATTATATCCCAACGCCATGTGTAAAACAAATACAAACCTTCATTTAAATGGGATATTTTTTGAGGAAATTGATATGAATGTAAACGATCACTAGGGGTATCGATATATTTCTGATAAAGACGACCAGGGGTCTCGAAAAGATAAAAAAGGAATTACATCATTTTCTTAACAACATTCTGCCGTCACATGGACCACATAGAAGACTCAGTTCTTCGATGCTGGAATGTCACTTTTGTTCTACTTTTCATTATTGCCTACAGTACCTCTTTCTTCCATATACATGCAGGACGTTTCTAACTAGCTGCTCACCCACCTTTGAACAATTTTGAGAATTTGGAAACGAAACTCGGTAGGTCTAAGTTCAGGAGAATTTACCTAGCCTCTTCCAGTTCTTTTCCAGCGCACATAACTCTGGAATTTCCAACGGAATGGCAACTTTCGAAGAAGAACTAAGAAAACTGTTTTATACGCGTGATTGTTTCCCATCTGATGCGTTCTGAGTCGCACATTGACCAAAACCGCAATAAAAGTTTTTAATATTCAAAATGAAGCAAGGTATTAAAAAACACCTTGATACATAATGATTGCCAAAATTATCTTACAAATGATGGCCTGTTAAAAATGTTATGTATTAACGCAGATGATAAGATTTGTGCTTCTAACCTGTAATTTCGTCTGGATCATTAAAAGCCTTTGAGTCTCCTTGCCTGACCGAAAGAACTGAAATTATTATGACAGATTTATAGGGGAAAGCCAATTTTTAAACGATTCGGTTCTTTATGCTTGATTTCTGTTGTCCTGGCCGTTTTTTAGCAATAGTCGCCAGAAAATATAAAAAGAAAAACACATTTTTTTCAAAGAGACTTTCATTAATATTTCCAGGGAGAAGAGTTCAACCAACCTTAATCATTACTAATATTTTACTGATAATGAGTCGGTACCCTACCTAATGCTAAGTAGACGGGGTTTGCTTAGAATGTGCTAAGAAACGTAGGGTGTGCTACATCATTGACTAGAATGAAAAGAATATTTCATTCATTACATGATGTGCGTTTAATAGCCAATACCTTAAAATCTTGGTCGGTATATGGCTACCATTTGTCATACTTGACACAAAAATGAAAAACTTGAAATGAGTTCTTTGTCCAAAAACTATTCACCATGCGACCAGGTCTAGGACGGATGAGATAAAAAAAAATCGGAGACGTAGAGTAGCTTTAAAATTTGATTTTCTCTAAAACTCCTTCATTAAAATAATGCCCTTCAATTGGAAATTTCACAGTTAGGCTGAGCAGGAATTATAATTCTTAAGGGAAATGTGATCATGGAGAGTGATATTACCTACCGTGTAATGTGGCTGTTAGTTGTCAAAGGGCTTCAAGGGTTTAAATTAAATGCCCAGTGTCGAAAATTATCGTTTTATACATTAAATTCTACAAGAAACAAAATGTATGATTCATATATTTCTGGTGTATAAAAAAGTCTCAACCTTCCAGATATGTGTAGTTTTGGAGAATAATTTCGAGATAACCTCTTAATCTTCAGTGCTGTCATTAAATATGATACTCATGACCAGCGTTCATTTATGCCAGTCTTTCTTCATCTAGGTTAATAATTACATTTATTACAATATACATTTATTAATAACTTTTGTGATAAACAACCACTTACAGAAGAAAGTAAGTGGTAATTATTTTTAGGTTGCATAGAAAATTTAGATTCCTACTATATTTTTAAGCATGCTTTAAGTACAAGGAAACTATATAAAATTTTTCCATTCCGAAATCTATAATAGCCGTTATTCATGAATGAATTTTCAACTCCACTAATAATAAAAACCGGAGTTCTTCACAACTCTTTAAGATGTTAGTGCTAATATTGAAGTTGTTTGCTAAAACTCGGAGTAGTTGCATGCAAGAGGTAATGAGAACAGCTTAGTCCGTGAGTCCAAGAACTGGGTTAGGAATGCTGACCGAAATTTGAGAGGTTTTACCTGGGAAGGACCTAACGGTGTGCTAACCATCCCCTTAATAATACTATATAGCATAACTATAGCAACAGGTAGCAGACCACACCACCTGTCGGCTAATTCCTTTCATCTTCACTTACATTCTGAGTTCCGCTTATCTTAATAAACTGTACTTTTATTTATGTTAAATATATTATAGGTGTTAAACAAAAATAATGACTTACTAAAATAGTGTCCGAGTAATTTTGTTCATATTAACTAGTCGGCTTTTGTCAAGAGTTTTCTAATGTCTCTGGTGATTTAAAATATATAATCTGACGAAAAATACGTTTTTGCATTCTAGTGAATTTATGAGTTAATTTAGCACGTTAACAAAAAAAATGAAAATTATATCCAGAAATTCGAAAAAAAGAATTAAAATAATTGAGCTAATCGTTTCATAGGTACACCATTGTTGGTGTTCACTACTAGACTACTGATAGAGTATTCATAAATTAATTATGACGTTGAAGTATTTAGTAGGTGATAACTGAGAATTCTCACTGTTAAAATAAAACTAGAATCCATGCCACATGACAAATCATTAACTTTTGAAGAGCAACAACTTTCGGCAGCTATAATGATTTTGCTAATTAATCATCCAATTATTATCTAGATACACTGAAAGGTATATTACTTCAGGACAGTTTCTAAGATCAGGCTAGATAAATTTCCAGTAACTAATCTCCATATTTATAAATCTTCTTAATAATTATAATTTGACTTTGCTCTCAACCAGTTGGTTTAATTTAGTTCGTCCTTTAATTTTGATTTTTAATTTCTTGCACAAAATAAATGAAGTATTGTAATCTTAAAAGTTTTCTGTTTTCACATATAAACGAAATATTCATTTGCCCATTTTGGATAGATTGGGCGTGACGTCTATACGGATGTTGGCTAGTATTAGTAGGTTGATGTTTCATATTTGCCATTGTAATGTCTGGATGTGAGCCTTCCCTTTTTATTGAAATTGGCTAAGATGGAAGAAGGGTCGGGTCGTTAGAGGTGGGTGAAAATAAAAAAATATGTTTGTTCGTGCATAAACACAATACATTTTTACCATGAAAAGATAAATTATGTTGCATGGCATTTTTCGATCTGATGCATTGGAAAGGAAATATCGTATATCCCTTTCAAATGAAATAATTTTAAATCAAGTGAACCATAATTTGTTTATTTAATATAATAGGAGTACAAGGAATTATGATGGAAATTATGAAAATCTGGCTGATTTTTATAATCACACTTATATTATCTTTTATATATGAGCATTTAGAGAAATGTAATCTACTCTCCTATCACTGTGTCTGAGGTTAGTGCATACCTATATACTAGAATGCCTTCAAATTTGATGGCTAGGGTCTCCAACAAAAAAAAGTTTATTACGGTGCAAACTTTATTGCAACTGCCCTTCATGTTTCGTTGCTTATTTGCCACCACTTCAGGGTGGTACATCCCTTAATAATTCTTTTGCTCTATATTGTATTAGTAAGTGCCTACATCTATGATATATTTATTAAATCTAATTATAAATTGCTACTTACATTTCTGAAGTGCTCGTTTACGTTTAACATTACGTTGCAACTGTCGTCAGAGAGGAGGTAGGTGATTCAAAGAGGTTCCCGTGGTAGGTTAAGTCAGCTGATTACTAATCGATTATTTACAAGTCAATCTTGAATTCGATTATTTCGCGTCATAATTTAAATTCGATTAATTTAAGATAAAATGTTAGAGAATATATGATTGACGTATTTGATTTCTGTTTTTTCGTTTACTGCCCTTTTTCTATTTTTTATTATGTGAATGTTCTCTTTTATTTTCCGTTTAGTATTATTTATTTCTTTATCAATTATTTGAACTTTTTTCAAAATTGAAGGTGTGTTTCCTGGAGACAGAATGATACAAAGCAGTTTTATTTTCATTATTGTCTATGGGTTTTACGTGTTGCTTTAAGCTTTTATTCAGGAGCTGCGAGGATTCACCAATACAAGTTCAATACAATATATTATATTTAGATTTTGATTCAGCTACTTTATCCTTAATTTTACTAAAAGAATGCCCTTGGCAAACAGTGGTGTTTCCAGACTGTGTCTAATCCACTGAGGCTGAAGTGAAACGGAATCTCACTAATGATTCTAGAATTTTAACAACTAAGCAAAGGAGAGTATTTCGAAATCATGGGGCTTATCTAGTCACATAGTTTCCGGGACGTGGAGTTGGTATAGTGAACATATTTATAATCTAGGCTAAGCAAAGCGGTTTTTAGTTGGAACCGGTTTTCAAGCACCTTTATAGACGGATCGGCGATTCTAGACTAGGAAGAGAATGATATGCCTAGCCTAGAGAGTTACGAATGTCCTAGTTCAAGTTTCATCGAGGCATTATATATTTTGGGACCATTGGGCCAACCGTACGATGAACCGGCTCCATCTAGATTGACTATTCCGTTTCAATTAATGGATTATAGCTGTTTTGATTTCCAGATGGTGAAGTTAGGAATAGTTAAATAGGTAAACAAGCCATTTTTTATATTGTTTACAGTCTTAATGGTTCAGAATGGAGCTGACATCTAAATTAGAAACAGAAAAAACATCCAGCCTGTTACCAACATACTGAGCTGAAATTTGTAGTCTTAGCAAGCTCACACTTGTCTGTTCTTTTTAATAGAGAAACTCTCAGAATTAATTGTTTTAGCTCCCATATAAGTTAAATATAATTAAAATATAATCCACCTAATTAAATTTTATCATCTGAATTGTAAATGCATTTCCCAAAGTTTGAGATAGTTCCTGGGTAGAATCAATGGATATTTGAAGAAATTTGTCAAAAATCCCATTGTGAGTACAACCTCAATAGCTGATTTCCCTTAAGGGCAATCTGCTAAAAAGAGCATAGGATGGTTTTGAACTCCTAAGGTTAATCCGAAATCGTAGCTGTTCTGAATGTTAATCCACTCTACACTGATAAGTAGAGAATAATATCTATTAGCGATTTCCAAGTTATATCCGGGAAGGCTGGTTCTTCAATTCTTTTTAGTTGCCAAGTTATGTGTTTCTTGAAACTGTTCACGTGGGTTCCTGTCAGTGGAGGAGCAGTGAGAGAGAATGAATGTGAAATCCTGTTTTCTTCAAGCGGCCTAGAGACAGTGTGCGGGAGGGTCTCCGAAGTGGAGCGAGTGGTGCAGCCATTGTTGGAAGTTAAGAAAAAAACTCTGCTCCAATATTTTGTTGTGATAATGCGAAGCCGAAGGGAGATGTCGCTGTCTCCCTCCTACCCTAGAATTGGCCTTTTACTTTCTTCAACCTATTCCTGCAACCCTATTATTTAAAAAAAAAATATTCATCTCATGCACATAAATCGATAAACTTTATTCGAAACACTTTTCCAAAGTTAACTATCCATGAATTTCGAGCTTTTGTATGAAACATTTTTTTGTTAGAGCTAGAAACAAAATGTATGGAACAACGTAGAAAATAAAATTACGGATAAGATTGAATATACAAAGCATTCGTTATATTTCGATCAAATTCTCGAGTTATATTGAATATTTGTTCTCTTTCTCTGAAACCCTCTTATCGATGTATATTTGAAGCACCCTTTGGCTACTCATAACACAACCTTAATAGCTTTCCTTTAAAGGAAATCTCTTAAACTGGAAGAAGACCAGCCGTGATGAATGGCAGTGAGACGTGGCCAGAGTTGCACTCATACAAGAATTACAGAGTAGTCCGGATAGCCCGATATCATTGCCTCTGAGAAGAACATACTTCCGCTGTTGAGTCACATTAAAAGAATATATACTGAATATGTCCTGAGTAAAATTCCGTCATACAGGGACGGCGTAAAATAAGTAGATTTCCCACGTGAAGTTTTACAATAGAGAAATCTGCATACTAGTAACACTTAACACTACCTTGAGTAAATACATACGGTATTGAGAAATATTGCAGTTAATTTTAATAAGCTCCCAACGGAAACGGCTTCTGAATTGTTAACAAATAGGTCTGCCAACCACTCAGAGCTGAACCGATAGATAGACATATTCTTCAGCGGAAAGAAAAACATTTACTGATTATATATATATATATATATATATATATATATATATATATGAATATAACATATTAACTTTATTGCAAACTATTTATTTACTATATGAAGTACTGCAATTTATAATGAATCAGAATAATTTATATTTTAATAACTCTAATTTTAGTAGTGCAAGAACTAAAGAAGGGTTTTGTTTGTGTTTTAAAGAAGTTTTCTTAAAGAAATAGGTGATAGGCCGATAACTTGAATGACATAAAACTATTATTTTTTAACAGATTTCCCTTGAGAGAAATCACCCATTGAGGCCGTAATAATGACGCGATTTTCGAAATTTTTCTTCAAATGTCTATCGATCCTACCTAGGAGATGACCACAATGAGGTCCGTGATAATCGCGCTCTAGCGGCCGTAATTATTGTTTGATCGTTACAATATTCGATATGCAGTCCCTTTATGTAAAAAGAAAGATCAAGTCCGCTAACGGACTCCGTTGAAATCGGACCAGGTGGAGGGTGGTTTAGAGGAGGAGATTCGAAATATCTCTGTCCTTATACGTCGGATCGATATTTTGTATAAAACCAATCTTATTGCAAATTAAAGTTACTATAAATATTGTTATATACATTTATTTTCTATCTTGAATATTAACCGAGATTCTTGCATTTTTCAGTCTTCAGCAAACCCCCACTTCTACTCATGTTACATAAACAATACTCTCTTATGTAATAAACCGTATTATTCGAAGCTTAAATAACATATATTGTTTTCATGATACCTTCATTATACGCTATACATGCAAATATTTTCTGGTGACCCCCCCCCCCCACACACACCTGAAGTTCTTGGACTATTAAAATTTGATTGATTGAGATAAAAATTATTCTGATTCATTAAAAGTTACATTCCTGATATAGTAAATAGTTTTCAATAAAATTTATATGTTATATTCTGAAATATTTCCGTAATTGTTTTTCTTTCCGGTAAAAGGTTGGCAGACCTGTTTGTTTACATTCCAGACGCTTCCCGTCGTCGCATGGTTTCTTATTATTGTTTCTATTTATTCACTTAATATTGACGGTGCTGTTGTGTTAGCAGTATGTAGATTTATCTATTGTTAAACATCACGGGGGAAATCTGCTTAGTTTACGAAGCCCATGCGTGACGGATATTTTTTATAATAAGCCCTAAATATGGTGCTCTTCTGTTAAAGATTTTACGGTTTCGTTGGTTCTACCAATTAAACTTTTTAGACCCCAAAGTTTTGTATAATAGAAAATTTCTCTGGAATAGAATTAGTTATGCGTCATCATGAGTGCAGTTTGACGAAAGAGTTTTCTCCCAGGGACAGAAAATAGTTAACTTTCGTTAAGAGGAGGAAGAAATAGTCCTGAATAGCGGGTCCTTTAAAGAGTAGGACCAGGCGGGAGATTCACTCGCTCCCAGCGAGGCAGATGACAATTAAATACGATCGGCCTGTTTAGTTTGAAGGTCGCTTTTAGAGCAGCTCATTCGTCATGCCCTTTCTCTTCAACCCTACCCTCGGTTTCACTAATCACTTTCTATTTTACATAGATAGAATAATTAGCTCTTCCATTGTCGTGTGGGTGCGCAATGGAACCTCACTATTTTGTAGCGGTGTTCGTCTGATGATTTCGTTTAAATGTACATTGACCACGTCAATCAGCATTTAGTCTAGTTAGTCACTTCATGCCATTTCAACGGCTTTTATTTTATCAGATTTATCAGCTATTGAGGTCGAAATTCAGCTATGAGATTTTTGAAATTTTTCTTCAAATGTCCATCGATCCTACCTAGGTGATGAAGAAAATGAGGTCCGTTCAAAACTAGATATATATATATATATATATATATATATATATATATATATATATATATATCTGTTACCGCTCTAGTGGTCGCAATTTGATCGTTTAATCAATTTGATCGATTGATAGTTTAATCGTTACCAAACTCGATATTTAGTAGTTTTATGTAAAAAGAAAGATTAAGTTCGTTAACGGCTGAAATCGGACCCGAGGGAGGGGGGGGGTTTAGAGGCGAAGAAGTTCGAAATTTCCTAAGAATTTACTCGTACTTACTAATATAACTCGCGAATTACTAATAGACGGTCAGTTTATAAATCTACTATATATATATATATATATATATATATATATATATATATATATATATATATATATACAAGAGATTTATACCCTTACCATTATTTATGAACGTATTATTTTAGAATTTTTTTTAGCCATAAGGTCAGAAAAATAATAGTTCCTTATGTAGTCCTTTATTTCATCCCCAACGCGTTTCGTGTGCCACCACTCCTTCTCAAGGGGGTATTTCTATATAAATTTAGAAAAAAGAGTGTAATTTAAATTCATTTTTTCTAAACACGTTCGAAACGCGCCGGGGATCAATTACAGTACTACATACGTAAGGAATTGTTATTTTCCTGACCTTATGCCTCAAAAAAACATTCTTTCATAAATATATATATAAATATTTTTATCATCAGTTAGGTAACGGATCCAAAACTGAAAAAGGTACTTGTGCAGCGGGTATTATAGGAGATGATATATATCAAATAAACCTACCTAGCAGTGTATATATATATATATATATATATATATATATATATATATATATATATATATATATACACCCCGGAATTACATGCCATACTCTTGTGACTGTCACACTTACAGATTACAACACATGACATTACTATATTCTCTGATTCATTGAATTGTTTACTTTCCTTGAAAAACATTTATAACACACATCCTTTAATTATTCAGATTCTAGAACAAATTTCAAAATTAAAGAATAAAGTAACAATGATGTGGGTTCCAGGATATGAAAGCATCGCACGTACAAACGACCTGGACAAACTCGCCAATCTTGCTACTCTGAGACAATCTTCTGGCTTTGACTTACTAACTCTAGCAGACTTACATTTACAAATACAACAGACATGAATGGGTGGAAAAAATGTTGGGATAGAACATCAGAAAATCATTTGTGAGGAATAAAGCCTTGTATAAGAGAGTGGCCATCCAGCAGACGTGAGAATAGACAAGAAGAAATTGTATTAACGAAACTTAGGATAGGACACTCACATTTAACGCACTCATGACGAGAGCAGAAAGAGCTCTCTGCAGAGACATGGCATGAACCATTAAACACATACTGACTAACTGCAGGAACATTGAATACAGAGACCCTGCATAACATGTACGAACTTCTTACGGACAGCAGCTCACATATTGACAAAACACTAAACCACCTTAAACAATTGAATTTGTTTTATAAAATTTGACTTCTCTTCTGTTTGATTTTGACATCTCTTTTTGTTTGAATTTAATATAATTTTATATAATATAAATGCACTAGTGTGTGTGTGCGTGTATATATATATATATATATATATATATATATATATATATATATATATATATTACTTTTATAATGAAACCATTTTAAATTGTTACCTTTAATACTAGTTTAATGAAATATTTGTAGTATGGCATAGTATTTGTTGTTTTTGTTATTTTTCTATTATATTGATTTTATTACATTGTTAAATTTTGAGCCGAGTCGCCTAGTTGCGGGTGCTCCTGTATAAATAAATCAGTTAGGTAAGCTCGATGGACGATATTTTGAATTTTTTTCGCCAAATCATCTGCTAAAATTCTGTCAGTAGGAATGTATTTTTGTCACTTACATCCACATTTTTAAATATTATTACACTCCTTGCAACGGCAACTGCAACTAGTATAACTTAACACATTGTTCCTTGGCTTAAAATCTGTCAAAATTCCATCAGTGCGCAACGTATTAATAATCCTAATTCTATTTTAATTATCTCAGATTTGTATTTTTATTTTAAATCATTGATCCGAAACTGACAGCTAGAGAACACCAATGGGTACATTGTTCAAACAAATATGACCAACATAATAACGTCATATTGTACTACTAATTTCATCATCTGATAATTTAAAACGCCAACTATGAATATTATTTTCTTTTACTCCATTCAAAGACTAATATTTTGAGATGAAGATTTTATTTCAAAATATTTATTTTACTAAAAAAACAACAACAAAAAACAGACTGGAATTGGTAGGTTTTTGTTTGTAATTGTGTTCCGAAAGTTGTATAGTAGGGTTTCCAATAATAAATAGTTTTTTTTATATAATACAAGGAAAATGGAATTTCGTTAACATTTGCCAAATGAAAATGAATAGCTGATGAGAGTCTAACTTCGATCGAGCGTATATTATTTCTACTGTATTGCATCAATTGTGTACATTGTCGTACCGTTTTTTTCATTTTTAAATCTTTTTTTTTTTTTTTAAAAAAAAGCTTAAGTTTGCATAATGAAAAAAACCCCACTGATTATCCTCAGACCGATAAGACAAAAACAGCTTAACTAGATTCAGAAAATAAGCATTATTGAAATATATTAGTATTAAACAATAATATGCGTTTAAAAAGCAGCTAAAAAGAAGAACCCCCTAGAATTAGTTACATATTCGTATTCAAAACTTACGGCCAGTGTTATTTCTTTACTTCCCTTTGCATTAAAGCTTTTTTATAATTCCCTGGTTTACGGAATGTCAAACACTACACGAAACAACGAATCCGTGTAATGTTCGAAGGTGAAAGGAGAAAAAATGACAGATGTCTCCTATTGATATAGTGGGATACATCTGATTTATTTCCCCCACACCTTTTCTTATGCCCCTCCTTCTAAATGCTTGTCTTTAAAAAAAAAAAAGAAAAGAAAAAACGTTTTGCTAGGTAAACGGTGGTCAGCCTCTCTTCGTTGTCTCCAGTAAAAAAATGCCTCACGTTCTGTCAGCAAAAAGATTTTGGTCTAGCCTCGTTCCAGTGTCGGCAATGATTAGGCTCTTTACTAACAGCCGTTTCTTAATAACTTACTTCTACATAATTTTCATTTTACAATCATAGAAGTGATATAACTTTTCTGGAATTTCATACAATAAAATTCAAATTTCAGCCTTGTCATCAAAGTTAAATAGATCTAAGAGTAGAGTACATTCTATAATGAATACATAAATATTGCGCCAGAGTTAGCAGTGTTGCAATTTGTGTAAAATCAGATTTTTAAAATTAAATAAAAACTAATAACGTTCTTCTTATTCTGGACCCTATATTATTCATATATTCTTCATATGATATGGCAAGGGTCACCAATAAAAAACATTTTTTTGGTGCAAACTTTATTGAAACTGCCCTACATGTTTCGTGGCTTACTTGCCACTTCTTCAGGGGCTATCCCTTTTCAAAAAACATATAAAAATCTAATAATATTAATTTAACACATCCCTTAATATTTCTTTTGATAGATATTGTCTTAGTATGTGCCTACATCTATGATATATTTATTAAATGTAATTATAAATTGCTACTTACATTTCTGAAGTGCTCGTTTCCCTTCTACATTCGTTGGACTGTCCTCACAGAGGAGTTAGTTGATACTGAGAGGATCCCGAGGTAGGTTAAGTCAGCTGACTACAAAACGATTATTTACAAGTCAATCTTGAACTCGATTATTTTAAGTTTAACGTTTAATTTAAGATAAAATGTTATAGAATATATGATTAAGGTATTTGATTCCTGTTTTTTTATTTACTGTCCTTTTTCTATTTTTTATTATGTAAATATTATCTTTTAGTATTGTTTCTTTCTTTATCAATTACTTGAACTTCTTCAAAATTGAAGGTGTGTTTCCTGGAGGTAGAATGATCCGTCAAAGCAGTTTTATTTTCATTATTATTCATCAAGAAATAATACGCAGACTCAATAAAGTTTGCACCGAAAAAATGTTTTTTTATTGGAGAGCCTTGCCATAAAATATGAAGAATGTACTAATAGCGTGGTAAATATTAAAAGTAGTCATCTTTACCGACGGGTTAGTCCTTATATTTCATTCGTGAAAAAAAGACGTCGTGTGAATGACCTTTAATAAGGCATGAGAATTTCAACAACTAATTGTCCTTTCAACCACTTACGCGTTGGGTTTCGGGAGACTTGTTTACAGAGGGAATAGTTCAAATACGGCGTCAAATGATTCCAAGTTTTCGTTAAGGACGTACAATACACCAGAACCAGATTTTAATCTCAGAGGATCCATAAATAATTCAAACATATAACAAATATAGGGAGTAGTAATATTAACAATTATGTGGTGACTCATACTTTCATGATGAATAGTCATGTTTGAGTGGAGTCTCACAATCATTTCTTCATTTCTCCCATAATAAGAATCTTATGTAAACACCGTCTGAAATTTAAGATGGAAATGAGATTTTTACGTCATGCAGTTAACTCACTTCAAAATAAAACAAAAAGGCTTTCATGTACGGGCTGCGTAAACTACGCAGATTTCCCATTCGAAATATCTCAGTTATAAATGAGTCGGATGGAAAAATGTTACAGAATCAATATAGTTAAACATTTGATGTTTTACAACTGTTGTATATACATATTTTTTCCCCCCAAATATTAAGCGAGTTATTTGAACTTCATTGTTTTGGCCTTCAGTAAACCACCACTTCTACTTCTACTCATCGAATTCTTATTAAGAAATTGAGAACAGGTCCTTGGGGTGAGATCACGTGTCACGTGGGAAACCTGCTTCCTACTGTTTTCTTTATTGAGACTCCATGTTATATATATATATATATATATATATATATATATATAATACATTTGTGGTGTGTGTGTGTGTGTGTGTGTGTGTGTGTGTGTGTAAAGCTGTGGATGACGTTATAAATAATTACTTTTAAGTAGAATAACAAACTAATGGTAAATACAAATTATAAGCTTAAGACCGAGATTGAATGACTTGGAGTGGTCAACAATTAAATTGATGTATACATGGTTTAGGGGTCCTCCTTCTAGGTTGGTCACCTTGAGACTATTTTTTTTTCTCCTCATAGTAACCCTATGAGGAGTAATTTATTTGAATACATGTTCCATTGACACATGGCATATTACATGTATGATTATGTTTAAATACATTTTTATTTTACAATATACAATCAACCACCTAATCAAATATAATAAATCATAATAGTAAAATAAAATATTAAAATAAGTATAAAATAAAGTAAGATAATTACAAATAAAATTAACAAATGAATTGAAAAAGAAATTAAATAAAATAAAAAAAAAACATATTAGTTAAAGTAAAAATCAACCGATGTTTAATTTGCGAGTCCATGTAAGGTAAATATATTGAATTATAATTCTCATTCCTCACAATCAACTTTACATTCTAATGTATTTTTGCTGCATCCATATCTATACTTTTGATAAATTTTATTTTAAGTTCTTTGTTACATTTATTAAATATAATATGAGGTGGTTCTGGCCAATTACCTCCTTTTTAAAATTATGTTCATTATTAAATTTGATCTATTTTGATTAAAAGTTGAACAGTCATTAAGTATATGTAAAAACGTTTGTGTTGTCTGTGAGTCGCAAGTACATTTGTCATTGTCTTGAATTTTAAATCTTGTTAAATAATGTCCTGTCTTTCCATGTTCCGTTAGAAATTGTGGGCATTTGTGATGGTGACTCTTAATTGTGTTGTAGTTGCTGTGAGTTGTATTTGGTATATATTGATTTAAGCTGTAAGCTTTGTTACATGTCGTCCATTCTCTGTTCCACTTATGTATTGAACTGCTTCCTTTGCTAACGTGTCAGCTTGTTCTTTTCCAATATTTCCTGAACGCGCTTCTATCCAGTCTATGTGCATGTGTAGATTTAAATGTATAATTTCCAGAATATTTTGTCTAATGTTTTCTGCGAGCGGGTCGTGTATAGTAGGTTTGCGTATTGAGTAAATGAGAGTCGTGTTGTCTGTGTGTATGGTCGTATACACCTTGAGAGTATTTGAAGAATGAAAGAGGTCTCTGCGCTTACAATAAATTGTAAGAAAAACCTAAGTTATATTTATTGGTGAAAGTCGCATGACACATGGTAGTGGGAAAAGTGAATAAACACATTTAGTGGGATTACTTATTCTTGTCGTTTAGTCTAAACATACGAATAAAACGGTACAATTTTGGTAACTGAAAAGATCTGTTCTTAAAACAATTATAAAATACATAAATGCCTATTTGCTTGAATTCCTCTCATTTTTCTGTTATACTTGGGCTAAGTGATGTGTATGAGTATGAATGGAGTAATTAGGACATGTGTTGGCAGGGAAGTGTCATTGTCTCGTGGCATTGGTTGAAAAGGCATTATCATCACTCGTACCATTCATTACCCTCACCTCTCTACCAGCCTATTCAACATAAACTCATCCTGGTTCTCTTCGCTCCTTCTACTACCTGTGCCAAATACTAATTAAATCCTTTGTTATTCCCCACCACACACAACCCAAATCTATTTTTCTCTCTGTGTGTCTCTTTCTCCTCTCTATTTCATTCTTTAAATGCTATATATATATGCTATACAAATTATCTTGTTACTTTCTCCCTTTTAAACCAACTTTTGAGGTGAGTTAGGAACAATGGATTTAGGCATCTTGGTTGAACATCAATTGAATGAGATTCAATCAAGGCTTCCATGAATAGATAAATTTGTTGAACTAGTCATCTCTCATTTCCAGCGTAAATGAAGACTATTTATTTTTATATTACAATATACCGCATCTACTATTGTCATTAGCGGTAGGTGGTTCTATATTTCTTGGAACAAACAAGTTACAGCTAAAAACATACAAAGCTTTTTATGTCTTCTTCATCGTCTCTAAGGAGTTCTCTTAAGTTCGGTTTAAAGTTCAAAGCTCTTCTTGGAAGATTTTACTTTTTACAATTGAGGAGAAGATGAGAGCCAGTAAGATGGCCATAACAACAATCGCAGGTTGGTGGGAATAAGCCCTGCAATAAATAACTACGTGTTAATTTTGTGTGTCCAATTCGGACACGGGCAAGAACAATCTCCTCTTTTCGGATTTTTCTACTTGCAGTATTCCAAAGCTCAGTCATTTCTTTGATTTTTCGCAATTTTTTTCGACCAGTTTGACTTCCACCTTTGAAATTTGACCTTTTACTAGGTCTGTGAGGCAACATCGTGACTTCAGGTTGGCAAGACTGATTCTTGTTGCATTTGTTCTATATCGTTATAGCTTGGCTTATAGCCATCAACTCAGCGGTAAAAATTTAACCAATTTACTGAACTTATTTTGCACTTCATTGCCTTGTTCCCAATAATCCTCGAGCATCCACAAGATGACTTCTCAACTTTGGAGACATCTGTGAAGGCCCAGACTTTACTCGTAATTCTTATATTTAATTCTAAACATTCATACTTTAAAGCTGGTGGTAACAAATGTTTTTTCTTGTCGGAATGTTGGTTACTAATTTTTTTTCTTGTCGAAATAAAGGTTATTTTCCCCCCAAAAAAGAAATTCTTCATTCATTTGTCGGTACTCAACACCTACCATTCACAAGTAGAAACGAAATTCCGTGCATTGGCATGAAGAAAGATATATCCCACTTTTAAATATTTGTTTTCTCCATAGTGATGGGCGCAACCAACATTACGTTGTACAAAAGCTGTTTATAAAACATTTTGACATCAGTATATTGTGAAAATCAGATGGGTATGAGTGAAGGTTTCCGTAGTGCAAACAGTTACTAAAAAATATAAATATCTCCATTAATTCTAGAAGTAAAAAAAAACATTAATGAGAAACTGAAACATTTAAAAACTTCCAATAGATTAAAGCTCTGGGTGGTCTTATACAGTGATGTATTGCGCATGTGGGGAACCCCCAGCCCGCGAGACATTTTGAAAACCCTATCAAACAAATATTACACTACTAACTCCAAATGAGGAAGATGAGGAGAGATTTGTGCGTTTGGCAATACTTATAAATGCGAAAAGTTCATTTCATTGATCTAAATGTTAATAAATCAAAACATCGTACAAGGCTTACTGACGATGATTTGGAAAATTCTTTTCGTCTTTGTATCAGTGGAATTAATCCAAACATCGATGTATTAGTTTCCCAAATTGAAACTCATTCATTGTACCATGTTTTACCTATTTTTTAAAATTTCATTTTGTTACTTTATTAAATCGTATTATAATTACATTGCCGTTATAATTTCATGTCTGATATCTATCGCTATGAACACTACTTTAAAATGTTCTACTTTTAAAAGCGGCCCGCGAACGTATTTGCACACGAATGTTTGGCCCACAACATGTGAAAGATTGCCCACACCTGATGTATTGTCACCGCGAGGGAAAGGCAGCTTTAACTGCACAGAATTAGTGCTCCTCTAAATTGAAGAGGTGAGTGCTAAACCCATAGTGCATCGTTTCAGTCAGTGCATAAGACACCCTCAGACCTATAGGTTACGGTACCCAATGACTCAATTAGAGTTTGTAGAACACGTGAACAAGGAAAACTCCATCAATATTACATACAGGAATATTTGTGTCACAAAAAAATAACGCCACTACGTAATGATTTCCAAAACAACAAAATCAAATCTATTAGTACTACAAACTATAGGCTCACTGTATGTACTGACGATATGTTGATTAAAAATAAAGAGTATAAGATCATTTGTTGATACAACCGAAGAGTAAGATCGAGGAGAGCGAGAACTAGGTCTTAAAAAACCAAATATTTGAAAAATCTGTAGAAATGTCAGGGAGACATGTGTAGATATGAGAGTTTAGGGTTCCCAATAAAGAGAGCAATATCATAGGAACTAATACAAATGATAGAATTACTAAAGCGTCCAAATACTTCTTTGGAGATTGGATTCTCATGGAGGAAAGCAAAATTTGGTTTATCAGAAACACTTTTTTGTAGTTCCTCACTGTTTATTTCTTAAAAACGCTTAGCGCTTTCGGGAATTAAATTCTCATCTTCAGAGCTACTAACAATAAAAACCATAATTAAGGAGTCTTAAAACTATTTTTTTTAAATATACGTAATTGGTCATCCCAATGAAAAAAAAATAGGTTTTAGACTCCTTAATTATGGTGTTTTATTGTTTGTAGCGCAGAGGATGGGAATTTAATTCCCGATAGCGCTAAGCGTTTTTAAGAAATAATTAGTGAGGAGCCACAAAAAAGTGTTTCTGATTAACATTATTCATCACCCTCACCACCAGCTGAAAATAAAAATGGGAAAGCAAAATTCCTCTCCTGCTTTGGCACGGAAGAAAGATGTTCGGATACTCTAAAGAGCAGCAATAAATGAAGTGTCAAAAGAATCGACGAGTTAATGGATTTGCATCGCAAAGCTGGCATCAAATTAGCTATTTAGAAAGTCTGACTACAGTGGTTGGGTGATAAGATGGATGACATAGTAGCATGACCTCATACGTAAATATTGCTCACTACTACGCACAATGCCAGGTAGTTTGAGGGGAAATATGCGAATTTTTCTAGTAGATTTTATTAATGACCGTTGAAGAGATAATGTAGAGCTCAATCTATGAGACTATGAATCATGTAGTTAAACTGTTTTATGATTTCAAGATCTTCGCAAGCTATTTTCTATTGTTTTTATTCTCTATCATGAAAATTTTGTTCAAGCCTTGCTTTACATAATGAGAAACTTACTGTCAGTCCCATCTTAGTCAGTCTGAGTATATTTTTTTTATAATGCTCTTTTTACATTTTATCTAATATTGAGGTTGAGGGAGGTAGATGTGTGCTGTAGAATCTATCATGAATCTATTCAGTTCACCGATGATAAATAGGGACAAAACTGGAAGCCATTTTTCGATAGAACTGAAACATTTCGGTGTCATTTGGTGAATTTGGAGTTCAAGAAGGCAGATAATTTGAAATGGAGGAAAAAAAGGTGTCAAATTCCTGCCTGTCATTTTTAACTGGGTAGCCTGGACTCTAAGCCCTCAATAGGCTAAGGATAATATGAAGTAAAGGGATTTCTCCTTGATAGTAATTATAAATCTGTTAATTTTTCTCTAAGCAGAATGAGAGTACAAGTAGATGGAAAATATTATCTTTTGTTTTAAACGTGTAAACCTTCTGAAGAACTGTGTATATTCTGGTCTAACCCCCTACTTTTTTTGCTTGTACTATTTTTCATATTGTCTTTGCCTCCTAACTCGAACTTTATTCTTATTAAAGTGCTTTCATTTTTATAACGATTTGTGTATCTTGGTCATTTAAATCTACTTTTTACAAATGGATATATTTATACAGTGACCGCCTCGAAGATTTAAAAAGAGGGCGTTTTCAGGATGTACGTATCCACGTCAGAGAGTTGCTGAAGTCGGTTTAGCCCGAAATGTTTCCTCCTTATGCAGTACAATACGTCTGGTCGGGTTGTTAGTTGATGGGGATAAAGAAGTGTACTAAAGAGCCGAGTAAAGATCCTCTGGTTGGCAAGAGAAATAATTAATTGTTTTGCATTTAAAACATTTCTCACTTTTTTATTGAAATTCTTCGTTGTTTCCCCACTTACTGGTTGTGGGTCTTTGGAAATGACACTCTGCGCTCACCTTTCTTTTATATTCTGACTAATGGTAATTGTTAGAGGTTGTGCTTCACAGTTCCCACCCTTGACCGGTGATGTTAGTGTGCTTTAAGCTTTGAAGGACTTAATGTTAAAGTCTGCTGGAAAGAAGTTTTTAATCTTGTGTATACATACCTCAAGTTACACTGTGATTTAAGGCGTTGATAAGGAAATAATGTCCGCCGAGAGAGCAACGAGTTAAAATAGGTGAAGAAGTATTGAAATGTAAAATCTTAATTCGTCATATAATATAAATCGTTTTTAAAGGCATTATATATACGAGTATATAATTCCTTTTATGCCAATAAGATTGGCTTTAATATACACGTATTTATTAACGGTGATATTGTATTTAATAATGGTGATATTTCGATTTTTCGAAATTTATATCCCGGTGCAAGGACCTCCTTACCTGTTATTAGCATTGGAATTAACGAATTTATTGAAGAATGCTGTTGTTTCAGAGAAATGGATGGATGGCTGCTGATATGTGTGGGTGTAGTGTCAGGTGTGCTGGGCAGTTCGATGGGAGACGAGAAGCCAGCTGGTCATCACCGGGAGAAGAGGATACTGTGGATTACCAACGACGGGAGACTGGCTCTCCCACCTGGCACCCTCCTCACCATAACTCCTACCATATCCATGCCCTTCGTCAGGTACCCTCCCGATGGATTCCTTTCTAACATGACTATCAGCTTACCCTTCACAAGTAAGTCACCCATATTCTCTTCTGGATAAATTTAGCCACTAAAGTAATCTAATCTATTTTAATAGAGTCGCCTTTTCGAGTTCTGTGTACTACGATTAAATACTTATTATAGAAAGTTCGTCACGCAGGGGCTGCGTAAACTAACAGATTTCCCTCGTGAAGTTTAATAATAGATAAACCTAAATATTGCAAACATAACACCACCGTGAATAAATACAAACGGTAATAAGAAATAAGAAAAGAAGAAGAAAAAACCTCCTTTTTGAGGTGGAGGGCAGGTCTCGTTCAAGATTAATACGGTTTCGAGGGAGCCCCTACGACCTCCTATCTGAGTATCTCCCATTTCCCCTCGTTTTTTCCTGTATTCTACACTTATATGATTTCTGAATGTTCCAATTGTCAACCAATCAAAGGACAATTCTTTGAGCTATTTAATTGTATGAACTAACAAAATAATTTAAATATGGTAACAATTTAATGTGTTCTTCCATCAGGACATCGAGAACAAGACTAGATAATTAAGCTGAGTTCAGGCAAGTAGGAGATAAGGAAGGGGTTTAATCCGATCAGTAAACGAGCAATTAGTCAGTATTCCAGTATCAGTAAAATGTATAGGTCAGCATTTGTAGAAAACTACTTGGTTGAAAATGTTCATCATATAACATTTTCTAGTTAAACGTATATTAACGATCTAATTATCAATTTTCCAATTAACCCACTCCCTGAGATTGTCCTTTTGGTCTAATTTCACCCACTTTTCGATGAGTGTTTTCACTATCAATACTTTATATATATATATATATATATATATATATATATATATATATATATAAACCCCCCCCTCCCACTGGTCCGATTTCAGCCATTAACAAACTTGGTCTTTCTTTTTGCATAAAACGAATAAATATCAAGTTTTGGTAACGACCAAGCAAAAATTACGACCGCTAGAGCGTTAACAAACAAATCAAACAAATATATATATATATATATATATATATATATATATATATATATATATATATATATAAATGTGGTCATCCTTGAGGCATCATTTTATTTATGTTAGATTTGCTAAAACAGTTTTTACCGTAATACAAATAAATAGTGTCTTAAAATAATCATTTTTGTAATTTGTTAATAATATGTTAATTTGCATACAACTAGGGGCTGAAAATCTGAAGACTTAATTAAAGAATAAAATGAATACGAAGGAAATTAATAGAAGAATTTTAGACGGAATACTCATAATGGTCAATAAAAAAGTGGTTTGCATGGTGGTTACACCTTTGATCTGTGGATTGGAAAAATGCAGTTATTTTTCCATGGCCCTTCAATCTGTAGTTAGTGGTAGGGGTTTAAATAGCAAAGAATGCAGTGTTCTATGTAATTCCTACAATACAATTATCACACACTTCTACAAACCTATAATATTGTGGCGTACTGAGCCAAATGTAGATTTTTACAGTCGAACTTTTGGCATTCATTTGCAAGTGGATGATGTTGATTGTATAATTGGTCGAGTCCTCTTGATAACATCTTCCTTCTCTGAGGTGTAAATCCTTCACACTTTGAAAATCATAATAGTCACTTAACATAAAAGGGTTCCATCGACCATATCGTTATAGCGGTTTTCCATTTTCGCATCCTCGCAGAGTTTGTGCTTCTAACTGACTCATGACTCGATTTTCAACAAAATTTCTTCCAATCCATTTTTTTGTGGTGCTGGATGGTGAAGGAGTTATTATCTCAGGTAAGAAAAAACGCCTCTTTCCTTCACTGTTCTTTATTCGTTGCGACAGAGCGCTTTCAGAGCATACGCTCCATCATCAGTGCCCTGCTGGCAAACAAATACCATAAAAACCATAAAAACGTTTTATACGTCATTTAATTAAACAATTTAGAAAATATATGTACATGTCGATGGTCAAGAGTTAAAACAAAGAATATTTACAGATATAAGAAAAACTATTTTTACAGATTAAAATTAAAAACTTGTCAGTAGAATATATACACAATTTCAATAAATAGTTAAAATAAACAAATGAATAAAAAATGAATATTTACAGTTAAGTCTAAAATAGAATAAATAGTAAAAAGCGAATAGTCCAATTAAAATTAAAAAACAAAAATGAAAAAACAAAATGAAGGAACAACCACCGGAGGAGCTACAGAAAGCAATACATACTGAAAACGTAAAAGAGAAATTGAGAAGCGAGACAACGACTAACCTCTTCACAATGATGTGACCGGAACCAAGGATTCCCTGTGACTGAGGCCTCGGGACCGGAGAGCAATGAGAGAGGCTTCCGAGACATGGTGTACTTCCAGGGTGTGCTTTATTGTCTCATGGCAACTATTCAGGTACGAGTGCAACCCATTAAGTTCTAGCATGGTACCTTTAAAAACGATAAGAACATTATCAACATAGCGTCCCCAGAACAAGTTTTTAATTTTAATCTGTAAAAATAGTTTTTCTTATTTCTGTAAATATTCACTGTTTTAACTCTTGACCATCGACATGTACATATATTTTCTAAATTGTTTAATTAAATGACATATTGTACAACGTTTTTATGGTTTTTATGGTATTTGTTTGCCAGCAGGCCACTGATGATGGAGCGTATGCTCTGAAAGCACTCTGTCGCAACGAATAAAGAACAGTGAAGGAAAGAGGCGTTTTTTCTTACCTGACATTTCTTCCAATGTCCAAAAAATGAGGTACTATCAAAATTATATATATATATATATATATATATATATATGGGTTAGAGAGGATGAAATTTCTCGAATTCGAAATATCTCCGGTATTATATGTCGGATCGAAAAATTGTATAAAACCAACCTTATTGCAAATGTAATTCCCTGCAATTGTTGTTATATATGTATTTAGTTTATCATGATTATTAACCGAGATATTTGTACATTTCAGGACTAAGTAAGCCCCCTCTCCTACTCATGCCATATTAACAATAAGCGAACCACTTTATTCGAAGCTTAAATACCAAATATTGTTTCAATTGAACTATTAATTTGTGGCTGTAAATGCAAATACGATGTGTGGTTATCTAATTACGATTTACAGTCATTATTCATTATTTAACCGTTTAATTCAAAACCAACGTTCATAATCGTTAATGGCTGTAATCGGACCAATGAAAGTGCGGGGGGAGTTTAGAAGGGGGAATTCGAAAATTCAAAATATCTCTCTTATTATTAGTCTTGTCGAAAACTATATTGCCAATCTTATTAAGCTATTGATGCTCTGAAATTCTTATTCTATACATTTTTTCGTAGCGTAAATACTGTGCGAGTCATTCGTATTTTCTTGTTTTCAGCCAACATTAAACCCTTACTTCTACTCATCGAATTTTTACTCACATGTGGAAAATATAAAGGAAGATGAGATCATTAGTGCGTCATTCCTGCACGTGGGAGATCTGCTTAGTTTACGCAGCCTACGAGTGACGGAATTTCTTTCTAGGAATAGGAAAGTCTTCAAAGGCTGATAGTTCTGCACAATGATGAATTGCTCTAATTGCAGAGTTTAGATCAGGGCACTTTAATATTATTATTCTTTTCTATGACAAGCCTAGTTACATTGGTCAAAGAGATGTAACTATCATACGCAGAAATGATGTAATAAAATATAGTACCTTCCCGGAGCATTACTATATGGAATTTCAGATTATATATTGAAATTAAAATTTTTTATCTCGGCTCATTTTGTCCAGCCTCAACGAACCTGAATATCCTTAGAGATCGTTTTAAAGAAACATACATTCCAGTAAGAATAATAGTTGTACCTTTTAGAAATTAAAAGAAATATTATAACCATATGGTGGCAGAGAAGCTAATTAGATTACCTGTCTCATGAATAAAAATTACCTGTGTTGATAAAATTGAATGTGGGCCTCTGAATTCATGTTACATTATTTATGTTTCATTGAGTTAAATTTGTCATTTAGACCATTATCTTAAACAATATAAAAAAGAAAAATGTCCGTCAGGCAGGGGCTGGGCGAACTAAGCAGATTTCTAAAGTGCTTGGGAAGGTATAACACGCTTGTGATCTCATTTCACCACAAATTCGATATTTGTAAATGCCGAAGAGAAAAAGGGCCGGAGGTTACTGAAGGCAGAAAACAAGAAAGTACGAATATTTCCTAAATCTAGAGTGGCAAAAAAATGAATGTAGTAACAATTGTAGAACATCAATAGTTTAACAAGATTGGTTCTATAACATTTTACGATTCGAGTCATAACAACGGAGATATTTTGAATTTTCTAAACCCCCCCTCCTTCCTCTAAACCCCTTCATTCCAAGTCCGATTTCAATAACAAATACGATCTTTGACCATGGCTGAGACGGTTAAATATCGATAATGGTTGAAATCAAATAAACATTTTCGAGTAAAGAACAAAAATCTTAATCCATCATCACATAACGCATTTGCATATATCTCACGAATTAAAAGTTCAATGAAAACCATATTTGGTATTTAACCTTAGAATGAAGTAGATCAGGTCATAACAGCTTATTGTTGATACGACAAGAGTAGGATGAAAATTTAAAAAAAATGCAAATATCACGGTTAATAATCAAGATACTGAAAAAAAAAACACAAGTAACAACATTCACAGAACATTAAATCTGCAATAATGGAATTTTCGAAATCCCCCCTTAAACCCCCCTCACCCTTGTCCGCTTTCTCCCATCAACGAACTTGATCATTCTTTTTACATAAAACTATTAAATATCGTGTTTCGTAACGATTAAACAAAAATATGCTATTGCAAGAGCGTTAACAGACCAATATAAATATATAATTGTGAAGGGACCTCATCTTGGTCATCTCGTGGGTAGGGTCGATGGGAATTTGAGGAAATTTTTCGTAAATCACACCATGAGTACGACCTCAATAGCTAAAAATTAATTTATTTTATTTTATAAAACCATTTTAAATTGTTGTCTTTAATATTAGTATAATGTTTATTTTTGTAAAGTTGTTAATACAAATCATTGTTAAATTTATTAATCACCTAGTTGCGGGTGTTCCTGTAAATAAATAAATAAAATAAAAATAAAATGATTTTTGTAGGAGTCTAGTGTATTTATCTATATATATATATATATATATATATATATATATATATATATATATATGTGTGAATTTTTAGCTAATGAATTTCTACAGTATATAGACTCAGGAGAGCCATACCGCTATCCGAAGCTGAGAATGTACCGCTAACTGTCTACACCAAACACTCAGCATTAATCAATGCCGACATTACTTAGTACTATCACGGCCTGTTGCCAATTTAAACCAACAATCATTAACTACCTTCATTTTCCATATGCCTATAACATTATTCCGTTCGTATTTTAATAAATTCTAACGGTAATATTATATAGTCATTTGTGAAAGGTTAGCTAATAGCATAAATTAAAGTGGAAAAAGTTGATAGCACGGTTGATATCACCTCTGTCATAATTTTAAGAAATGATTCTCTATGCTTTATGTAATAAATCAATTTTTATTAAGGATAAATAACGGGTATTGTATAGAAGTTTTAAATTTCAGTAATTTGTACAAACAAACAGGATCGACACGACTAACTATTTCTTGAGTTTTCCCTTATTTCGTATTGCCACAAAAATTACTTTAAATCTTGTCAATTCTCTTTTTCTCGAATAATTGAAATATGTTATTATGTCCTAGTTACTCTATAAAAACTAATCGTTTTACGAACAATGGAATTAATCAGAAGGTGGGGCTGTTCTTTTCAGTAGTAGATATTTATTTGCGAGGTTCGGCAGTTCAATTAAGCCAGTAAGAAGGCATTTACCCACTAATATTTTCAATCATTAAATTCGAATATTACTCGTTTTGGATTATATGTTCACCTGTCTGTTGACATCATCTATACGTTTATCAAAAGTTATTTTACTAAATAATGCTATTATTCTTGTAAGCGTCCGTAAATGTTTTATAAACTACTGAATACATCGACTAAAAATTGATTCACGGATAGAATAATGGTATTGGGTTGTAAAATAAGTTCGCAGCGTTTTTTACTGATGATTTCAATTAACACTTTCGAGTTTTGTAAATATTTTTAATCAATTATGTATGACCAATTTTGATCTATTACATATTGCCATTGTCAGGTAATTTTTTAAGTCAGTCTTCCCAGAACGTCTCAGATTTTTGCGCAATTAACTCCTCTATGTGCGTTTTGTAGTCCTCCAGTGAATTAAATTGTCCCCCGTTCCGTTAAGAAAGTTTAGAAGGGCCCGAAAATCTGTTGGACCAAAGTCTGGTGAATAGGGTGGGTGGAGGAACATATTCCACCCAAACCGCCTGTGCAGCGGATTTTCCTTTTCGGAAATAAAAAATAATATATCATTAAATGACGAAAATTAATCTTTTTCTCTTCCATTTCGGGCAAGCATACCACATACAGATAAAGAATCTCGGTTGAAACTGATGAGTAAAAGCACCTTAACTAATCCTTTTTTTAGAATATGTAAACATTATAGACCAAGTAAACATGATTTTTAATCACAGAGAGGATTAAATTGAAATATTGATAACCGCTATGAAGTTATTTTACAACCTATTATTAATCATGCTATGTTACATATACTCCTTATGGTGTGTTACACATTTCTTGTTTTTATAGATTTCGAAAAAAACAAAATCACTCCTTAGACTGGAAACTAAAATGGGACATATGGATCATTGGACATAGGTCATATGCTCTGTATTGATTACTTGAAAATTTTAAGAAAAAAATAATACTAATTTAAATTCATTGTATTTAATCACTGGAGTCAATTTTATTTTAATTAATTTTGTCCTTTAGATAAGTTAAAACATTTTATTTTTTCTCCTTGAGTTGACACAATATAGGTGATCTTAAATTAAAGCATTTGGTGTTCTGGATTCTTAATGCATTATAAGAAGTCAGAAGTGAAGGAAGGTCTGTTCTACACGGTTTAATTGATTAGTCACTCCTAACAGTATAAACGCTCCTTTAATATAACACTTTAGCATTTCCTTTCTTTGTCGCTCCTCGCCAAGTCCAGGTTCTTAACCAGGAGATTTTAAAATTCTTTCAAAATTACTTGAGGCCAATCATTTTTTTAATTTAATATACAATATACTGCAGCTTTTAGCAGATTTCCCTTAAGGGGAATCAGCTATTGAGGTCGTACGCAAGACGCGATTTTCGAAAAATTTCTTCAAATGTCCATCAATCTACCCAGGAGATGATGAAAATGAGGTCCGTTCAAAATTATATATATATATATATATATATATATATATATATATATATATATATATATATATATATATATGTCTTTTAACGCTCTAGCTGTCGCAATTTTTGGTTGATCGTTACCAAACTCGATATTTAAACGTTTTATGCAAAAAGACAGATCAAGTTCGTTAATGGCTGAAATCGAACCAGTTGGAGGGGGGGGGGTATAGAGGGGGAGATTTTTGAAATATCTCCGTTACCGTACGTCGAATCAAAAAATTGTATAAAACCAATGTTATTGCAAATTAAATTTACTATAAATATTTTTCTGTACATTTATTCCCTATCTTGAATATTAACCGAGATATTTACATTTCTATTAAATGTAGGCGAATAACGGACGAGTGAGTTCCCGCCAAAACCTAGTTCGGCCGTTTCCGTAGCTGTTCGGCTCTCTTATGGAGATTTCTCTATTGTATAACTTTACGTGGGAAATCTGCTTAGTTTAGGCAGCACCTGCGTGACGGACTTTTTTTCATTCAGAAATGGTACTAAGGGTTTCACTTTCTTGAGACTTAGTGATTGCTCTTAGGAAAGACTTCGAAGTCAAATAAAACGGAACCGAGTACGGTGAGGGATTTTTTTCTAAAGGCCTAA
The DNA here is from genome assembly GCA_019009955.1 of Riptortus pedestris. Taxonomy (NCBI): domain Eukaryota; kingdom Metazoa; phylum Arthropoda; class Insecta; order Hemiptera; family Alydidae; genus Riptortus; species Riptortus pedestris. The sequence goes on from CM032233.1 coordinate 19,734,047, forward strand.
AAAGTATTAATGTTGGGTGAAGATTTTAGTTTACGTTCAAGTTTAATTTACACATCCATATTGCCTTACCTCTCAACTTAACTTTAATTGAATCATTGTGATGAGTTCGGCTATCTGCTCCAGCGGTTTGAATTTATGTTGTTAGGCAAATTTTCGATGGAAATGCGTCCATCTTCGTAAGGCAATAAATTTAATTTGAATAGTTACTTAATTTAATCATATGTTTTGGATTTTATTTGAATATGGTGTTCCATGTTTCAGAGAGTATGAACTGTTCCACGCCGTTTACTGTATTTGTTCTTTTGTTAATTTCGAGAGCTTCTAGGACCAATCTTTTACCGAGGTGATCTTCTATGTGTAGAACTTTTGTCTCATCGAATTTACTTTGGTGAGAGGGGCTTAGGTTGGCCGTGAGGGTTAAGGCGTTGGCCTTGATTTCGCATGGTAGACCTAGAGTGGCGGGTTCGATTCCCGCCCTGGGCAGTAAAAAGTTATTTAGTGATGGACTCATTAAATAAACTCCTTGATAACCCGTCCCGATTAGCCATAGTAGCATAAAGTGGACGTAATTAATAATAAACAATAAACTTTGGTGAGAACAAATACTTGCGTGTCTTGCGTGCTATGTTCTCTGGTGTTTCAGATCAGCCATTTGTTGGTTGACTCTTGTAGCAGTCTTCTTACCTGCCTGTCCCACACAATCTTTACAGAATATCTCCTTTATTCCGAGTCTAATCGGGAAATGTTATAGAGTCAATCTTGTTAAACTATTAATGCTCTACAATTGTTGTTCTTTACATTTTCTCTTAACTCAAATGTTAAGCAACTTATGCTTAACGACTTTCGTGCTTTCAGCCTTCAGTAAGGGCAACAGCCCTTTACTAAATAATATTTGACATTGAAATAAAAATATGTGGTGAAATGATATGACAAGTGTATTATACCAGCACGTGGGACACCAGCTTTCTTTATGCAGCTCCTGCGTGACGGATATTTTGGATTGCCACTTACAGGGCGAAGTTAAACATTGTAGTGTCTCCTTGCCTCAAGCCACTGGCTATATCAAAGTCACAAGAGACGCCACCATAGGTCCCTATATGATATTTCGCGTTATTAGCTGACCTGAAGTACACGAGATTCGGAGTTTAGGGGATTCTTTCAAAATGCTGGAGTTCACGTTTCTTAGTTGCAGCACGTTGAAATGCCTTTACGGGATTGTTGCAGAAAGTAATAGTGTATAAGCAGGTATAAAAGTAAAATAGTAATTGGCTCCTGATCCGCTTTAAGAGTTCACGAGGAAGGCGAAAGCTCAAATATATAAAGCGGTCAACCAACAGTTACCTACCCCACCAAGAAAAACAGGAGAGCGGCTGAAGCCTGTGAGAAAAGAAACCTGAGAAAAATATTTGAAGGAGTGAGAAAGCAGTCCAGATGTAGGATCAAAAGCAGCTAATACTCTGACTTCTTTGGCGAGCCTGATATCATCTAAGATATTAAGGCAGGCAGATTCCGTACTTCGGGAGAATGAATCCCAACAAAAAGATATGCAGGAAAAATCTGTATGGTAGGTTGAGACGGAGGGATAATGCCTAGGACTTACGAAGGCACGTGGCTAGGACGCACTGAACAGTGTAAGACGGTGGGATAGGGCCAGGTCCTAAGGGGACTGTAGCGCCCAAACTATATAAACAACACATATATTATACGTCTTTATTTATTTATTTATTAACGTCCACTTTATGTAACTGTGTCTAATTGGGACGGGTTATCTAAATAAATTCCTATTGCCCAGGTGGGAATCGAACTCGCCACTCTAGGTTTACCATGTGAGATTAAAGCCAAAGCTTTAACTCACATGGCTAACCTGAGCCCATTACGTCTTTTTTTAAATAAAAATTTTTTTTTTGTCCTAATTCATTTAGCTGTTCTTTGGTTTTTTTTAATTTTAAAGCAAACATTATTGAAAATGAAATATCAAAAATATTAGTATCCGAATTGCACACTATTTACGAATTTGAAAGAGGGAAATTGTTTTAGAATATTATACCAGTAGGCAAGGTGTATACAATGAACCTTTTCATATCCCTGGAACAGATACACCAGTGTGCATAAAAGCACGCGTGAACTCGCAAGCACATACAAAAAGGTGCGTTTGAGCGTTGAATCCCTCACTCACAAACTCACACAAGGGGTCGCACTAACTCACACAAATATACACAAACAAAAAGGTGACACTGAGCGAGCAAGCCTTCACTTTTAAAGACAAACATGTGAGTGTACTAACTCAAATGCACATGCACGCATAAACACACACACACACACACACACACACACACACACACGCAAAGTTACTGCGTGGAAGCACGAATACACACTCAAGTGATCGTACTAGTTGGCAGTCTCATACACTCACATATATCAAAAGCAGGTTTTCGTCTGAACCTAATTCCAGTAGCTCAACAAAGTAATTTAACCATTAAAAAGTTTGGATAGTCGTGACTGGCTTCTCTTTCTTCTGGATTACCTCGTGAGGTAAGAAATCCGTCTGTTTCTTCATTCCACAAAAATAAAAAGTTAAAGGTAAAAATATGGATATTTTATATTGTTTTCAAACCAGGAGAGGTTTGTAAAATATTATTATTTTTTTCTTATTGCATATTTATACTAGTATTGGGACTTAAGTTAGCCATGTGAGTTAAAGCGTTGACCTTAATCTCACATGGTAAAACTAGAGTGGCGAGTTCGATTCCCGCCTGGGCAATAGGAATTTATTTAGTGACGGAATTCATTAAATTAAATCCCTAGCCTCACCCTGGCTAGAAAAGAGTGGTAACCTGTAGAGTACCCGTCCCAATTAGCCTTAGTTGCGAAAAGTGGACGTTAATAAATAATTTAAATTCAAATACTAGTATTGTATGATACGATGTCTTTATGTCGTAAATTATCGTGAAACTGTAACTACGCTATGACATTTGCATGTACGTACCCGTATATAAATTGTATTCTAATAATAAAATATAAACTAATTTCAACGACCAATATCATGGAAATTTATCATTTGACTATTGATTTTGTTTTTCCAAATAAGCCTCCGTTGAATTTTTTTACTCAGAGATATTTGTTCATAAGGAATAGTAGGATGAAGTTGACTTGAAAATTTTGGCGAGCGTGTGATGACTAAGAGAGTACAGCTAACTAATGAAAAGATAGATTTATATCATATATCGTAGGATATAGGTGTTTAGTTGCAATATCATCCCAATATGTTTAAAAAAAATATTTAATACAGTATCAAATGTTCATATCTTTTAATTTGTGACATTTGAATATTCAAGAAAAAATGCTGAGCTGTAGAAAAGAAGTTACGGTGTTATGAACTCTAGACTTTGTTAGCCGAGTTGTAATTCTACTTACAGTTGGTTCTAAATTGACTTCTCCAAACAGTAAATTACGGAAAAACACTCTCAATAAAGCTAAAAGGACCACTTGTGGCTTCCAGACCGCAGGCTTACCACTACTGGAATATACCATTTGTCTTTTATACAAGGAGAGCATTGAAGCTGGATCTGCGGTTGCGGCGTCCGTTTCATATTGCAGTAATCATGTCTGGGGTTTCTTTCTTTGCTTCACCACTTAATTAGATAAAAAAATGAACTGGTAAATTAACTGGTAATTATTTAAATTAAATTAATTGGTAACCCATTACCAGGAAACACAAATTACTAGACTTAAATTCTTATCAATTACGCTTAGAAACAATTAATTAGCAGCATATTTTATATCCGTGGGGAATGTATGTATTGAAGAATTAAACAAAGTCCGTCACACAGTGGTTTATAAACTAATATTAATTTGATTGAAAACTATTTACTATATCTGGTTCTGTAATTTATAATGAATCAGAATAATTTTTAGATCAATTAATCAAATTTAAGTAGTCCAAAAACTTAAAATGGGGGGGGGGTACCAGAACATATTGGCATGTATCTCGTGTAATAAAGATCTCTGGAAAACAATATTTGGTATTTAAGTTTTGAATAATGTGTTTTATTATATAACAGTGTATTGTTAGTTTAACATTAGTAGAAGTGGGGATTTGCTGAAGGCTTAAAACTATAAAATCCAGATATCTCGGTTAATATTTATGATACAAAAAATAGAACAATATTTATAGATCATTTAACTTGGTTCTATACAATTTTCGATCCAACTTATAGTAACGGAGATATTTCAAATTTTCCCGTCTAATCCACCCTTCCCATTCATTTCAGCCATTAACGAACTTGATATTTCTTTTTGCATAAAACGATTAAATATGGAGTTTGGTAACGATCAAACAAAAATTGCGACCGCTAGAGCGATAACAGACCAATATATATATATATATATATATATATATATATATATATATAAAATTTTGAACGGACCCCATTTTTGACATCCCTGGGTAGGATCGATGGACATTTGAAATTTTTTTTTTCCAAACTCGCGTCATAAGTACGACCTCACTAGCTGATTTCCCTTAAGGATAATCTGTTAAAAGGGTACATAGACAAAAGTAAATATTTTGTAGTAATTTATTTAGGTCCACTTTATGCTACTCTGGCTAATTGGGACGGGTTATCTACATGTTACTACCCTTTTCTAGCCAGAGTGGGACTAAGAATTTTATTTAATGAGCCCGTCACTAAAGAAATTCCTATTCTCCAGGCGAGAATCGAACTCCCCAATCTAGGTTTACCATGGGAGATTAAAACCAACGCCTTAACTCACTCGACTAACCTGAGCCCCCAAAAAGAAATATAACACTTAGTAATACTGTTAAGGTCTTCGGGTATTGACCGTGTCTGAATTTTCTTGGTATCGGTCCACCTAGGCCAGCACCTTAACTTCATCGAATTTGATGCTGTGATTAGTTTCCCAGAAGTGTTCTGCTATTGCTGATTCTTCTGTCCGAAACTTTTTCAAACTCTTGATATGCTCGGCGACCCTGGAGTTTATCAATCTGCCGGTTTGTCCAATATATTCTAAGCCGCAAGAACAGGGTATGCTGTATATTCCTGGGATTTTTGTCTGGAGTTGATCTTTGCAGAGATAGCCCTGAGGAAGCTAGAAGCATGTCTAACGAAACGTTGGCAACTAAAATGCAGACACGGTCAATACCCGAAGACCTTAACAGTATTAATGACCAGGACCGTGGAAGTCTACGAGTTTATTTAAATATAACGCTTATGTAAAATTTACAAGTATCTAATCTTTCTTGTAATCTAATGTGCTACGTTGCCAGGAAGTTTTTCTATCTCGAAAATTATGGAAGTTATTTATATTTTGGCGATTTCAGTCTGTAGATAAGACCGATTCCTAGTCATGCGATTTATATTTGATGATGGTATATCAATAAATATCTCATGCATATCATACATTTCAATTGTTGCGGGCGGAGGGGTGTACTAAGGAGAAATAGGAATTGAAGATATCGCCTGGGGATCATTCATGAAAATAGAAAATCCACATAATACGAGAGCCGTTTTTAATTCACTCTGTCCTATAGATTAGAAAAGCGTCCATAAATAATGTGTTTGATGAGTAAACATTAAAAAATAAATCAATAAACACATTTGTTTCCATCGATACTCGAAAAAAGCTCAAATCTGCAATAAATATTTTAACGGGCACTTTCTCATATTTTTAAGATTTCGTAGCAATGAATATTATGTATTCCTAACAAGAACTACTCCAGTTTGCAAACAGTCTGGAGTGTCAAGCTCTTTGGAGTTTGTCCTCCTTACTATAATAGTACTTGACCCTTATTGTTTTAGTTTGAAGAGTGGCGTTCTTTTCACTATTCAGGAACTAGCTTTTAAAGAACAAACATTTCTCAACAAAAAAGAAAAAGAAACTATTTTATAAATTGATATTATTCATAATGGTTGGAATAATTATGTGGTGGATCCAAATTGTGTTCAGTAGATAGCTAATAATATATAATTTCTGTTTGTACTTTTTGTGCAATAATATGGATAAACAAAAGTCCTTCACGCAGGGGCTGCGTAAACTAAGCAGATTTCCCACGTGAAGTTATACAATAGAGAAATCTCCATACGAGAGCCGAGCAGTTACGGAAACGGCTGAACTAGCTTTTGGCGGGAAACTCACTCGTCCGTTATCCGCCCACATTTAATAAAAATGCAAATATCTCGGTTAATATTCAAGATAGAGAATAAATGTATGGAGCAATATTTATAGTATCCTTAATTTGCAATAAGATTTCTTCTATACAATTTTTTGATCCGACGTATGGTACAGGAGATATTTCCAATTTTCGAATATCCCCCCTCTAAACCCTCCCTCCCACTGGTCCGATTTCAGCTATTAACGAACTTAATCTGTCTTTTTGCATAAAACGTTTAAATATCGAGTTTGGTATCGATCAAAAAAAAATTGCGACCACTAGAGCGTTAACAGGCAAATATATACATATATATATACATATAATTTTGAACGGACTTCATTTTCGTCATCTCCTGGGTAGGATCGATGGACATTTGAAGAAATGTTTCGAAAATCGCGTCATGAGTACGACCTCATAGCTGATTTCCCTTAAATTAAATCTGCTAAAAATAGTATTTGGTTGCAAAATACATGGATTTTCACAAGCCACAATAGTGAACCACCAAGACTTGCTAGATTTGATGAAATTTGTTTTAAAAAAATGTTTTGTGACATACTTACAGAATCAGTGTATTGTTAAGGTTCATTCAAATTGCATATATATTTTTTTCTAGCAGAACCCAGTAAAAGTCGTTTTAATTATATCATGGGTTTTATCGCACATGTGTTTACTCACATTAGGCAATAGTGCTAAGGTTTTAAACTAATATTATTACTTGTTTTTAGTTAATTTCGATATGCTGGGGCTCACGGACAACCAGAATCCATACGGAGCTCTGCCTCCGATAATAGCCCGAGGAATAGGGCGAAGTGCTGGTGCCTTGGTTGCTGACTATGTTGCAAGTCTCTTCAACAACAGGAGGTCATCCCGAGCAAGTCCCGATGCCACCCCACCCAACACTAAAGGATTATTTCATGGAGGAGAGAGGTAAGAACCGCAACAAGAAACTATTGGAACCAGTTGCATTTACAGTTCAGACTAGTCGTATTTACACCCATATATATATATATATATATATATATATATATATATATATATATATATATATGTCTGTATGTCTGTGATATTGTGTGGGCGCATTGTGTTTGTTTGCGTAATTCGTGAAGCTTATCCTTTTTCACTAAATTCGTCAAAGATAAGCTATGTTTATATGTAGTAAAGTAAATTTATTTTCCAGTAAATTACATTACAATTATTTCAGAAATACATAATAATTTACGGTTTCGTATATACAGTTAGCACAAACGACGTATTATACAGTTTATAATAAATCCATAACACATGCTTCTATATAAATATTTAAAGATTATAATAAAAATGTATAATGATGATACATAATATTGATGAAAAGAAAGAACATAAATAACTACAGTAGAAGTGTTTCCTTATTATTATTATTATAAGGTCATAAAAAAAAAAAACAATTGAATCTACAAATTAAATTCAAAACAAAGGAGTCTGCGATGTCTTCCAGCACTCTTCAGATATTAATACAAGTTAATGTAATCTCCTCCGTTGAGGATGGACATTACTTGATCCTTTCTGAGAGTAATTCGACCAAATAATAGGTGTCTTCAGGTTCCTGGAGGTTACACAATGAACAGTCAGCGGTGCCATCCCTAATTCAAAGCTTTTTGTTCTCTATGTTTATATGCACTTGAAAATAGAAGCTTCTTATTATATTTCTTCCTATTTCCTAATCTTGAGTCAAAATTCAGGTTTGAGGGTCAGTTGTTTTTATAACTACAAAAGTAAAGGAAACTGAGATACTACATTTAAAATAATTTTCTTTGATATACGTTATCTCCAATTATATCCAGTGCATCGGATCAGAAAATGTTGTAGAGCATAATTTATGAATGTTTTTAAGAAAAATCAGAAAGAACCTTTACAACTCTTTTGTATCTCTAATAGATATGGGTAAATGTGCAATTGTTTTCTTTCCACCGTCATCTTAACCCCCTCCAACCCAAAACTTTTTGTTCAATATTATGCTAGCCATAATATATTTTTCAATTATGTCTGGTTTATGTTTCAGAGCTCTCCTTTATGTGGTAGTTGAAGATTTCTTATCAAACTTTGGCCTTGACGGGAAGGCGTGTTTGTTGAGAGCTATTTGCGAAGTACATGGATATTCTCTGAAAAACCTTGGATTCTTAGGAGAGATATTAAAACTATTTTTCACGTAAGTACAATGATGATGTTTCATGCGTAAAATTTCCTAGTCCTTCGGAGGGCACAGTGAAGTAAATACTTTTTGTAAATTTAAAGTTGAGAGTACCGAATACTTTGCAATCAGGTAATGAACAAGAAATACAAAGATTAAATATGATTCACGAAAACTCACGACAGTAGCAACTTCGTGCCCCGTACCGATAGCATTTTCCAATTTACAGTCATAGTTCTGTCCGTTATGAACCCATTGTAAGTGAAAAGTTTTGGTTGAGAATTAATTTCTATATGCAACTCCCTCGTAGGGTCTTCTCAATTTTTAGACGAAGTCTTACATTTTTTGCTCCAATGATCAGTGATTTAATACTCTTCTAGTTCGTCAGTTTCTTCTCGGCTTGATGAACCTTCGAAAAATCGTAATTTTTGAAAGTCCCTCGACCTTAATTACCCGGAACTCCGAAGGGGTTCAGCTCATACGTCCGTGGATCTGGGAATGATTGCAGTTCCCGCTTCCCGAGTTAGCTTCGAACTCTTACCGTGTATGCCTATAATAACAATGTCTTCGAGTTTTTACATATTTGTGACATATTAAATCACTGACAACTGGAGTAGAAAACCCAGCAGTCATTTAAAAATATAAAGTAAAGAAAATGGTGAGATTAGTTCTGGTCTGTTAATGATATTTTTTTTCATCGCAATTTATTTTAATTTCTCATAAAAAAACAAAAACTACTATCTATGAAATTTGGGATAATTTTGATTGTTTTAAGCAATAGTTACAAAAATTACGTCACCTAGGGGCTGAGTAAACTAATCAGATTTCCCACGTGTGCTACGTATTTTTATTTATCTCAAAAAGTAAAAGTCCAATAAGAACAATATTTAGTATTTAGGCTTCAAATAAAATGCTTCAGGAATATAACAGCTTTTTGTTAATATGACATGAGTAGGAATGGGGTTTACTGAAAACCGAAAACTAAAAAATGCAAATATCTCGGTTAATAATCACGATTGAGAAAAAAAGTACATAACAACATCTATAGACAATTAAATTTCCATTGGTTCTATTTAATTTTTCTATCCGACGCATAATAACGGATATATTAAGAGTTTTCGAAATTCCTCCCCTCTTAACACCCTCCCCCCCCCCCCCCGCCTACTGGTCGGATTTTAGCCATTAACGAACTCGATCTTTCTTTTTACATAAAACGTGAAACGATATCGAGTTTGGTAACGATTAAATTAATATTGCGACCGCTAGTGTGGTAACTGACAAATATATATATATATATATATATATATATATATATATATTTATACAATTTTGAAGGGACCTCATTTTCGTCATCTACAAGGTAGGATTAATGGACATTTGAAGACATTTTTCGAAAATCGCGTCATGAGTAAGAACTCAGTTGCTGATTTTCCTTAAAGGAAATCTTCAAAGTTGTTTATCTTCTAGAATGAATTGACGAAAAAAAAACTCAAGAAATATTGCTTCAGAATGGTTTTTTAAATAAATTTTATTCTGACTCAGATATTTATTAAGGACATTTGAATCTTACAATTGTCTCGATATAAATAGTAGGCAATGGGCCCTATGCATTTTTACAACTCTCTGTAATAATGATCAATACCTTTCACGTACCATATTAAACGATTCTCTAGAAGCAGATATTCTTATTACTAGAAATAAAACCCATGTCATACTTTCATAGATCCTTCTTACCGGATCTAACGTACCTGTAGTTACGTTAGTATCCTGCTTAGTTGATGAAGCTCCAGTGTGACGGAATTTGTAACCTATGGGCTATAATATGAATATCAAATGAAAACCATAAGTTAAAGTTTGTGTTGTATATCTAAATGTTTGCTTCTAATTACAGAGCCAGCAAGTCGCCTTTTGCTGAAATTCTAACGGATTATGTGAAAGCGGAGAGACAAGGAATGGAGCATGGAGAATGTTTTCCATATTTCAAGAAATGTCCGAAGTCATTGTTTATGGCACCCAACAACAATGCATACGTGTGAGTTCTCGAATAAAATTCTTTTGTTACATTTTATATATATATATATATATATATATATATATATATATATATGTGTGTGTGTGTGTGTGTGTGTATAATAATACACATAATTACTAAATTGATATATAATTACGATGAATAATTAGGTGACAGGTAAATGAGGGAGATAAATTTTCAAAATAATGATTTATGATCATCTCACATTTTTTCTGATTCTTGGACCACTTTTGGGCCTCCCTCATGGTCCAGGATCTAATATATCAAATAAATCTAATTTTTTGTTTTAAAGGTTTAAAGATTATTTTCAAAACCTCCTTTTGAAAAAAATGGAAATGAATGTCTTTCTCGAATCTGAAGGTCGTCTAAAATATATGTGGGAAACCCCTGGCCCGCGGTAAGGTTTGATCCCGCCCGCGAGACTATTTGAAAAACTCAATCAAACAATCATATTACACTGCTAACTCCAAATGAGGAATATGAGGAGGGATTTGTGCGTTTTGCAGTATTTATAAATGTGAACAGTTATTTTCAGTGATGAAAGTTAATAAATTGAAACATCGTAAAAGGCTGATTTACGATAATTTGGAAAATTCTTTTCGTCTTTGTATCAGTGGAATTGATCCAAACATTAATTTCCCAAATTCAAGCTCAAGTGTCTCAGTGATTTCGGTGTCGCTATTTAAATTTCATCGTTTGTAATAATTCTAAATTTTACGAGTTAATTATAATGTTGTACCTATTTTTTTCATGTCATTTTAATAAACTGTGTTAAAATTACATTGTCGTATAATTTCATGTCTGATATCCATCGTTAAAAATTATGAACACTACTTTAAAATGCACTACTCTTAAAAGCGGCCCGAGAACGTATTTGCACACTAAAGTTTGGCCCGCAACATATCAAAGGTTGCCCATAGCTGGTCTAAAACATTTCAACTCACTTGGCTCATCATCAATATATAAATGCTACACATTGTAGTGTTCTTTCTGAATCTCCTCTTCCCATATTACTGAACCCGCAGAAATCCATAACCTGTTTCATGTCTTCAAAACAGGATTTTCCATGCCTCCCTCGTCGCTAAGCCCAAGGACCTTACCTTCAAATATTTATATGATGAAACCGTTGTGCCTTATGAGATGCCCAAGAATTTTCGTCCTCCTTTTTTCCATGGCCTTGGTAAGACTTTTGGTTCCACTTACCACATTTAGAACTTCACCATTGGACTTTTTTTTTACCTTGTTCTGATGATTCTGCGACAGATCCACATTTTAATTACTTCCAATCCAGTATATTCCCTTTTGTGGATAGCCCAACGTTTTGTTTGTTTATTATTATTTACGTCCACTTTATGCTACTAGGCTAATCGGGACGGGTTATCAACAGGTTACCACACTTTTCTATCCAGGGTGGGCTCAAAGAGTTTATTTAATGAGTACATCACTAAATAAATTTCTACTGCCCAGGGCGGGAATCGAACCCGCCACTCTAGGTCTACTATGTGATATTAGGACCAACGCCCTAATTTGCACGTCCAACCTGAGCCCAAATAGCCCTACTTTTGCTCCTATAAAGCTGTTCATTCCATAAGAAAGACTTAGCAAACTTTTTTTGGTATCCATAGTAAGCGTGGATGTTTATTATTCAAAATACTCTTTTTTCTTTGGAAGCTTGTTTAGCAAGTGCTATACTTCTATCGACCTCATGAGGACAATAACATTAATTCATGGTTGAATCCCTCGACATCCTTTGAATATAACTGTTTTTTTTTTTTAATTTTAAAAACACGTATTTTTTTAATTGCAAATGTTTTTGTGAACCGAAATAGGTTGAAAATGAATGACGCGAAAATAGTTTCGTTTTACGTAACTCCTTTTTAGACTTGATCGTCTTTGTGTTTACTTCATAAAAAGTTGAAGATCCTATGCTTTAAATAAAACTTAAATCAGTTCCACTAACTTCATCATTGATAGTAATTGAATTAGCAGATCTGTGATTAAAACAGATTCAACTTATCTATTAAATAAATGAATTCAAAATGTTGAGATGTTGAGACTATATTATGTCATTTGAACTGTTATTCCACTGCCCAGTTTCCAAAGAAATGTTTGCAATCACCAGTTTCGTATAGGGTTTATGTTTTAAACACGCCAATGACTTCAGCATAGAATATCCGTGTTTAATGAATGACGAAAATAGACCTTAAAGATATGACAAAATTGGTTATTCATAACATTCCAACTCTTCGAAACTTTTAAATGCTATGTTCCAGGTTCCTCCAGAATCTGTGGAAGGATTTTTCCTCCCAAAATCTTTCTTTTAATTTTTTTTTTCAAGTCAATTAATGAAATTTCTGCAGATGGTTTTTGGTATTTCTTGAAAATTTGATTCTAAATGTTTATGGTCAGTTTTATGATTTGTAAAACAAAATGATGATCTATTTACTATGCAAAGGTGTTTGAGAAAATAATTATTTCAAATACTCGTAAAGTAAAATTTATCAAAGTCAAAAGTTAAAGAGGAGACCCTATTATCTTAAAAATAATTAATGAATTTTATTTTTCAGGAGGGATGAATCGGAACATGATTCAGAAGAAATCATCTTAGAAAATGAAGAAGAAAAAGGTTCCTTTTCTAAAGTGTCAGTTTCTAAAGAAATGTTTGAAAACAATGTTATGTAAAATATCCTTGATGGCATTATAACTATATATGGGTAGCCATTTCGAAACGATTGTAGAACGTTTATAAACGAATGTAGTATATTGATTTATAGAAATTAAATGTTATTTTTTTAATTAATTGAGTGAAAAACGTACACTCCAAATATTTTGGTGTTTTGATCGATACGGGAGGTGACAGTTGGATGCTACTGTTAAGGTTTTCGGTGTTATTAAGAAACACAAATTATAAAAGTTACACTAATGTTACAGTTATTAACAGCGGAGACCACCAAACGTCCTCTATTAGTAGCGAATGTGAATTCTTATTCACAGTTCATAGTAAATTTTAAGTTAAAAGTGAAGCAAAACATAAGTAATAGTTCTAATTTTGGCCTTTATCATTGATCAAATCACTAACAGGCCTTTCTCATCCTACAGAATTCTTTTAAATAATTATTATATTTTTATGTAACGTGCAAAATCACTACCAGTGTAATTCGGAAGTAGGATAATGGTAAAGTATTGTTAATAAAACGGGCCCAACACTAGCCTAAAATGGCAAAATATTTCTAGCAAGTATCCAGTAAAGCGTACGTTTAATAATAATTTCAATTGCTTCAGTCGCAGTGGCACAGGAAAGATTGCTCTTTTTGCGTAACTTGTAGATTTTAGTTCTATGCCTGTCTATTCCACTTAGTATTTACTCTTCTAGTAGCTGAATCCCCATCATTTCCAGGTACATATTTCATATGCAGTAATACAAACAGAACATTAAATGTACAAATTGAATAGGTGCCGAATTTATTTAAAGATTATGGAGCATGTCAATGATGGTTATACAAAAAAATGGACATGTTTCTTTATTATTTAAAAAGGCGAATTATGAAAAATATGAAATTTTCATCAGTAACAATAATCGAATTTTATTTTTAAAAATAAATAAATGTGTTCGATATATGCCACGCAGCCCTATCTCCAACATTCTGTTCAGCATTATATGTATTAGATGATTTCTCTAGGAAATATATTTATAGAAAATATGCTCGTATTTTGATGAAGATATTTTCCAAACCAGTTAAATATAGAAACCTGAACAATAAAAAAAAATCATTTTATTATCCAATTTAAAATAGTCCATTGGTTTCTTTTACTAGGAAATCTCAACATCGTGTAACATTTTACATTTACGCTAGTACATTTTTATTTATTGTAACCAATGAAAAATATCAGCTACGTTGGAGTTTTCCTAAGTTATGGATTCACATACACATGATCAGCGTATTTTATCATAAAACACCCTAATTATACGCCTTTTTAAATGAGATTGTTTTGTTAAATACTAGTCGAAAAAGAAACAGTTATCCGTCTTCATAGTAGCCCCATGTTATAATTTTCATCACAAATTACATTAGATTTGTTATTTCGGTTTAAAAAATGGAATATTTTTATTAGTATTTAATGGACTGTTTTTAAATGACAACTGCATTATAAGACGACTACATCAGTTGACGTTTTGCATTCAATTTGTAAGGGGCGACTTCATGAGAGAACATTTTTATTCTTGGTGGTGTACGAGCGGGTGATGCATTTGGTAGCATATTAATCCGAAATGTGGGAAGACGAGAGATTGAATTCCAGCTAAGGCAGACATATTTTTTCCTAATCTAAAAATAAAAAAAACGTTACATTTAGTAACATATCCCATCTCATCAATAGAACAGACTGTTGAGACGTTTCCAGTGAATTCAAGCTATCGTTACGAGCAAAAATAATATGGGGTCTCCAAGTCAAAGCGATTCCTTGTGCCACTGTGGAAAGTTACATTCATAATGTGGGGTACTTCTTACCTCATGGAAATTTTGGAACACAAAGCAAACTATAGTGTGCCAATAACAGAATTTCAGAAACACTTAATACAAAAGATATAATTAATGACGGAACCGTAATAAAAATTAATTACAGCTATAGCTGAAGTTTTATTCTAGAACGACGAGGGCAATTTATTTTTGTACTTCATTTTATGTTTTTTTGATATCGATTTTTTTTCAGCGATGTTGTACCCGTTTACAGTTTGCTAAAACAAATAATTTACCAGATTGTAGATAATAAAGTATCTCTTTAGATAATACAAACCCTGCTATTACACATTTTATTATTCATTGAAATGAATGGAAGTTACTTATTATCATGGAGTGAATTAACCCCTCCCCCCCTTGTTAAATAGTAGAAACGTTTAAAGTGGAGGCCTTAAGTTAAATTTATTAAATTAAGTAGTCTATATTAATTATAATTTATCAATACACTATATAATATTAATTGTTGCTTCTATAGCGGCTTATCCTTTGTAGATTCTGAAGTATTAGGCATTTTGTAAGTGCTCCTGTTTTCGCTATCAAGGATTTCTTATTCTTATAACACTTCTTTGAACTCAATCATTTAGTTTAATGCCCATGATCATTATGAGTTTAGTATCTGCCCTACGCGTGATGAATGAATGCTATATAAACATATTACTATACAAAACAATGAACTAAGTTTTGCAGTGAAGAGAATCCTATGTTTGTGAGATCATTATGAAAAAAAAAAATCATTCAAATTTCGGTATTTGTATTCTGTTTATGTGTCATGTGTTCTAATAAAACTGGAAGTATTTGGTATTTAAAAAAAAAAACAAGAAGTTGAACAAGAAATAAACCGCCGTTTGATGTCATATTGTAAAAACCTTTTATATAATTGTACATTTTTTAGAACGTGGAATTGAAAATTTCGATTAATGAATAAAAGTAAAGGTCTAAGCGCTATCAAAGTGGGTAATAAGTTTTTTTTTTTTGAAATATTTTAGTGGACAAATTGTTTTCTCATATTCATGGTAGTGGTTTTCGCTGGCATAGTGTCACTCGATAAATATAGTTTTTCAAAACTCTTAGATTATGCTACTTCCTGTTAACCTAATCAAGGAAGAAACTGCCTATTATTTTGGAGAACCAAATGAAAAATTTCGAGAGTCCAATCGTTACTCTCTTTGTAATATTCAGTTTCTTCACTAGTTCAGTCACATAAAAACTACTGTTTTAATCGAGATGATGAAACGCAGTATTTTATTTTTGTGTGGCTGTAGTGTAAAATTTGTGTAGAATTGTATAATTAGTCTAGTTTCAATTTTAAATAATTATTAAGAAGTGTGATTTTTGTGATTTTAGTAAGGGAGATTACTAAAATCATAACTATTACACAACCGTTTGTATATTGATCTATTTATTTATGTATTCAATTTTACTTTCAAGTCTTATTATTATAAAAGATATTATTTATTAAAACTATTTACTTTAATTTAAATTGTATATATTTATCTAATGCCATTTTAATTTAAGGTTAGCTACAACCAATGAAAGAGCTAATGCCAATCAATAAAGTATATCTTATTAATGTCAATCTTTTTCAGTGACTTGAACATTAATTTTCATGTTTGATTATAGTCACTAAAAATAATCAGTAAACATTGACTTTTCATGTGCATTGTACTATGAACATATAAAAAGAAAAAATTTGAACAAAAAAACAAAAATCATTCAAAACGAAAATAAATTTCTTATTTCAGGAAATACTAACTTATTTTATATTGTGCCAAATAATATTTTTAAGGAGTAATTGCTACTCACCTAATTCGATATGCCTCATTTTTTTAATTATGATAATGCCACCGTACTTTTTATCACAATTTTTATGAACTACAATACTAACACAAAAACACAATAATTAGAATTTTAAGGAAAATATTACTTAATAATTTAATTATTACTTTTCAGGCTCTAATCAAAACTGTACTATTTGAAAATGTTTTCTTGAATGTATATATTTATTTAATTTCTTGTCTTCTATATATGAGCCCTAGTCTGTATATTTTTATGTTACCGAAAATAATAAAATGTGGTGGTTTTATGTTATTGTGATAAGTATTTTTGTTTTCCTTGGGTTATAATAAATTATTTCGAAAAATGTGTTGTATTTTATTTTTAAACTCCCTCTTCCTCTTCTCTCCTTCTTTAAGTTAATCGAGTTGCTGAAATTCAGAGTGAGATAATGTTTAAGGCTTAAGGATATTGAAAAGTATATAATATTATAAAAGGCATGCTCATTCGAAGACTTGCTGGGAATATTTTCTACTATTGTGCCAGATGCATAAAAACACACAATTATCTTTTCTAATCTCTTTGTGGTTTAGCCACTATGCTTTTCAAAATTACATGCTATTACAACCCAATACTAACGAACATAATATTTCTATTCATATTATTATAATAATGACTAACTTACAACTTTTAAGGGGCTTGAAGATGATGCCATCGAATCGAAAGCGCTTGTCAGCTCTACTCGATCATCAGCCAGTGACGACTGTCTTCACCGAAAGATATGACAACAGTATCATTTATACTGGCGGTACCCACCCTTTATTTGATTTACCAAAAGTAAATACCTCTGAATGTTTTGCGAGATTTATATTGGAGGAAAAGAAATAAAAACTAATCCATTATCATAACCACATGATAAAAGTTCCTTTAGTTTTCTATTGTTTTTGTGGTATGAAAATGTTCTACAAAAAGCAATGTAAAGGTAAGTTTATTTCCCGACCTGCGACTGGTTCAATAAATCGGTTGGGCTAATAACTAGGGCATATGAGAAATACAATCTGCTTCAAAGTAATAACTTCAGAGTACATAATACAGACTACCTTCCACCATGGCGGTAACTACCATCTCTTATTTTCTTGAGTATATACCTTATAAAAATGATAGATGAATATAGAGGTAGCTTCATTTTTCTTGTAGAAATGTTTGAAGTCAGTCCTATTGATTTACGATTCAAATAATTAATCATAACTTTAAAAATATACCAAAATCTTACAGCATGAAGGACTACATTTTTAATGAATATTTTTGCATTACTTAGATTTATGATTAGCTTTGTTTGGATATATTTTTCATTTAAATGATGGAAAAAGAAATAATAGTAGGGCAAGGTAGTGAGTGATAAGGAAAAAAAAGTACTTAAGGTGGTCACATTTTAAACGGTGGTCAAATAAAATGTGAACACCTTACTGTGAGGTAGTATTTCTCTGCTCTCTCTTGAACTCAAAAGGAAACGTTGGTTCCAACAGGTTTTCTGTGAAAGGGCTCAGATGATAGACCGAGTGCTCTGAAAGCGCTATGCTGCATACCATAAATATTTGTGAAGGAACAAGACATTTTTTCGTTGATTATTACAATATGATAAGCTCCCTCCATCATTGAGCACCTGAAAAAGTCCGTCTCGTGCCTGCGTAAACAAACCAAATTTCCCACTTGCTGGTATAACACACTTTTGATCTCACATCATAACATATTCTCTATTTCTATGTAAAAAAAAAAAACTGATGAGTAGAAGGGAACGGTGAACAGGGGGGGGGGGTTACTTAAGGCTAAAAACCAAACAGTACGAATTACTCCCTGAATACTTGTGGTACGAAAACATTAATAGCACAATTGTAGAGCATCAATAGTTCAACAACATTTGGTCCTATAACATTTTACGATCCGTCTCATAATAATGGAGATATTTTGAATTTTCAAATCCCCCACTATTCTAGGCCCGACTTCAGCCAATAACAAATATGATCCTTAGTGTTGACTGAAACAGTTAAATATCGAGTATGGTATACATCAAGGAAACTTCTTCGAAACAAGAACGTAAATCATAGATTTGCCAAGAACGTAAAGCTTACGATAATTATTTCTGAAGGAACGGGACATTTTTCCGATGATTCATACAATGTGATCGATCAGCTTCCTTCATCATCGAGAACCTCAAAAATGACTATAACTAGTTATTTTAGACAAATTTTAAGGCCATTAGCAATTTATTCCACATATTTCGCCATTTTACGACGGTATGAAGTGTATATATGGATAATTACTAAGCTATTAAAAAATGCAAAATAAACTTATCAACATACATTTATTCTTCACTGATTTATGACAGATGTAGGGAGTTATAGCGTGAATACGAAGGATTAATTAAAGAATACAGACTATATATTAATTACGTATAAATCCAGTTGAAATCCATATTGGGTGGATTTTACACCTGTTTTACTGAGTATAAATCTCCCCAGTAATAATAATAATGTATGTTTATTTAGAACATTAGCAACTAATAAATTACAAATTTATAAGTTTTTTAAATAATAAAAGATAGAAGAAAAAGTTTCTAGAAGACACACACAAGCATACACACCTTGGACTATGTCGTCCGTCTGTTGAGTTCTGCCTATTCATTCATGGTTTCATATATTTAGAAAGTTCAAATACAGAGAATATTTAATTATTGCATTCATCAGTTTGGAATTTTCGATATCATTGTGAGACACACAAATACTTATACAAAGCTTGCCAATCTTTACCATTCAAAAATAAAATATAATCATTGAAACAATTGAAAAACTTTATATATCCAATGTTGTTGGATTTTTCTAAATCTATTGTTCAACACACGTTTTTTCGTGGTTGAATAATAATCTATTTTATTTTATTTTTTTGGTATAAGGCTTTTGTATTCACCCACTTGTTTTAGGTCCAGCTAACATTTTAATTTCTGTATGCATAGGTTTCTTAAAACCGGGAAAAATAGAAAATAGATGGTGAGATGAGGTAATTACAATATTCCAGCAAGTGGGAAATCTGCTTAGTTTACGTAGGCCCTGTATGTAGGGCTTTCTCGTCCTGGAAGCTGTAGGCACAGAATAGGGGTAGGGATCATAGCAGCGCACCCTATTGAGCGTTTGAAGTAGTTGCTGAGTAACTGGTGGAACGGTCGCTAGATGGCAGGGTGTTCCCTCGTAGGGTCTCGGCGACTAGGAGAAGAGCTCCTGTTCGGGCATATTCTCCTGGTAGCCAGCCACGAATTTCAGTCCCCATTTCGACGTTTAATGTCCATCAAAATGAACGATAAAACAGAATGGGCCGTAAATCGCCCTTAAAGAAACTGGCGTCTCTCATGGATTAATTTTATACTGGAAAAAAATAAATAAGGAAGATGTAGGCACAGAAAAGGGATACAGCGCACCCTATTGAGCGTTTGAAGTAGTTGCTGAGTAACTGGGGAAACCGCCGCTAGATGGCATGGAGTTTCATGCGTGTATGTTTGTTACCTTTTCACGCATAAACGGCTGAACCGAATTTTATTTAATTTGGTATGTATATTACTACTAACCCAACTTAGACTTTAGGCTATATTAATATTCTCTGAGACGAACAGGAGTGGGGGTTATAAGGGAGACCTGAAATTAAAAATAGCTATATTTCGTTTCCTATTGGTTTTTCTTCAAATATGCAGATAACAAAAGTTGGTTATTTTGTTATTTAGAGTAAATTATGTTATATACACTTTCGTCGTCTCGTACGTTTCGTTTCGTATTCCGAAGTTTAAATGCATTATACGCTAAAAATTATAGCACGAGCCAACAATATTATTTGGCACAAAAGACTCAAGCGAACTAAACAAAACTCCGTATGTGAATTAGTACTAACTCCTTCTTGATAATAAGCTGTACCATTATTTCTAGGGACGAGCAGGAGTGGGGGTTGGAAGGGAGGCCTCCAATTAAAAATAGCGATATTTCGTTTCCTATTGGTTTTTGGGCAATTATGCACATAAAAAAAGCTGTTTATTTTGTTATTTAAAGTAACGTTTGTTATATTCTCTTTTGTTTTCTAACAAAGTATAAACGAGATATACACTAAAAAACAAAGCGGGAGCCGACAGTTTTATTGGGCTCTAACAATTGAACGGAACTTAACAAAACTCGGTATGTGTGTTAGCACTAACTCCTCCATGATAATAAGTGGTACCAGCATTTCTAGGGATGAGCAGGAGTGGTGGTAAAAGGGAGCCCTGAAATTAAAAATAGTGATATTTCGTTTTCTATTGGTTTTTCGGCAAATATGTACATGAAAAAAATTGTTTATTTTGTTATTTAGAGTAACTTTTGTTATATTCAAGTATAATCGAGATATACATTAAAAACTAAAGTGGAAGCCAACAATTTTGTTGGGCTCTCTGGGGGGGGGGCTTTGTTGATTGAACAGAACTTAACAAAACTCGGTATATGAATGAGCATTAATTCTTCCATGATTATAAGCTATATTAAAATTTTTAGATCCAAACGGGAGTGAGGGTTATGAGGGAGGCCTGAAATGAAAAATTGTGATATTTCGTTTCCTATTAGATTCTCGGCAAACATGCACATTACAAAAGTTGTTTATTTTGTTATTTAAAGTAACTTTTGTTGCATTCACTTTTTTCGTAAAATGAAATAAACACAGAATATACGCTAAAACTATAGCGGGAGTCATTCATTTTATTAGTGCTTATTTAAGTGTTTTTAATGAATGCATATTATGACAAATGATTTTATGTTTTAGTCACTTATGATAACTCTAAATATGATTCAGATTAGTGAGGTTATATATCTCCGTCACCCCCTTCGCATTTATTTACATTTCCTAGAAAATAACTTGGTTAATTATTTCAAATAGAAATGTAAACTATAAAAGCATTTCCGTTATTTAATTTGTATAATGTATTATTTAAACAAAGTCATGCTGAATTGGCAAAAGGAGTGATAGCGGAAGTTATAGGGATCAAACTCTTTGGTTCTGCTAATATATTATCTTATTTCGGATATCTTTACGTTATTGAAACAAATATGTACTATCATAACAATTAAACGTTATTTGGTAATGTCATTATGACAAAAGACAATATGCATTTAAACTCGATATGACTGTTTAATGTATTACTTATGTTGCAGAGAGGGGCTAAGATCTCTTCCCCTCACCTATCTTTTTGCATATAAATGAAATTATATTTAGGGTACCACTATAATTTAATTCCATCAGGTATATAAATTATTAAAACATTCCAAGTGGTTATTTTTTTTGAATGAGTCATTAAAGGAAAACAATGTTGATAACTCACATGTGTGAGCAGAAGTTGACGGGAGGCTAACAGTTAATTGAGTTAACTTATTTCCTGTGAAATGCTGGCATTACTGGAAGTGATTTCTACTTAGATTTACTATTACGAGTATAATTTTATCTACAAAACTATGCTTAAACAATATGTGCTCGGATTGGTTTTTGACAGGAAATATGTATTATGTGTGTATTATGGATGGTATTTAATTATAATAAATGCTATCCATGATTATTGTTTGAATTATTCAAAAACAGTGTGTCAGAAAGTGGAGAGGGATTGATTAGGAACACATTTTAATTTATTCTTCAAAACTAAAGTTTCTATTCTATTACACTCCAAAAAGTTACCAGGCCCTTTCGGAAAAACAATGCGTCGAGGAGGGAAGTGTAATTGAAGTTGAGTGTACACAATGAAGTCTTGCTATAAAAATACCATTATTAGTCAGTCAACAATGATTTCCGGGGCATCGCCGGGTACCTTAGCTAGATTATACCCGCATATACGAAATACGTACATTATAGATGATGTTTAATTATATTAAATTCTATACGTGATTATGATTGGAATTATTCACGGTGTGTCCAACAGTGAAGAGGGAATGATTGGGGACTTATTTCCATTTATTCTTCAAATCTAAATTTTTTTTTTCTATAAGTCACCCAACGGGAAAAAACGCGTCCAGACGGGAAGTGTAGTTGTACATGTAGAAGCATTGCCTAAAACAAAATACAATCTTAAGACCTCAAATCATTTCCCAAGCGAAGCCGGGTACCTTAGCTAGTACAATATATATATATATATTTATATATATATATATATATATATATATATATATATATATATAATTGTAACCTCTGTCTGTACATTGATTTTTATCTCGAAATTTCACGATAACTTTTCGTTTCACATGTCATAGACACCATGACTGCATTTTCTTTGGTTGGTTTGATTTACGTCCAACTTTATGCTACTATGGCTAATCGGGACGGGTTATCTACAGGTTACCACTCTTTTCTAGCCAGGGTGGGCCCAAGGAGTTTATTTAATGAGTCCGTCACTAAATAAATTTCTACTGCCCAGGGCGGGAATCGAACCCGCCACTCTAGGTCTACCACGCGAGATTAAGACCAATGTCTTAACTCGCACGGCCAACCTGAGCCTCCTTTGGTTTCTTTGGTGTCTGTTCGTTTGTTTGTTTGTTACCTTTTCACGCATAAACGGCAAAACCGAATTGTATGAAACTTGGTATGTATATTACTACTAATCCAACTTAGACTTTAGGCTATATTAATTTTCTCTGATACAAACAGGAGTGGGGGTTATAAGGGAGTCCTGAAATTAAAAATAGCTATATTTCGTTTCCTATTGGTTTTTCGGCAAACATGCACATAACATCAGTTGTTTATTTGTTATTTAGAGTAACTTTTGTTATATACACTTTCGTCGTATACCGAAGTATATATGAGTTATACGCTAAAAACTATAGCGGGAGTCAATAATTTTATTGGGCACAAAAAACTAATCCGAACTAAACAAAACTCGGCATGTGAACTACCACAAACTCCTTCATGATATACTCTGTACCACGAACACACACACACACATACATATTTATCCGTTACCGAAGTAGGGGTCGCAATTTTGGTTTAATCGTTATTAATTCTATATTTAAACGTTCTATGTAAGAATGAAGTTCGTTAATTGGGGGATTTAGTGGGGAGGGGGAGGGAATTTCGAAAATCTTCAACATTATGCGTCAGATTGAATAATTATATAGAACCAATTTCATTGCAATATAATGTTCCAATAAATAGCGTTATATACGTTTATTTACCATCTTGATTATTAACTGAGATAGTTGCATGTTTCAATTTTCGGCCTTCAGTAAACGCCCACTCCAAAACACCAAATATTTTTCTCATTGAACTTTTACGTTTTGAGATAAATGTAATTACGTGACGCACGTGGGAAATCTGCTTTGTTAACGCAGCCCCTGCGTGACGGTATTTTTATCTGGAAGTAGAGAATATATGGTGAGACTAGCTAAGGTACCAGGCGGTGCCTGGGAAATCATTGTTGACTGACTAATGATGGTATTTTTATAGCAAGACTTCAATGTGTACAATTACACTTCCCTCCACGACAATGTTTTTCCGAATTAGCTAATCCTAAAGGGTAACCTTTGGGACTAACAGAATAGAAATTTTAGTAATGAAGAATAAATGAAAAGATGTTCCTAATCTCTCCTTCTCCACTTTTTGTGACTCACTGTTTTTGAATAATCCACACCATAATCATGGACAGCATTTATTACAATTAAATAATATCTATAATGAACATATTTCCTGTTAAAGCCAATCCGAGCACATATAGTTAAAGCATAGTTTCGTACATAAGATTATATTCGTAATAGTTAATCTCACAATCAGTGGACATCATTTCCAGTAATGCCAACATTTAATAAGTAAATAAGTAAACTCAATTAACGTCTTTAGCCTCCCGTCGACTTCCGCTCCAGCATCAACGTCGATTTCCTTAACTTATTGATCGAAAATATCATTTTAATAATTTATCTACCTGATGGAATTAAATAATAGTGGTACCCTAAAAATAATTTCATTTATATTCAAAAAGATAGGTGGGGGGATCGTAGAACTCCCTGCAATCTAAGTAATATTTAAACAATCATATCGAGTATCAAAGCATATTGCCTTTTGTCATAATGATATTAGCATTAAAGTCTTACTGTTATGATGGTACATAATATTTGTTTCAATTACATCAAGATATAGGAAAAAAGATAATATATTAGCAGAACCAAAGAGTTTGATCCCTACAACTTCCGCTATCACTCCTTTTGCCAATTCAGGTTACAAATTAAAAAACGGAAAAACTTTTATAGTTTACATTTCTATTGGAAATAAATAACAAAGTTAAGGAAATATAAATAAATGAGAAGGGGGTGACGGAGATATATAACCTCACTAATCCGAATCATATTCATAGTTATACGTGACAAAAACATAAAATCATTTTTCATAATATGCATTCATTAAAAACATTTAAATAAGCACAGATAAAATTAAAGACTCCCGCTATAGTTTCAGCGTATATCCTGTGTTTACTTCATTTTACTAAAAAAGTGAATGCAACAAAAGTTACACTAAATAACAAAATAAACAACTTTTGTTATATGCATATTTACCGAAAATCTAATAGGAAACAAAATATCACAATTTCTCATTTCATGCCTCCCTCATAACCCCCATTCCCGTTTGGACCTAAAAAATTTTAATATAGCTTATAATCATGGAAGAATTAATGCTAATTCACATACCGAGTTCGGTTCAATTGTTAGTCCCCAACAAAATTGTCGGCTTTCGCTCTAGTTTTTAATGTATATCTCGTTTATTACTTGTTATATGGCAAAAGTGAATATAACAAATGTTACTTTAAATAACAAAATAAACAACTTTTGTCAAGTGCATATTTGCAGAAAAACAAGTAGAAAACGAAATACCACTATTTTTAATTCCAGGCCTCCCCTACAACCCCCACTCCTGTTCGTCTGAGAGGGAATAAATACATCCTAAAGTCTAAATTTGGTTTGTAGTAATATATGTACCACGTTTCATAAAATTCCGTTCAGCCGTTTATGCGTGAAAAGGTATCAAACAAACAAACAGACACCATAGAAACAAAATGCAGTTATGGTGTCTATGACATGTGAATCAAAAAGTTATCGTGAAATTCCGAGAAAAAAATCAATGTACTGACAGGGGTTACAATTTTTTATATAAATACAGTAAACTCCCGATAATCCACGGAATTGACTGGACACCCGCGGATTAGGCGATCCCGCGGACAACACGCAAAAATTCTAAAATGGAGACATACAACACAGGGATGTTACTGGAAAATGTTTATTTAGTAATACTAAAATGTGAAATATGAAAATATAATATGAAAAAACAATAAATATGAAAATGATTAAAATTAAACATATTTACGTAATACAGATACATGTACAATTTACTTTTTCAGAAAAAATCCGTTAAAAGTGTTTGTTGTTTTGAAGCAAAACATCTCTTCTTGACTTGATTCTGAAGTTTTTTCAACACCATTTTATCACACAGTGATGCATCATCTTGTTCTTCCAGATATTGAATTAGTCCATTAACGTGTATTAGGGCTTCGTCATGACTTACTTTCTTTTTGGTGTTATCCTTCTCTTCTTCCTCACTCTCCTCTAATTCAATACCTGATACTCTATCTATTATTTGTTCATCAGTAAGATGTTCGAATCCTGGATCACTGGCATCGCAATTAATCCACTCAACAATATTTCTTTCATCGACATCACTTCCTCCAGCAACTGATTTCGCTAAATTTGCTAAATCATTAGCAGAAACTTCCTCTTCTTTATCTGAAGGCTCTACTGAAGTATTTTCTACATTTGGTAAAATTTTCCTCCAGGACTTTACCAACGTAGTTTGTTTTACTGACTCCCAAGCAGTGTTTATGTCATAAATGCTGTCGAGAATGGTATAATCTTTCCAGAAACCCTGAAGATCATTACCCTCTTCAATCCTTTTTTTTAACAAGTCTGTTCTATATTTTTTTTTTCATCAAAGCAATTACTCCCTGGTCCATTGGTTGGATAAGAGCAGTGACATTTGGAGGCAGAAAACTGACGAAAAAATTTCCACAGTCCGATAGTAAAATATTTTTCGATGGGTGTGACGGGGCGTTGTCAATAAGCAGCATGGCTTTTTGGGGTAGGTTTCTTGATTTTAAATGTTCTTTCACTTGAGGGATGATTTTTTTATGAAACCACTCTTTAAAAATTTGTTGGTCCATCCAGCCTTTCTTCTGATTAAAATAATGTACTGGTAGGTTTTCGGCCCTTGTCCCTTTAAAATACCGCGTTTTTTTGACTTTCCAATAACTACCAGTTTTAGTTTGTGAGAGCCTGTTGCATTGCTGCATGTCATTATAGTAATGCGCTCTTTACTGGACTTATGGCCTGGAGCTTGCCTCTCGCTATCAAATGCCAGTGTTCGCGTTGGCAAACATTTCCATAGCAGCCCTGATTCGTCAGCGTTATACAGCTGTTCGTAACAAATTCCTTCTGACTGAAGGAGCTGTTCAAACTCTGTTTTAAAATTTTCTGCTGCCTGCTGGTCGTTACTCAATTTCTCGCCGTAAAGTCCGATTTCCCTTATCCCGTGGCGCTGTTTAAACCTCGTCAACCACCCTGATGATGCATTAAATGTTCCCTCTAAACCTAGCATTACAAAAAACTGTTTAGCTTTTTCAGCAACAATAGGCCCAGAAACATGATCTCCCTCACTTCTCAACTGACTTACCCATTCCAACAGTGCAGCATCTAGTTCTTCATAAGTGATCCTTCTCATGGTTTTTCTTTTCTTCATCGATGAAGAGTTGTCTGATGACGATGCAAATTGCAATAATTTATCTTTTTGCTTAAAGATATCTCGAACAGTTGTTTCTCCTATTCCATATTGCAAAATAATTTGCTTCCTAGATTCGCCATTTTCGATTTTTTTTATTAATTCGAGTTTCTCTTGAATCGATAAAAACACTTTTTTTTCCTTTTATCGGTCATTGTTAAATAAAATAACGATAAACTTTGACGATAACTACTGTCAGTGATTCAAACACACGAGCGAAATGAACTACTAGACGGCAATGCGACAGAAACTGAACTGATATGAGAAGAGTTTGGAAATGAAAATTAGATTCTGATCTTATTAGAAAATTATATGGAAAAAGGAAAGGATGAGGTAAGATGTTTCTGAGAAAAAAAGACTAATGGATTCTCAGGCAACACCTGGATAATTTGATTAAAGTGAATTGAATCTTTCTATTTAATGTAGTTCCTCTCTACTTCAGTTCCTTAAGACCTAACTCTTCAAACGTATCCTGTATAAAAACTTTTCTTATTGAAACATTAAAAAAAAAATAAAAAAAAAAATCCATGGATGAGCACGGAATAGCCGCAAAGCGGAATATCCGCCCGCGGATTATCGAGAGTTTACTGTATATATATATATATATATATATATACATATATATAAATATATATATATATATATATATATATATATATATATATATATATATATAACATCAGTTATATATTAAGCTAGGACGTGGGAAATCTGCTTTCTTTAAGCAGCCCCCGCGTGACGGACTTAAATGGCCTTATTTTTTACAGCGCAGGCTGGAGATAAGATTACGATAAATGATTATATGATGTTTCAGTTGAAAGCCGAGAGATTAGAGATAAACGAAATGTAAGAGGATAGCGGGCTAGGCCTGCACAAGTTAAAGCTGAACACCTGATTGAATGTAGTATCATGCTGAGCCGCGAGAATGCGGGACATTACCAAAGCTATCAGCTCTGCCAAAGTAGTTAGTTCAGTGGAACATCGAGGTGAAGCAGCACTTCCCAGGGCCCAAGGTACACTCGGTACCTTTCACTGTCGCTAGGTAGCACCACATTCAGATGCCGCCAAACAACCGCTAGTACGAGTTTTAGCAGATTTGCATCGTAGGATATCAGCTATTGAGGTCCGTACTCTTGACGCGATTGTCGAACATTTTCGTCAAATGTCCATCGATCCTACCTAGGAGATGATGAAAATGAGGTCAGTTCAAAACTATATATATATATATATATATATATATATATATATATATATATATATATATATATATATATATATATATATCCGTCTGTTACCACTCTGGCAGTCGTTAGTTTTGTCTTATCATTACCAAACTTGTTATATAATCGTTTTATGTCAGAAAAATCAAAATCGATTACGGCTGAAATTGGGCCAGTGGGAGAAGGGGTTTAAAGGTGGAGAATCTCGAAAGTTCTAAATAATTCTGTTATTATACGTCGGATCAAAAATCTGTATATAACTAATCTTATTGAAAATTGAATGTCCTATAAATGTTGTTCTATACATATTTACTGTATCATGAATATTAACCGAGATATATGGATTTTTTAGTTTTCGGTCATCAGTAAACCCCCACTCCTAGTCAGGTCATATTAACAATATGCTGTTATACCAAGAACTAATTTATTCCAAGCATAAATACCAAAAATTGTTTCCATTGAACTATTACGTTTTGAGATAAATGTAAATATGTGAAAAATCCCCTCCGTTATCACTGGCGCGACGGACTTTTAATTTATATTCCTTTATGGATATCAAAAAAGAGATGGTAAACATGTGCACTTTGTACATCCATTCCAAACAGAATGTTTTAATGAATCTGACAAGAAAAATCTCCGGTGCGCTGAAAATAATACTAATACGATTGCGTGTGCACGCACACACACGCACACACACACACAAACTTTTAATGGACCTCAATTTCGTCATCTCTTAGATAGAATCGATGGTCAATTGTGTAAATATTTCGATAATCGCGTCATGTGTACAACCTAAATATCTGCTAACAACTGTAGAGGCTTCAAGGAAAGGAAACGGTCAGCTACTTGTAGTAGGGACTGTTTGGGAATGAGGGCTAATTGATAAATTATTCTCTGCAAGATGACCCCATCCCCTACCGATATGTTTTTTGTGTTTTTTTATTTATTTATTTTTTTTAGATTATTTTATTTTATTAAGAATATTACAATTTGCATTTAAATGCATTTTGTAATGTGATAAATGTGAATGTACAATACAATCGTCCTCCATCACTCCCGTCAGAACCACCACAATGAGAGGAGCAGCCTCTCCCTGCCTGACAAGGAAGTCAAGAGCTAAGGAGGAATAGCATTAGATAAGAAAATAGCCACTGCCATAAGCTTCACTTTACTCTTACAGGAGATGTCGGGCTAAAATATCAAGTGTTAACAGCTGAAATCGGACTGAGGGGGATCGAAAATTCGGAATATCTCTGTTAGAATGAGTCGTATAGAAAACATGTATGTAACCGATGTAGATGCTTTAATTTTAACCCTAGAAGTACCAAGGGGGGGCTCCCTTGAGCCCACAACTTTTTGTTTTTGTTCCCTATCACCCAATTTTAATGGGGTATATTTGATATTTTTTGTATTCCTCAGAAAAACATCCTAGAATGAGGGCATAACAACAAAATTAAATAAAAAAAATTTCTATGTTGAGAAAACAAAATTTTTTTTGGCGTATGGGCTCGAGGACCCCCCCCCCCCGTTGGTAATGCAAGGGGTAGTTATACACTTAAGTACCAAGGGGGGGGCTCCTCGAGCCCACTGATATTTAATACTACTTTCAACTAGTAATTCAAGAGTTATTAATTATATTGCTCAAATAATAATTACTTTGATGTAATTTTAACATACACAAACCTTTTCAAGTTCCTTTTCTCAATAAAAAAATATATATATTCTCCCCATATAATTTTTTTTTATATAAAAATATATTACTGAGATGGTTATAATTATTGCTCCTGATAGGTACTTTTTTTAGAAAAGAGAAGATTTTCTAGGTTGTTCCCAACTAGGGGAACAGTTAGTCCATGCTGCATCCTGGACACGACATGGAGAAGAAATAGTGCTGGCCGAAGAAAGTACTTTTTATTTGAACTATCTGAGAAATTAGTAAAATTGTGTGTTGCAGAAAGGAGTGAAAATCTTGTGGGCATTCCTAGATCTTCAGTGAAGGCCATGGAGCATGTTCTAGGGCGAGAACTAACTTATCCCCAATTGGAGGAACAAGGTTCATCAAGTGGAAGGCTAAGGTGTTACACTTGTGTTAGAGAAGCCAAATCAAAAAAAGAAAAATACAACAACCTATCAAAATCTAAGCAGTGTTGCTTCAAATGTAAACGTTCAGTGTATAACAAACACTCGGAAAAAAAGTATTGTGCAAAAGCACCGATAATTGCAATTACGAATCTGATAATTAGATTTTCTTAAATTATTATTCTATTATAATGTCATAATAACTTAGATATAGATAACTTTTTATTCTAAAAATGTTTAGATATGTTCCTCTAGTAGAATAAAATTACATTTAATTTAAAGTCATCCTTTTTTCCCCATCCGAACTTTTTTTTTTAATTTATTTTTATTTTTGTATTTATTTCCCCACAGGTGTCATAAGAAACGTACATTAAACATAATCCAATAGAAATACAAATTTTAAAAAAATTATAGAACCAAAATAAAAGGTTTTTAAGGTTGTGGGCTCGAGGAGCCCCCCCCCCTTGGTAATCCATGCGACCTGGGAGAGGTCGGTAATACTAGGGTTAATAAATGCTAATTTGTGTTTTTGTTCTCTATATCGGGCTGATTTCCCTTGAGGGAAATCATACTATATACTATAAGCCCGTACAAATTATACTATATATCGATCTATCAATCTATGCATCTATTTGTCTATCTGTCTATCTATCTAATCTATATATCCATATATATATATATATATATATATATATATATATATATATATATATATATATATATTTTAGCAGATTTCCCTCAAGGGTCGTACTCATGACGCGAGTTTCGAGAAAAATTTCTTCAAATGTCCATCGATCCTACCCAGGAGATGACGAAAATGAGGTCCGTTCAAAATTATATATATATATATATATATATATATATATATATATATATATATATTTATATATATATATTAAAGTGATTTTCGAAACATTTTAGCAGATTTCCCTTAAGGGAACTCAGCTGTTGTGGTCGTACTAATGACGCGAGTTTCGAGAAAAATTTCTTCAAATGTCCATCGATCCTACCCAGGAGATGACGAAAATGAGGTCCGTTCGAAATTATATACATATACATATATATATATACATATATATATATATATATATATATATATATATATATATATATATATAAATATATATGTCTGTTAACGCTCTAGCGCAATTTTTGCTTGATCGTTACCAAACTCGATATTTAAACGTTTTATGGAAAAATAAAGATTAAGTTTATTAATGACTGAAATCGGGTAAGTGGGAGGGGGGGATTTAAAGGGGAGGATTTTCGAAAATTCGAAATATCTCCGTTACTATACGTCGGATCGAAAAATTATATAGAACCAATCTTATTGCAAATTAAATTTACTATAAATAATGCTATATACATGTATTCTGTATCTTGAATATTAACCGAGATATTTGCATTTTTCTGTTTTCAGCTTCTGAGATGAGATCGGCTAACTTCGGGTCTAGTCGTGAGTTTCCGTCAAGAGCTATTCTGAAATTTCTCTATTGTAAAACTTCACGTGGGAAATCTGCTTAGTTTACGCAGCCCCTGCGTGACGGACTTTTTTGAAATATCTATCGATCCTACGCAGGAGATGGTGAAAATGAGGTCCATTCAAAACTATATATATATCTGTACTCGCCTGTTATCGACTAGCGGACACAATTGTAATTGTGTATATATGCACACACACACACACACACACTTTTCTGTTGCCGCTCTAGCTGATCGTTACCAAACAAGATATATAGGCGTTTCATGCAAAACTAAAGGTCAAGTTCGTTATGGCGGAAAAATAGAAACACTGAAGGGGTTTTTAGTGAGGGGCAGATTTTGAAAGTATCTCCGTTATTATACGTTGGATCGAAAAATCGTAAAGAACTAATCTTATTGTATGTAAAGTGTACTATAAATATTGTTCTATACATTTGTTCTCTTTCTATAATTTTAACTAATGACATATTTGGAATAAGCTGTTAAATCTTGAACCACTTTATTCTATGTTATAACACGAAATATTGTTTACATTGAATGTTTAATGTGTTAGTCATATCTAAATACGTAGTGCGATGACGTCATCAAATATGATTTGAATCGAAAATATTTTATTCTATAACCATACTCGTTATTTAACTGTTAATCTCCAGTACTTATCCAGTGACCCCAACATTGAAATTTCCAATGGAATGCCATAGTTTTATGACGGATACTTATAGAAAATCAAATTCTAAAACGAGTTTATATAGGTGAATTTTGTCGATTTGACGCATCGTTTAGTCGTAAAATTCACAAACCTTTATTTCAGAAACGTCACGTTTTATTGAAAAATGCTGCGACATTAAAATTGTAGCCAAGAAAATTATCTTTGAACCAAGTCTATTGAAAGAGGAATGAATTCTGAAAAAAAAAATTAACGCGAAATAACGCAAAAGTATTCTTCTCTGGAAGATACCTTACCGTTTTTTTTTTTTTTTTTTTTTTAAATGGCGCTATGCAGGTGGAAGAATGTACTCCTTTTACAAATAATTACTACGTAGCTAGTTTAAAATAAATTAACTCTTAGAACGTTTTTTATTATGTTGATGTTTTTTGAAGTAAGTCAAGATTTTTTTTCGATTCATTCAAGATTACTTTTGCGTTATTTCGTTTTAAATACTTTTTTTTTTTTGACTCCAGAATCCATTCCTCCTTTCCGACAAAATTTTCTTTGAAACAAGTCTATGGGAATAGAATGGATTCTGAAAAACAAAATTAAAACGAAATTATGCAATTTCCAAAAAAAAAAAAAAAGTTTACTTAAAAAAAACATGAATATAACAAACAACGTTCTTAGAATTTATTTATTTTTAACTAATTACGTAGTAATTATTTGTTGAAGGAATACATTTTACTACCTGCATTACTCTATGTAAAAAAAAAAACACCCATCTATATATATATATATATATATATATATGTATATATATATTTATATATATATATATATATATATATATATATATATATAAAATTGTCTGTAAAACTTAATTTCTAATTAGTATTTAGGAATGAATGACCTTGTGAAGTTACAAGAATATTTCTTAAAGACAGGCTTCTGAGAACAGATAATATGATGCAAAAGTTGGCCCGAAGTCAAAGAAGTTTAGATTACTGAAGAGTAAGTGGCTTTTATTGACAAGGGCAATTGCTGCTTAACGTCCTTCTTATTCTATATTAAATTCCACGGGAATTTCTGAAAATGGCTTCTAAAAATAACTGAAACAATGACCTACAATTGTACCCCACAATTTTAAATTTATAACTAACATATTTTATCCAACATGCTCTAATATTATCTAAGAATATACTTAGTTATGCACGGATAAAATTTGTAGAATGGAGCATTTTCAGCAACAGTCCTCAGAATAAAGATAGAGAAACCTACCGTAAGTGATTTGGTAATGGATATTTGTACATTATTTATTCAATAGAGCAACGAAAAATTGCCGATCTACCCTTTCACAGGTTGGTTACTGGCAGTTATTATAAATGCCATTATTAATTGAAAAAAATCCATACATTCAATTAATAAATACAATCTCTC
The DNA here is from genome assembly GCA_019009955.1 of Riptortus pedestris. Taxonomy (NCBI): domain Eukaryota; kingdom Metazoa; phylum Arthropoda; class Insecta; order Hemiptera; family Alydidae; genus Riptortus; species Riptortus pedestris. Next base: position 19,768,435 of record CM032233.1, read on the forward strand.
TCTCTCTCTCTCTCTCTCTCTCTCTCTCTCTCTCTCTTTATATATATATATATATATATATATATATATATATATATATATATATATATATATATATACAAAAAAATGTAACCTCTGTCTGTACACTGATTTTTATTTTTTTTAAATTTCACGATTCTTTTTCGTTTCGAATGTCATAGACACGATATCTGCAATTTGTTTCTTTCGTGTATGTTTGTTTGTATACTAACTTTTCACGCATAAACGGCTGAACCGAATTTTATGAAACTTGGTATGTATATTACTACAATCCCAACTTATACATTATATAGGCTCGTTTCCTATTGCGTTTTCGACAAATATGCACATAACAAAAGTTGTTTAATGCGTGTAATAAAAATTATAGCGTGAGTCGACAATTTTATTTGGCATACAACACTCAACCGAACTAAATAAAACTCGGTATTGTATTAGCACTATTGCCTTCATTATAATAAGCCATACCAACATTTCTTGGGACGAGCAGGAGTGGGGGTTGTAAGGGAAGCCTAAAATTAAAAATAGCGGTATTTCGTTTTCTATTGGTTTTTCTGCAAATATGCACATGCCAAAAGTTGATTATTTTGTTATTTAAAGTAACTTTTATAATATTCACTTTTGTCGTATAACAAAGTATAACGAGTATAAACTAAAAACTAAAGCGGGAGCCAACAATTTTGCTGGGCACTAATTGTTGAACAGAAATTGACAAAGGTATGTGAATTAGCATTAATTCTTCCATGTTTATAAGCTATATTAAAATTTTTAGGTCCGAACGGGAGTGAGGGTTTTGAGGGAGGCCTGAAATGAAAAATTGCGATATTCCGTTTCCCATTGATTTTTCAGCAGGTGCAAGTAACAAAAGTTGTTCATTGTGTTATTTAAATTAACTTTTGTTATATATACTTTTTTCGTATAACGAAGTAAAAATGAGACAATATGCATTTAAACTCAATTTGATCGTTTAGAGAATTATTTAGGTTGTATGGAGGGCTACGATCCTTCCTCCTCAAATTGCATTTTGTATATAATATCAATTATTTTCATGTTACCACACTTATTTATTTCTACCGGGTAAATTAATTATTAGAAAAATCAAATTCTTTAATGTTTTGAATAATTAATTTAAGTAAGGAATAATGATAGCCCTCAAGCGGAAAGGGACGTTGCACGGTGGCTAACACGGTTAATTGTGTTAACTTATTTCCTGTTAAATGTTGGCACTGTTGGAATTTCTATTTACTTACAACCGACTATTCCTAAACTTGGTGTGGTTTTGACAGACAATATGTGCATTATAGATACTATTTAATTATAATAAATGCTATCCGTGATTATGATTTGAATTATTCGCGGTGTGTCAATCAGTAGAGAGGGATTGATTAGGAACTCATTTTCATTTTACCTATTTAATTAAAATATCTATTCTAATAGTCACCTTCAGTTACCTGGCCCTTATGGGAAAATAATACGCCCAAACGGGAAGTATAATTAAACACATTGAAGCCTTGCTATAAAAATACCCTCAATATTCAGCCTCTAATGATTTCCCGAGCGAAGCCTGGTACCTTAGCTAATATATATATATATATATATATATATATATATAGATATATATATGTATATAATAACCTGTGTAAATATTAGATACAAAAATGTACTGAATAATAATTGTACAAAATAACGTTTTTATGATGATTGGTTATTTTATATTTTTCTATACGTCACACAATATGAGAGATACTTAAGATTTTGAATTTTTTCGTATCTCAAGATCCCTACTTCTGTAAGTCGGATATTGATCATAAACCCTTCTGTTTCAATGCAATAAAAGTTGGCCAACGATATAAAAAAAAAGTTACATTTAATATATTTAAAGAGATTGCATTTTTGTTATGTATTAAGTAGGATTATTTAGCATTTGAAAGATGAAGAATGATTAAAATATTAAATTATGTTAAAAAACCCATTTTCCCCGAGGAAAATCTGCTGTCAGCCACGTTTACCACAAATTGGGAGTTCACAAGTCTATACAAATGGAGTGAAAACAGGGGTTTGTCTATAGTCTGATTGTCACAGTGATCTATATTTTTACACCTTTTTAAATCGGCTAACACAAATAAAGTGTATGCTTTCAGCCGCATTCTACCCTAACGTCGTACAGGCTGAAAGTCAAGCAGCACTAGGTGAAGGATTGGGACAAATGTTATTAAGTTCCGACCTTTACTGGCACTGTCATGCTTCTTCTTGCCATTATTGGCTTGATGGTTCAATATAACGTAGAGTCCATCGCCAGTATTAGCAGATTTCCCTTAAGGGAAATCAGCTATTGAGGTCGTGCTCATGACATGATTTTCAAAACAATTCCTCAAATGTCCTTCGATCCTACCCACGAGATGACGAACGTGAGTTCCGTTCAAAACTATATATGTGTGTATATATATATATATATATATATATATATATATATATATATATATATATATATATATATATATATATATCTGTTAACCCTCTAGCTGTGTCCGCTAGTCCCGCTATTTTGTTTTATCCTTACCAAATTCGATATTACTATTGTTTTACATAAAAATAAATGTCAATTTCGTTAACGACTGAAATCGGACAGGGTTGAGGGGGGAGGTTTAGAGGGGCAGAGTTTTTAAATTTCTTAATACGTCATTATTATGCGTCGGATCAAAAAATTGTATAGAACCAATTTCAAATATAATGTTCCATAAATATTGTTATGTACGTTTTTAGCGGATTTCCCTTACGGGAAATCAGCTATTGATGTCGTATTCATGACGCGAGTTTCGAAAAATTTCTTCAAATGTCCATCGATCCTACCCAAGAGATGACGAAAATGAGGTCCGTTCAATATTATATATATATATTTGTCTGTCTAGCGGTCGCAATTTTTTTTTATCGTTACCAAACTCGGAATTTATTCATTTTATGTAAGAAGGAAGATGAAGTTCGTTAATGGCTGAAATCGGACCAGTGGGAGGGGGGATTTTTGAAAATTCAAAATATCCCCGTTATTTTGCGTCGGATCGAAATATTGTATAGAACCAATCTTATTGCACATTAAATTTACTAGAAATAATGTTCTATAAATTTATTCTGTATCTTGAATATTAACCGAGATATTTGCATTTGTATTGTGTGTATGGTCGGCAGGAGTCGGCTATGTTCGGTACTTGTTCGCCGAGAGATAGTGAGGTCGTTTCCGTAACTGTTCGTCCCTCGTGAATAGGTTTAGTGATTCCTTACAACTACTGTTGTTATTAGGCAGATTTCTCTATTATTAAACTTCACGTGGGAAATCGGCTTAGTTTACGCAGCCCCTGCGTGATGGACTTTTTTTCACTATCTTGATTACTAACCGAGGTATTGGAGTTTCTACTTTTCGGCCTTCAGTAAACCCCCACTCCTACTCTTGTTATATCAACAATAAACTGGTATATTATGAATCACTTTATTTAAAGCCTAAATGCAAAATATTATGCTACTGAACTTTTGCGTTTTGAGATAAATGCAAATTCGTGACGCACGTGGGAAATCTGCTTAGTTAATGCTGCTCGTGCTTGTCGGTTTTTAATCCCTACTCTCAATACCTTACTTCTAGTGCATCACACCGAGTACTTCAGGAAAGTTAATTGAATAAGTTACGGGACGGTGCTAAATAAGCAATAAGGCATATTGGTAAACACTTGGCAGATGAACATTTGTAAGAGAATGGAGAGGCTTTTGGCTGGAAGAATGGGAATCAATGCGCCGATGAAGGAAGACAGCAAACACTAACTAACCTCATTACACCTCCTGCCTTTCCCATTCCCCACCAACTACACTCTTAGCAACTCAATCATCTACCCTTCCTATCGACTCTCTAGGTCCCCTTCCACTGTTCCTCATTTCATTCAATCTCTCCCAAACTGCATATGTGGAACTCTGTGCCAATTTTTAAACAAAGAGAAAGTTTCGTCTTTGTTGGCTATAGTTATTATAGTAAGCCAAACTTGGGAAATAAAATTACAAAAGAAATTAATAGGTCCTGGTGTAGCCAAATAAACAAAGATGGACTAGGCTAATACTTATATGAATAAACATATTCTAATAAGTAAGTCCTACCACTAAAAAAGTCCGTCACGCATGGGCTGCGTTAACTAAGCAGACTTCCCACGTGCACTTTTATTTGGTATTTAAGCTTCAAATAAAGTACTTCGTAACATAATAGAATATTGTTAATATGAGATGAGTAGGAGTGGGGGTTTACTGGAGACCGAAAACTAAAGAATGCAAATATCTCAGTTAATAATCAAGATAGTGAAGAAATGTACATAACATCAATTATAGAACATTGCATTTGCAATAAGATTGATTTTATACAATTTTTCGAACCGACGCATATTAACAGAGATATTAATAATTTAGAAATTCTCCCCCTCCCCCTGGTCCGATTTTAGCCATTAACGAACTTGATCTTTCTTTGTACATAAAACGATTATATATCAAGTTTGGTAACGATGAGACAAAACTTACGACCGCTAGAGCGGTAACAGACAAATATGTATATATATATATATATATATATATATATACAGTACCCTAGTTTCTGCCAGAATACAATCATAAATAAAATTCTAAATTCTGGCGTTTGTCTGATACTCAATTAAAATATATCGAGGATACATTTATTTCAACAATTCACGTTCCTGCCAATTTTAAGACATATAGCATCAAGATTAAACATATTTTCTGGCCGTCTCACAGTGCATTGAGTATAAAGCGGACAAAATTAATAACTCAAAAAGGAAGCCTCCAATCGAAAAAATGAATAGAAAAACAAAAAAAAAACAAACAAATTGAAAGAATGATTAGCCTGAATCGAATAAGTCTACTAGCATTAATGATCGGTTGACAAAAAAAAAATCCTGGTCGAGTATTTTTATATAAATTTAAATGCGTACAAGGGAGGGAAAAAATCTTTTTGTGCATATCACTATTTATCTTGCAAGAGACCAGTATATAGTTTATTTAAGACTTTCATCTTTCAGATAAATCTGAAATCTACAATAGAGCTATATGTTTGTGTAAGTGACAGCCTTAACGAAGACATTCGCGATAACGATAACACACGATTTTTTAGCAATATCGGCCGGCAAATGCTAGCTCAGCAGATGTCTTATTTTCTAAAGCTCTTTTACCCTCCTCTTTTTTGTTTTTAATGATAATTCTTCGAAGGGTGTTCCTCGCCTTCCCCGTGAAGTACTTAGGTCCATGCTGCCTAAAAAACTATGTCCTTGGTCTTAGCAAGGATAATTTTGAACCTCTGTTGAAGCCAAGAAGCATTTCCAAATAAAATTTTTGCGATCCCTTCGGGATTCTTTTAGTTTATTTTTGAAACTAAACAAAAAAGCTACTTGTCTTGTGTATTTCTTTTTTAAACTCGACACTACTCTCGGGTCTCAACATCATTAATGAGCAAAGTTCTTCCATAACTAGTATACGGTCAGCTTTTTTGTGCTTAAAACATATGTCTCCATGTGGGCGTAGTTTATGATGACTCGATCTATTGAAAAAAAATAAAAACTAACAACTAAAGGGGGTCACTCCAGAAGCACATAAACTATAATGAAAATTAAAAGTGACACTAAATGCTCAAGAAATGCAAAAAGTACAAATGATATTTAAATGATTTTTTTTAAAAAAAACGTAATTTAAATTTAAATGTTAACAAAATTAGTCAAATTAAAGGCAGGTGTGGCAAAAATTATCTAACGATTTAATTTTTGCAATTGCAATAATGGCATTTTATATACATACCTGGGCCTGTGAATTCCAAAGTTTGGAATGTATTTTAAGAAAAAAGTTAGGTAACATTTCCAATAAGAAACATAAATTGATACTAACAAGTGTTTATTGCAAAAGGAATAATAGTTGCACCTCGCCCCTTTTAATTTACTAAAAAAAAAAGTAAACACTGATATAATCCTATCAATTGTGTTCGAAGGTTTATTAATTGATTTTAAATAATAATATTCCTGTTAGAAAATAGTACAATTTTTGATTTTTGTCCAATGGTCGATGCACTGTGCGTCTGCATGTATGTCTGTCCATCCGTTTGTTATTCCATACGTCATTACAAAAATTCAACCATTAACGAACTTTGTCTTCCTTTTTACATAAAACGAATAAATTCCGAGTTTGGTAACGATCAAACAAAAATTGCGACCGCTAGAGCGTTAACAGACAAATATATATATATATATATATATATATATATATATATATATATATATATACACGGTTTTGAACGGATCTCATTTTCGTCATCTCCGGGGTAGGATCGATGGACATTTGAAGAAAAATTTCGAAAATCGCCTCGTGAATACGACTTCAATAGCTGCTAATACTTACCCTGAGAGAAAATGCTCTGAAGGGTGAGGAAAGGAAATGGTAATAATAATTGATGTTAGCGTAGAGCTGAAGGCATGGAGATCCTGGTTTAACTAAAAATTTGGAGAAATTCAGTTTAACAAACAGATCCTTGATTTGGCTGACCCAGTTATAGTGAATAGTGTTTCATGAGGACTGGTCTAATAAGTAGAGCATATTGTAACATTGCGTAGGTATTATTATCCTTAGACATTATGTTGCTAAGGCTGGAAATAAAAAGTGGCTGGAAACAAAGTCTGATCCAGTTTCAAGCCTTATGATATAATTGTGTGTTTTCTTTATTAGTTTAAACCGGTTTTTGAAGAAATTAACTTCTGTATGCTCCCTTAAATCTAAGTACCTCGAGGCCCAAACTAGAGTTCTTCCCATTAACTTCGATCTTCCATTAACACAGAGAAGTTCCACCGTTTCATCCCAACTTCTGCATTTTGTTCCCGCGAGTATTTAAAGGGCTGTACCGGGAGCACAGTTACGGGTAAATTTGGATTCTGCGCTCCTAGACTGCTCGAGGAAAATGCAGGACAGTTGTATTATATATAACTATGACAGAGCTTTCGAGAAAGGGCTAACATGTTGAAGACAGTCCAAAGAACAGCAGGAGCCATTCCCCGAGACATTGTTGTATTCATATCCGTTTCAATGATTGCAAAGTACACTAATAATAGATATAATATGCTAATTCAGACATTAATAATGTATTTTGTTCGATAGTTGGAATATATTAAAAGAGATAAATGTTGACAAATCTGAATCATTGAACTAATGAAAGAAGTGTGCCAATACTGAAGAACTTCATTTCATCTCCGGCCTTGTCCATTCCACGCCTATTTCATTTTCAGCTACTTGGTGATTGAGTTATCCTACCTTTTCTCTTCCAAGGGGGTCCAAGGGGGTCCTCCTTTGTTCGAGCCATAAGCCAATTTCATGGGAGTATTACAAGAAGATATCGCAAAGTCACCAATCTGAATCCTGACGCAAGTAGGGGAAGTTTAATGACCCTCCCAAAAAAAAAAAGGAAAGGAAACCCCCCCCCCATAAAATCGAAAGTCTGGAAGATTGATTAAAAGAGATAAACGCCGACCCGAGCTGCAGAGGGGTGCTAAATGCAACGATAAAAACAAGACAGGGACCAGGAAAAAACAATGAGTCAGTCTTGAGTAGCAGATTAAACCTGCTAGACTTGGTGTTGTTTGTGTCTACCTAATTATTTAGAGACTCTAATGGTTTTATTTTATATTATCACTGCGTTACTAATTATTCCACCTCCCCTTGTTTTTCTTACTGATATAAATCTTCTTTCAGTTTTTTTTTTTTTTATTGTAGAATAAATTGAAATTGTTATAATGATAATTTCGTCTATCAAGAATTTAAAAAAACAAAACAACATACTACCGAAATTTTGTGTACTCCACGATGAGTCAATGACAACGAACTTCAGCGTCAGATTTTACAATATAATGTCGAAATTAAGGAGAACTTTTCGTATTATCTATGCTAAATAACTAGTGAAAATATTACAAAATGTAACAATTCCCTCTGATCACAAATTAGTTTCATTTGACGTAAGAAATATGCACCGATAGTACAAGCAATGCAAAGTTTTACAAATTGCATATTACACGCAAGCTAAGGTCACCAACGTATTAAATGAACTTTTCGGTGGTTACGGCTTCATCATCATTAACCCTTAACTGGCCAAGGTGTCTTTAAAGACACCGTTCATATTTAACACTCCCAGAGAGCAACTGCTTCTATTCTTACCCCTTTTGGGCCACAGTCCACACCCCTGTAACCTCCCAAGCATGAGCATATGTGACAAAAGTCCATTTATTGTTATTGGAGCTAATTACTAACAATATACTGAAGAAAATCATCATTGTTTACCACCCTACTTCACACTAGTTACCAGCGAAGTTTCTAATTCATTAAAATATACGCTATTCGATTTAAATATGAACCAAAATGGGTGAATTAGTTGTAAAGGATTGTATTTAAGTTCCTATGTGTTTCATTTTCCATTCTGGAGAGAAATAGAGTTTTAGCATGGATTTTAATGATGGTGTACTTAAGTTCACCCTGGCCAAATACCAACAAATTTGCCCAAGGGGCATGATTTTATATTATTTCTTACTTTTACCATTTTAATTAACAGATACGTATAAAAGTCGAGGTGAAAAGATTTTTCTCTTTGCTACCAAAATTTAGTATCACTTCAGATGAAGGACAAAGCGACAATGAATGAGAAAATGCACATGGATGCCCCAAAATGGATGAAGGAAATTTTCAAATTGAAATGAATGAAGTATTTGAACATTTCAATATTGAGGGCGAAAGAGGGAAGAGGATGTTATGAAGTATACGTTGATAACAAAAAGTGTATCAGCATGATTAAATGGTATGACAACAATGTGTTGTCCTTAGTGACATGTTCGTTGCACTTTATAGAACAGGTATCCCACAAGTATTACATGAACATTTTCAGCTAATAATTGGATTCGGTGGTAAATAACGCATTGCCATTGTACAAAAGGAACACCCTAAAAAAAATTGACTTTAAAACAGTTTTGAATACACATTGCAGAGGTTATTCTGCTGGACCGGCGAGCTAAAGGGCTAGTGGACTATTGCAGTCAAGAACTGCTGCAGCTTTCATGCCGATGCAGCAAGACTTGATGGGATGCACCATTGGCAATTATTCACTTCAAAAGGAAAGTTTAGACTGCATCACCAAAATCAAAGGGTTGTTTTATGCCGAAATTGTAATGTGGGACTTTGTAACACACGTGAAAGGCCCTGTTTTCTTGAATGAATGGAAGGTTTAATGTTATTTTTGACGTATTTATATTTTGTTTACAATGTACTTATTTTTTATTTACAACACGTGTCTTTTATTACATAATAAATTATTTAATTACATTTTTTGAAACTATGTCAGTTTATTAACACAACTTACAGACACCCCCATTGATTTACGGTGATTGGCCAGAGTGTACTTAAAGACACCACTAAGGTTTTAGGGTAACTGGCCACAGTGTACTTAATGCACCATGTAATATTTTTGTTCAGAAAAAAAGAAATTAAGTAAAACCTTATATATTTTATTTATTAGGAACGCAATAAATGTGTTATTAAGAAAAAATTTCATTTCAAGTCATTTTTTGAGTATCTGGCCAATTAAGGGTTAAAACTCTGACTTTCTTACATAGTGCGATCTCACTCAAATTTTCACTGATGTTGAAGCTTTGACTTTCGGAAACTTGTTCTGATGGGTAAAATAAAGTATCTTTGAGGTGGTAACCTTAGTTGAGCTGAAATATACAATAATCGACAAACTTCTATAATCTAGAGAAATTATTAAGAATATTATATAAAGACTAGTAATATAAAAAATAAGGATTATTTTATAAGAATTATTTTTTTAAGTGTATTTTAAAACCAATAAAAAGTACAGAAAGTATTTAACGAATTAGAAATGGGTGATTCCGATTTTTGGTTGTGAATGACCTATTATAATTTCAAAAATTAGTATGGGTTAATCATAACTGTTTAAATTCGTTGATTTGCTTCATCAAAAAAACAGAAAAACTTTATAAATGAATTCAACAATTACAATTGATAAAAACATATCAAATAGCATAATTAAAACAAACAACATTCTCTAACAACAACGTACATTATTATATCACGTAGTTATTTAAAAGGGCACTAAACACATTAAACAAATCATTGAGTAAATAAAAATAATCTTCTCCTTCAGTCACAGCCGAGCACTGTAAATTCTCTTAGGTATTCCGACTCTCTCCATTTAGCATTGGTTTTTTGAGTTCTTTTATTCTGATTGGGGTGGTGAAACAGATTCATTTAAGAATACGACTCCCCATGCCCCGACAAGACTCCACCTTGTTTCTATTTATTTTGTATGATCTATCTAGAATTTTAACTCTTTTGTTGACTACTCTATCATTTAAAGAATATTTTTAATTACTTGTATTTTAGCAACTCCATCTTCTGAACATTACATTCAAAAGTTCATTGATCATGCCTTGGAGATGGCGAAAATGAAGTCCTTTCAAAGTTATGAAAGTTCAAGTTAATCGCTGAAATCGGACAAGGGGGAGGAGGGGGAGGTTAGAGGAAGGAAAAATCGAAAATACAGAAAGCTACGTTATTATGATCCAGAAAAAATGTAATATAGAATCAATATTGATGCAAATTTAATTTTTTATAAATGATGATTTTTCATTTTTTTTTTTCATACGAACAGATTCATGAAAATATTCAATCAGAAGAATCCTTAATTTACGAAAAAAAGAAACCAACAAGAAATTGCTTACTATTTATCCACTACGCTAGGCACAGCATAAACTTAGCAGGTTTACACACTTAGGATATCTAAAAATCTATTTCTATTTAAAAAAACCGATGAGTAGAAGAGGGGGTAATGAAGTATGAAACCAACAAATTACGAATAACTTCGTTAACACCTGAGTTACAAAAAAGTCCGTCACGCATGGGCTGCGTAAACTAAGCAGATTTCCCACGTGAAGTTTTACAATAGAGAAATCTGCCTAATATTAACAGTAGTAGTAAGGAATCTCTAAACCTATTCACGAGGGACGAACAGAAACGGCCGCACTAGCTCTCGGCGGAATGTCCCAAACATAGCCAACTCCCGCCGACCACACGCAGAATACAAATGCAAATATCTCGGTTAATATGCAAGATAGAGAATAAATGTATATAACAATATTTATAGTAAATTTAATTTGCAATAAGATTAATTTTGTACAATGTTTCGATCCGACGTATAGTAACGGAGATATTTCGAATTTTCGAAAATCCTCCCCTCTAAACCCCCTCTCCCACTGGTCCGATTTCAGCCGTTAACGAACTTGATCTTTCTTCTTACATAAAACGACTAAATATCGAGTTTGGTACCGATCAAACAAAACTTGCGACCGCTAGAGCGGTAACAGACAGATATATATATATATATATATATATATATATATATATACAGTTTTGAATGGACTTCATTTTCGTCATCTACTAGGTAGGATCGATGGACATTTGAAGAAAAATGTCGAAAATTCCGTCATGAGTACAACCTCAATAGCTGATTTCCCTTAAGGGAAATCTGCTAAAACAATACATAGAACAACAATTATATGCTATCAATAGTTCAATAAAATTTGTTCTATTACATTTTTCGACCCGAATCGTAATAATGGAGATATTTTGAAGTATCGAATCCCCCCCCCTCTCACCCCGCACTCTAAACCTCCACTATTCCGGACCAGGTCCGGTTTCAGCCAATAACAAATATGATCTTTGGTGTTGACTGAAACGGTTAAATATCAAGTATGGTAGAGATCACAATTTTCGAACAAGAACGTAATAGTTATTTATTATACAAGTGACGAATGTATATCATTTTACAACTCGAGTGAAACGTTTACCCACACGAGCGAAGCGAGTGTGGTAATTTCACGAGAGTTGTAAATTCTACTTTCGTCACGAGTGTAATATTAAATTTTTTCTGTAATCGTGTAATACATGATCAGATTTAACCAGAATATGAACAAAATTAGGATGTTGTGAAGATTATGGTGTGTTGTTGGTAGGTTATAAGCATGGTTGTGAAAGGTTATAAGCATAGTTATAAAACAACTAGTGGTGATTGTGAAGTAGTGCAGTTATAAACAAGTGCAGGTTATAAACAAGGAAGGTAATTATTATTATATTTAAATTTTAAAATATATTGATTATTTCCACCAATAATTCATTCAAATTTCAATTTATTTTGTTAAAATAAATTCTTACAATGTTAAGAAATTTTTAAAAGCATTTAATTTCCAACTTCAAATTATTTTTTAATTTATACTTATTACTAATTGAGAAGGCAATTCACTTTCTTCACTTGTGAAGAAAGTGATTACTTTCTTCACTCTATTGCAAAATGTTTCACTTTCTTCACTCATTTCAGATTAGTAATGTTACCATTATTCAACGATTACAGAAAAACGATTTTATGCTTAGCATAAAGTGGTTCATGATATAACAGCATATTGTAAATACATATATGACATTAGTAGGAGTGGGGGTTTATTGAAGACAGAAAACTAAAAAAATCCAAATATCTCGGTTAATATTCGTGTTGGAGAAAATATGTATTTAACAATATTTATTGGTAATTAAATTTTCAATAAGATTGGTCGGAAACAATATTCGCCCCGGCTTATAATAACGGAGATATTTTCAATTTTCAAAATTCCCCCTCTAAACCACTCCCCTCCTACTGGTCCGATGTCAGCCATTAATGAACTTGACCTTTAGTTATGAATGAAACTCTTGTATATCGAGTTTGGTAATGTTAAAATAAAAATTGCGACAGCTAGAGCGGTAACATAGAAAAGTCCGTCACGCAGGGGCTGGGTAAACTAAGCAGATTTCCCACGTGAAGCTATAAAATAGGAAAATCTCCATACTAGAGCCCAACAGCTGGGGCAAAGGGCCGAACTAGCTTTTGGCGGGAAACAGTCATCCCTTATCGGCCCAAATTTAATAAAAATGCAAATATCTCGGTTAATATTCAAGATAGAGAATAAATGCATAGAACAATATTTATAGTAAATTTAATTTGCAATATGATTGGTTCTATACAATGTTTTGATCCGACGTATGGTAACGGAGATATTTCGAATTTTCGAAAATCCCCCCTCCTCTAAACCCCCCCTCCCACTGGTCCGATTTCAGCCATTAACGAACTTGATCTGTCTTTTTGCATAAAACGTTTAAATATCGAGTTTCGTAACGATCAAACAAAAATTGTGATCGCTAGAGCGTTAACAGACAAATGAATATATATATATATATATATATATATATATATATATATATATATAAAATATATATATTATATATAATATAATTTTGAATGGACCTTTTTCATTATCTCCTGAGTAGGATCGATGGACATTTGAAGAAAGTTTTCATAATCGCGTCATGAGTACGACCTCAATAGCTGATTTCCCTCAAGGGAAATCTGCTAAAAGTATATATATATATATATATATATATATATATATATATAATTTTGAATGGACCTGATTTTGTCATCTATTAGGTAGGATCGATGGAGAGTTGAGAAAAATACCCTTCAGGGTAATCTGCTGTACACGCCATAAAGTTGACGACAAGAGGGTGCAAGAGGGAATTAAGAGGAGAGGGGAGTGTTGAGAGGAAATGTTAGGGTGAGGGTTTCATGCCCTATCATACCTGAAACATTATGTTGCCCTAGCGCACACATTAAACCAGTCATCCTTCCTATCAGCTCTCATAAATCATCTTTTTTTAATTTAATTTTATTTTTTCATTCCCCACTGGCTCAGTGGAACTTTATCTAGAAATGGAAAGCAGTACTACCGGCGCAGCTAAACGGACTTCATAAAGGATGAGTTTCAAAATATATAATTAACACTTCAAGTATTTAATGATATTGTGGCATTTATTATCTTAATAAGTTCATTTCTAACCAATTACTACCAAATACAACGTTAAGTACGATGCACAAAAAAAAGGAGACACACACACACACTGAAAAAAATATATGTGAGAGTTGAATACAAATTTGAACTGGCATCATTTTTAACTTACATATTTATTAGATAGGGTCATTAGACATTAGAAGATATGTTTGGGAATTTGAATACCTCATTAACTGATTTACTTCAGAGATATTTGCTGAAAGTTTGAAAATGTATTTTATTTTACTCGTAGACTACGTTCTATCTCGGGATAGTTGGTTAACAAATATAAAGGTTTATTGAAATCATCCTATCCGTTTATGAAGCATGGAATAACAGATGGTCTGGCAGAAATGCTGATAGCCAGAAAATATGTTTAATTTTGAAATATCTTAGAATGGGCTGGAACGTGAAATAAATATATCCTCGCTATCTTTTTATAGAATATCAGACAAACGCCAGAATTTAGAATTTTATTTATATAGATTGTGGAAGAAATATTTACTGTATATAGACTTTAATATCATCGTAACCAAAATAAACAAGGATTGTTAAATGCACGTCCTTGAGTAATTGAATTTTCTTCACTTTAAATAGCTACACTATTTAGATCACGCCATCTTCAAGAAATAGTCTTTTAGTTATCAACAAATCAGGGACCTTTCAAATATTCTTTATGCAAAAAAAAAAAAAAAAAGGATAAAACAAGAAAAATATGTTTGCATAGAAGAAGAACTTAACGAAAGCAAAACAGTAGTTAAGTTTGGGAATTGATTTGCATTGATCAGTTCTGTTTGCTTTTCATATTATTCAGTTATTGGGAGAAGATTCGTCTAAATATACATCGTTCTCAAGATAAACACAGTCTCCTCCTCTAGACAGACTCAGGTAAACCATCGTAACTTTGAGTACACAGTTAAATAAACAAACATCTATTGATGGGCTCCGACATTAGAGAGTTAGGGGTCTCTGTCCTCTGGGCTCATTAACCACGCCTCTTGCCCTATATTCAAACCATCAAATAACCATCCGATGTACCAATCAGTCACCTTTCACTAAGACAACTGTGAGAGGAAAAATTGAGAAAATAATTAATTATAGTAATTTGAAAAAAAAAAAAAAAAACTATTTCAGTTTCATGTTAGGTCGTGTATTAGCAGATTTGCATTAAGGGAACTCAGATATTGATGTCGTACTCATGACGCGATTTTCGACATTTTTCTTCAAATGTCCATCGATCCGACCTAGGAGAAGACGAAAATGAGGTCCGTTCAAAACTATATATATACTAGCGAAGGTATCATTAGAGTCTTAACATGGTAGTATTATTTATTTGGCAAGGCTACGATGAGTACAACTACACTTCCCGTCTTGACAAATGGTTTTCCCGTAAGAGTCATGTAGGGGACTTATAGTATAGAAATTTTAGTTTTGAAGAATAAATGAAAATTAGTGCCTAATCAATCCCTGTCCACTGTTTGATGCACCATGAATAATCATGAATAGTATTCATTATAATTAAATTCAAGTTAATTAAATGTACATATTTCCTGTTAAAAACCAATCCGAGCAGAACATTATATGCATAATAGTAAATGCGAATAGAAAAAAAATACAACATTTCACAGGAAATTAGTAAATACAATTACCACCGCATTACAACCGTGTTAGCCTACGGACAATTTCCGCGGTTTTATCAACATTGCATTACTCAAGGCAAATACATATAGTTCATATTGGAAATAATTGTTGAGTGTTTCAATATTTCTACGCAAATTACTTGCTTCATACATTGTTACCGAAAAAATTTATAAAACAAAAGTTACCCTAAATAACAAAGTAAACAACTTTTGTTATGTGCATGTTTGCCTTAAAACAAATAGAAAATGAAATATCGCGTATTTATACTCGTATTTCAGGCTTCCCTTATAACCCCACTCACGTACCAATCTAAAAATTTCAATATAGCTTATAGTCATGGAAGAATTAATGCTAATTCACATTCACCGAGTTTTGTTAAACCCGATTCAACAGTTAGTACCCAATAAAATTGTTTACTCCCGCATTAGTTTTTAGTATATTCCTAATTTATACCTTGTGTATGACAAAAGTGAATATAACAAAAGTTACTTCAAATAAAAAAAACAAAAACTACTTTTGTCATGTGCATATTTGCAAATAAACCAATAGAAAACGAAATATTTTTAAATTCAGGCCTCCTTACAATAACCACCCCTGCCCGTCCCTAGAAATGTTGGTTGGCTTATGATAATGAAGGCGTTAGTGCTAGTATACATACCGAGTTCTATTTAGTTCGGTTAAGTCTTTTGTTCACTTCCGCTATATATTTTATAGATATATATTTATAGCGTAGATCTCGTTTATAATTCAGTATACGAAAAAAGTGTATATAACAAAAGATACTCTAAATAACAAAATAAACAACTTTTGTTATGTTCATATTTGCCGAAAAACCGATAGGAAACAAAATATCGCTTTTTTAATTTCAGGCCTCCCTTATAACCCCCACTCCTGTTCGTCTCAGCGAATATTCATATAGCATAGTCTAAGTTGGATTAGTGGTAATATACATACCAAGATTCATAAAATTTGGGTCAGTTGCTCCTGCGTGAAAAGGTAACAAACAAACAAACATACACGAAAGAAACAAAATGCAGTTATGGCGCCTATTACATGTGAAACGAAAAAGTATCGTGAAATTTCGAGTAAAAAATCAATGTACAGACAGAGGTTACAATTTTATTATATATATATATATGTGTGTGTGTGTGTGTGTGTGTGTGTGTGTTACCGTGAAAGACCGAAATCAGAGAATGTCGAAATTCACCGGTGAATGTCAAAAGACACCAATACGTCGGTGGAAGATCGAATATTTCATTACATTCTTGTACATTCGGACCCTCACCGGAGTATGTCGACATTCACTGATATGCTCTGGTGGGGGTTAAAAAGTGAAGGAGGAGCCGACTAAGAGGCGACTACCTGTTTCTCGTCAATCCGCCAAATCCTTTGTTCTGGTATTTTGCAAATATCATCATTAGTCGCCATTGAATGTACTGTAAAATACCACCATTGAATGTTCTGTATAATTAAGTAAGTTTTTAACTTTAATAATTTTCCTTTCTCATTTTGAAAGTACTGTGTGTTTTAAGTTATTAGTTATCCCTCACAGAAGAGAGGCAAAAATCTTATTGCGACTAAATTACGGAGAAAAAAATATAAATGTCGGACATGATCCACCATAAGTCCACGGTGAATGTCGACATTCACCGGTGAAAGTCAGAAATAAGGGTATTTAGCAAATATTTCGGACATACACCAAGCGACTATGTGAATGTCGACATTCACTGGTGAAAGTCAGAAATAAGGGTATTTACAAATATTTCGGACATACAGCAAGCGACTATGTGAATGTCGACATTGACCGGTGAAAGTCAGAAATAAGGGTATTTAGCAAATATTTCAGACATACACCAAGCGACTATGTGAATGTCGACATTCACTGGTGAAAGTCAGAAATAAGGGTATTTAGCAAATATTTCGGGCATACACCAAGCAACTATGTGAATGTCGACATTCACCGGTGAAAGGCAGAAATAAGGGTATTTAGCAAATATTTCGGACATACACCAAGCGACTATGTGAATGTCGACATTCACCGGTGAAAGGCAGAAATAAGGGTATTTAGCAAATATTTCGGACATACACCAAGCGACTATGTGAATGTCGACATTCACCGGTGAAAGGCAGAAATAAGGGTATTTAGCAAATATTTCGGACATACACCAAGCGACTATGTGAATGTCGACATTCACCGGTGAAGGTCAGAAATAAGGGTATTTAGCAAATATTTCGGACATACACCAAGCAACTATGTGAATGTCGACATTCACCGGTGAAAGTCAGAAATAAGGGTATTTAGCAAATATTTCGGGCATACACCAAGCAACTATGTGAATGTCGACATTCACCGGTGAAAGGCAGAAATAAGGGTATTTAGCAAATATTTCGGACATACACCAAGCGACTATGTGGTCGACATTCACCGGTCGTGCAAATATTTCGGACATACACCAAGCAACTATGTGAAGGTCGACATTCACCGGGGAAAGGCAGACATAAGGGTATTTAGCAAATATTTCGGACATACACCAAGCGACTATGTGAATGTCGACATTCACCGGTGAAAGTCAGAAATAAGGGTATTTAGCAAATATTTCGGACATACACCAAGCGACTATGTGAATGTCGACATTCACCGGTGAAAGTCAGAATTAAGGGTATTTAGCAAATATTTCGGACATACACCAAGCGACTATGTGAATGTCGACATTCACCGGTGAAAGGCAGAAATAAGGGTATTTAGCAAATATCTCGGACATACACCAAGTGACTATGTGAATGTCGACATTCTCCAGACTTCAGTGTTTCACCGTAACATATATACACTAGAGCGGTAACAGACAAATTATATAAATATTTGTCTACTGGTCGCAATCATTGTTTAATCGTTACCAAACTCGATATTTAGTCATTTAGTAAACGGGAGAAATCGGACTAGGGGGAGGGGGGGGGTTTAGAGGAGGATGTTTTTCGAAAAATCTCCGTTACTATACGTCGAAACAATGTATAGAATCAATCTTATAGAAAATTCAATGTACTATGAATATTGGCGTATACATTTATTCTCTATCTTGAATATTAACCGAGATATTTGCATATTTCAGTTTTCAGCCTTTAGCAAACCCCCACTTCTACTCATGCTACATAATCAATACTTGGTTATGTAATAAACCACATCATTCGAAGCTTAAATACTAAATATTGTTTTCAATAGACATTTATTATAAGAGATACACGCAAATATGTTCTTGTGACCTCCCTTCTTAAGTTTTTGGACTACTTAAATTTGATTGATTGAGATTATTCTGATTCATTATAAATTAATGTACTAGATATAGTATACAGTTTTCTATCAAATTAATACGTTATATTCAGATATATTACAGTAATTGTTTTTCTTTCTGGTAAGAAGTTGGCAGAACTGTTTGTTTATATTTCAGATGTTTTCCGTCGGGAGGTTTCTTATTATCTTTTGTATTTATTCACTTAATATTCATGGTGGTGTTGTGTTACCGGTATGTAGATTTATCTGTTGTTAAACTCGCGGGAAATCTGCTTCGCTTACGGAGCCCCTGAGTGACGGACTTTTTTTAATTTCAAATACACAAAATTCTTTTTTTCAAGCAGATTTCACTTTGTGAGGTTGTATTCGTGACAAGGATTTTGCAAAATAATATCAAATTTCCGCCTATCCTTCATAGCGTATGACGAAAACGATGACTGTTCAAATGTAGTATGTGAAAATACTTGTGTGTAGAATATAGAGCGATATTACTGGAAATGATCAGTACCTCTTCAGATTTGCTCTTTCTGCCTGTTGTATACAGTACCATTATGTTTCATAGCCACTTCCAGGGCGAAGCTAAACAATTCAGCTGATAATTGGTCTCCTTGTCTTAAGCCAGTGGTAATTTTAAAGCCATCTCTTATTTCCTTCACTCTCCTAGCCAATGACGCTGTCTCCTATTCATCGGCTTTTTCCAACGTTTGTGGAAAATAGAATGGGTGATCTGAGCTTCATCATCTAAAAGCTTAAATAATTTTAGAAGGTATTGTCATACCTCTCGGTGGAGACCGTCGTCATTGGCTGATGGTTGAGTACCGCTGGCAAGCGCTTTCGATGCGATGGCATCATCTTCAAGCCTGTTGATAGTTGTACTGAGTTGATTGTCCGTCAGTCAGTGGGTTTTATGCTCTGTTCACCGTATTAGTTGTTTACGTTTAGTCCAGATCTGTTTACTTACCATTAAGTTAGGCTTGAAGATGATGCCATCGCATCGAAAGCGCTCGCCAGCGGTACTCAACCATCAGCCAATGAGGACGGTCTCCACCGAGAGGTATGACAATAGGCGACAATAATTGGCGGTTCTAACCCTTTATTTGAATTTTAGAAGGATTAAAGACGAAGTAAACGTAAACGATAAAAAAAAAAAAATACAACATTTATAGGTTGAATTATAAAAGTTTTATACAAGGAAATCAGCAATTACTCAAAAAGGGAATATAAGAGCACCCTAAGAATATTGACTAATGAGAAAATAAAACCGCACTCACACATCACGCTTTTAAGAAGATTTCATTTTCATTTATTTATTTATGGACATCACATCGAAGGTGATTTGCTCTTTCAAAAGCGAGAAATTTTACAAAGTTAAATAACAAAAATAAAATATATAAGAGATAACAACAAGTAACAAGAAGAAATACCAAAAAGCAATGAAAAATGACAAAAGTGAAATAGATAAATATATTATAAGTGAACATAAAAAACCAAACAAAAAAAAAACATTGGTGATTAGCATAGTTGGTGGATGATCTATAGGAAATGAATGGCTGAAAATGGTACTTTTGCTAATGATTGTCGTAATTTCCTCCTTCAGGGTAAACATATACATGTGCACAAACCCATCTAGTACAATTTGAAATCTTGTTCCACACCACAGACTTAATTTGTATGTTAAATTTTGTATGCTAAATTTAAGAAGAGACACTTAATTTGTATGTTAAATTTAAGAAGAGACACAAATTTAACTTTGAAAATTAATAGTCATTGGAAAATAATATAATAAACCAAGCGGCAAATAAAGAAAATATTCTCATTATTGAAAAAAAAGTAGTAAATAAAAAAACGGAGACAAAGCATTTGGAACATATGTTTTTCAGTGTTACAGATGGAAGGATGATGTCTGTTCAAAAAAAAAAAAAAAGAAAAAAAAATTCTGAATTTTAAGCTTGCTTTATCCGGAAACCGATTTTGAAGTGACCAAGATCAACTAATTATCAGAGATACCGCCACCATTTATTGGTAAAAAGAAGAATACAAAACAGAACTCTATCGAACCTAACTTTAAATCTAT
Organism: Riptortus pedestris; assembly: GCA_019009955.1. Lineage (NCBI taxonomy): Eukaryota > Metazoa > Arthropoda > Insecta > Hemiptera > Alydidae > Riptortus > Riptortus pedestris. Next base: position 19,789,439 of record CM032233.1, read on the forward strand.
TTTTACTCCTCGAGGAATGACTTAGTAAATATTTCAAGGTCCAACACTTTATTTTAGAAAATGTTGAAATGAGCTCGCGACAAATGTAATTAACGGAGTAGTGCTCGGTTTTCTCAATGAATTGATGATGTTCTAAATTAAAGCCAGCTTCTCAGCTTATGCGCTCTCTTAATGGTTCATTCAAACAGTCCCCATTGTTCCCTCTAGAATATCCTACTTAATTTAAATCTGGTGCAAATAGGGTATAAAGGAGAGGACAATCCTAGGAGCTGGTACTATGTAGTGAATTAATTAGAATTTTCTCTAATTAAGTTCTTAAATCAATTGGAACTATTGCAAATCGAGGTCGAGGGTGAAGAGCATTATAGAAATAAGAGTGTTAGTATCTTTCCTTCTCTCATTGTAATATAAATGTCTTCTTCAGTATCTGTACGTGGTGAGCAATTTCTATAATGGCTAGCGATTTTTTGGGTTCTTTACACAAAATTGAAATGTGTCGTATGTGTTGATATTTGAATTTGAAGTATAAAATTAAAACCAATAATGATAAAGTTTTTTCATAGATCTTTTCAAACAAGTGAAATCAGTGTTTCATTTTCTGGGTAAAATTTAAATGAAGATATATTGAAATAGGTAGTAAACTGTCATATGAAATTGATTTTCTATTTTTTATTACTCTGAATTAATTTAAAAGAAAAAAGGCGGTCATGCAGGGGCTGCGTAAACTAAGCAGATTTCCCATGTGAAGTTTTACAATAGAGAAATCTGCATACTGGTAACACAACACTACCGTGATTAAATACAAATGGTAATGAGAAGTCTTTCAGTTAATTAAAATAAATTCCCAACTGAAACGGCTTCTGAATTGTAAGAATAACTCAAATTTTAATAGTCCAAGAACTAAAGAAGGGGGGGGGGGGCGGATGAACAGAACGTATTTGTATAAATCTTACAAAGTAAGGAAGGTAAGGTAAGGTTAGAAACGAGAGGTAAGGTTAGAAGAAGCTTCCACCTGAGCCGATCAGTTACGAAAACGGCCGACCTAATCCGAACTATACCCGACCACAGACTTCATAAAAATGCAAATATCTCGGTTATTATTCAAGATAGATAATAAATGTATATAACAATATTTATAGTACATTTAATTTGCAATAAGATTAGTTCTATACAATTTTTTGATCCGATGCATAATAACGGAGATATTTTGAATTTTTGAAAATCCTTCCCTCTAAACCCCCCCCCTCCCTCTAGTTCGATTTCAGCCATTAACTAACTTGAGCTGTCTTTTTACATAAAACGGTTATATATCGAGTTTTGTAACGATCAAACAAAAATTGCGACCGCTAGAGCGTTAACAGACAAATATATATATATATATATATATATATATATATATGTGTGTGTGTGTGTGTGTGTGTGTGTGTGTGTATAATTTTGAACGGACCTCATTTTCGTCATCTCCTGGGTAGGATCGATGGAAATTTGAAGAAATATTTCCAAAATCGCGTCATGAGTACGACCTGAATAGCTCATTTCCCTTAAGGGAAATCTGCTAAAACAAGAGAGTTATAGGGGTAGGGAAAGAAAGTGAATCATGGATGAAAAGTAATGTCTCAATGATCCTCTCAAATTAAAGGTAAAAAAGTAAAAATAATGAGAAATGTTACCTGAATGCAGATCACAAAGAGATGAGGGGAATAGAACCGAAAGAAAAGGACCACTGACACAGAATATCTACGAAAACCGCTCTAAACTCCTCATTCTCGCAAAAAAAATTAATTCATAATATCCTTAACGACTACTCAAGTCAACTAACGTGCTCATTACGTTACTGAATGTTACTTTTTTTGTAAATGTCAGGACAATTATTGAAAAAAAAAAAAGTATTGTAACTCATTTTTAAAACAAGACTTAGGCAGAGACCTATACTATATTGGGTTAAAGAGGTATCACCAAAAATTATGTAACGAAATAAATAACAGATGGTCTGGTTTTGGGAGGCTATGGGGTTTTGGATACGTATTGCAAGGGACAAGGATTCAGTAATGAGGAGAATGTTTGCTCCACAAATACATCTTTCCGCTCCTTATTTCCTTAATTGTGTAAAGGAGGGGAATGGTAATATTTATACAATTATATGTCTATAAAAGATATACAAGAAATTGTGCTTAGAAGATCTTCCAAAATCTAAAGATTTCTTTGCTTATACGAATCTAATGAAAGGAATATATAAGCTCAGTTGTAACATATAGGGCTCAAAATTTACGTTTGCCCAACACTAAATAATACATGACTTATTTGAAGTGGCCATTCAGAATATTGTTCATTAAACTTTTATGCCCAAACCCTCAACAAGTAGAATTATATGAGCCAGAAGTCATTGTATTCATCCATGCCAAATAGCGTCACACTCAGCATTACTTACACTGTAAAATAGCTACTAGGCATCTCCATTAAGTTTGCGCTTATTTTTCATTACGGCCTGGCGAATTGAGGAACTGAAAATTCCTCTGTGAGTTCCTTTGAATTAGTGTTTGTGTAGATGGTGATTTTGTTTCAATCCCCTATTCAAGGAATCAAAAGGGACAGGTAAGGGATTTCATTTGTAGGGATTGGCTTACGGTTACGGAACGATTCATGATCACCAACAACTTACAGTTCCATGGCAATAGGATTCCATGTTCACCTCACACTCTGCCTTTGAATTCACATCTAAATAAATGGGTGTTTAAGCAAAAAGCTATTTATGACTGTTCAACATCTAATCAAAATAGATAAAATTTAATAATGAACATAGTTTTAAAAGGAGGCAATTAACCAGAACCACCTCATATTATATTTAATAAATATAATAAAGGACTTATAAAGTTTATCAAAAGTATAGATATGGATGTAGCAAAAATACATTAGAATGTAAAGTTGATTGTGAGGAATGGGAATCATAATTCAATATATTTACCTTACATAGACTCGCACATTAAATATAGGTTGAGTTTAACTTTAATTGATTTGTTTTTTTGTTTATTTATTTTATTTCATATATTAATTTTATTTGTAATTATCTTACTTATTTTAATATTTTGTTTTATTATTACTGTTATTATTTTTATATTATATTTGATTAGATGGTTGATTAACCTGTATATATTGTAAAATAAAAATTTATTTAAACATAATCATACATGTAATATGCCATGTGGCAATGGAACATGTATTCAAATAAATAACTCCTCATAGGGTTACTATGAGGAGAGAGAGAAAAAAAAGCAAAGAAGCTACGGTGACCATAGAACCCTTGATCTAAAATAATTCAACAAAATACCAATTATTTCGTTCAAAAAACGTTAATTGGAACAAACTATCCATGGTTACAAATTCTTACATGATGAGGTTACTGCTCTGTATATAAATCTTAAAAATTTATACTACGAGCAGGATAAAAAAAAAAATTAAAATAATGCTTACCAGTGGCGGCCGTCGACGACCCTTCCACATCTGTTAGTGTTGGTTCAGTTCATTCTGCATCCGTCTAGCCAACTGGAAACGTCTCTTAACTTTCTCCTTTTTAAAGAGTTTTTCTTCATACCTGAGCCAACCGTCACCGGACTTTTCTTTTTCTTTGGAGATTTATCAGACATTTTTCGTTGTAAACATCGCTTTTCTGGTAAAATCAAGTGGAATTAAATATTCCAAGGATAGTTTTAAACGGTCAAAGAAAATCCCTTTGCATGTGGTTTTCTTCCACAAGGATACAATTTTTCGTTGAGACTCCTGTCAACAAAAATATAAAAAAAAAAAACTCTTTTAAAACAACAAATACTTTTATAAATTTAAATATTAAACATATTTTTTATTAAACATAATCTGCCTATATTATATTATAATAAACTTAAATAAAATTATGTATTGATATTTCAAATATTATCGGTGTATCGTTTCCTGTAGATGAATGAATGTCACTTCCTAATGAGGGTTTTCTAATACCCTTCAACAGACATTTTTTCCCTAGTTAAAAATAAACACTCGAGCCAATTCGTTATGGCACACTTAAAGCATTGCATTAAGGTTAAATTTAACCTTTGAACAACAAGGCTGTGACCCAGGACAAATTTAACAAGTAGGTGTCATACATGACATCTACCCGCATATGCACATTTTCCATTTTATTCTCCTCAGAATCACTCTTCTTGTCTCAAAATAACATTTAGAAAAGTCAAGAAGAATAGTGTGTTAGTGTGCTTGTGAGTACCTCCCCACCTTCCCCTCGTCGCCAATGAGAGCTTAAAATGAAATATTAAATAGCCCTACTGCGTTAGTTTTTGAAATATATCACTGTTTTGTTTGGAACTTCCGCGCCAACCTTTCTACTTCTTCGTCAGTATATGCTTCTATCAGCTCAAGCATATATCACTAACGAATAAATTAAAATTATCATCTACATGGTAAAGCTCCTTGGCTCTTCCTTTAGGGCAAGGAAGGTGGGCTAATACATTCTTGCCTGGAGTCCTGGAATATTTGCTAGACAATGGTCTATCCGCCCATATTGTCTCCATATCTTTGGCCAAAAAGAAATTTTTCTATTAGACGCTATAAACTTCCATATCATCAAAAGTTACCTGATCATCCTGACAACACACATCATCTTCACAGTTGTGATCTGATAGAACACCATCTACTGATTCACTTCCTGAGTCACTAAAATCACTATCACTTTGTTCCATTTGTCTTAAAAGTTCATTTCTAATCTCGTCTTCAGTGATAAACAGCGAATTCATTGTCATAGAAAATATAAAAAGTCCGTCACGCAGGGGCTGCGTAAACTAAGCAGATTTCCCACGCGAAGTTTAACAATAGATAAATCTACATACCGATAACACAACACCACCGTGAATATTAAGTGAATAAATACAAACGATAATAAGAAACCTTCCAACGGGAAGCATCTGAAATGTAAACAAACAGTTCTACCAACTTCTTACCGGAAAGAAAAAAAATTACTGTAATATATTTGAATATAACGTATTAATTTGATAGAAAACTATTTACTATATCTAGTACTGTAATTTATAATGAATCAGAATAAATTTTATCTCAATCAATCAAATTTAAGTAGGTCAAAATCTTAAGAAGTGGGGGGGGGGTCACCAGAACATATTTGCATGTATCTCGTATAATAAAAGTCTCTTGAAAACAATATTTGGTAATTACGCTTGAAAAAATGTGGTTTATTCCATATCCGAGTATTATTTATGTAACATGAGTGGAAGTGGGGGTTTGCTGAAGGCTCAATATCTGATTTCCCTTAAGGGAAATCTGCTAAAATAGAAGTTAAACAACAAGTCTGTGTCAAATACGACACCTACCGGCACAAAAACCCCGAAAAACTACGAAAAATGGTGGAGGACAGAGCTTGCAATGACCTTGACATGTAGTTGACTATTGAATAGGAGGGTATTAAGCACACCAGTCTTGTCCTGTTTGTTACAAGCTCATGCGTGTACAACTTACGGCATAGGTGTCACATATGACAGAGCCTTGTCGTTCAAAGGTTAAAGAATAAAGAAATTCAGCAATGGGGGATGTCTTTACCTGAAAGGGCTTAGCCGCCAACGTTTTAACTTTAGTACTCAATGAGTTACGTACCAAATTTGTAAGAGTTTCCCTTGAATATTTAAAATCATGTAAGCAAATTTCCCAAAAGAAATTGGGATATAACGCATGTAGGGGTGGAGGGAGAGAAATCCTGCCTGGATGGGGAGAGAATTAATGAGAGGTGATGGGGAGGGAGGATCAGCCTATGGGTGTGCTGGCCGCCTCCCTCCCTTCCCTTGGCACTAATTAATCTACGCTCCTCAATCTCAGGACCAGCTTCTCTGCTCATGACAGTCTCAGTCACTCCCCCCCCCATACTCTCCCTCATCTCGCTAATTCTTTTCTTCCTCCTTAGGTTACAATGTTACTACTCCGGCCTACAAGTAATTGACACTGGGTTTTAGCAAAATAGCTCTCCTGGAAGTATCCGTTAAAACGATTCTTGAGAAATGACTGCTTATAAATTCTGGAAATAGTCGATACTTATTACGCGCTACAATTTCCAAACGCTCTACCTCTGCCTTCACTATCATAGAAGATTTATCTCTCTTCGTGGATTTCAGATAGACCTTCCCCAGGGCTGCTCAGAATTAGCAGGGCCTCCTCCTAGTCATCGAACCATCCTTGTAATGTAATGCACTGTTCACTTAACATTGAACATTAACATTAACATTGATTGCACCAAGTAAAGAATACTGCCCCCTCCCCTTCTCTTCTCCCAAACTTTAATTCACGAGAAACGCCAGTTTGCCCTTGAGTGTGATGAATACTTAGTTTCATTAAAAAGTGAAAATTATTCTAACAAACAGTTTTAGTATTGTGAAGATAATGTAATCAGATTTGTTAATATAATTTAGTGTATTACTGGATTGAAATCCTAAAAGAGTGGTAGGTTGGCACTACTGAGCTCAGAAAGGTGTGGGGATACTTCCTTTGTCCTGTCTGTTCTGCCCCTTCCCTGCCTACCTCAAATTGGTCTGTGTTTACATGTTACTCCATGCTTAAACTTTTAGCAATGTAGTTGTATTCTCGGGAACGTGGATTTGTTTAATAATCATAAATAAATAATTTAAAAGAATGAACACTGGGTGGTGTACCCAGTTATTTCTGGTAATTATTAGCTCTGCTCCGTTAATATATGGTATACTTCAGTGAACACACTATGCACCAATATGAAAATACAGTTTACAATCATGACTTTCAATAGAGTGTTTTAATAGCGGGTACGACGTACCTAAAACAGCTGTCACTGATGGTCTTTGTACCGGAAAAAAAGGGACTTTTATTCATACATGGTTTGGAAGACAGAATACTTTCTATGATTATGAATTATGTGGTCCATTACGTTATAAAAAAAACAAAAAAAAAAACTACATGCACAGCAGGCGGGAAATAAAAATATTGAGAACAGTGCAGCCTTCCATAACAAATAATTTTATTATTAACAAATCAACTGCAACGACGAGTATAAATTCTAAACACTGGGACAGGGAAATGTCAAAAGTGTTCAAAGTAAAGCCCTGCCAAAAAAATACCATCATCATTCAGCCTGAAATGAATTCCTGGGCGAAAAAGGGTAACTTAGCTAATATGTGTGTGTGTGTGTATTTTTCGATCCGATATTTAGTAACGGAGATATTTTAATATATATATATATATATATATATATATATATATATATATATATATTTTAAAATATATCTGTTAATAAATATCGGATCGAAAAATTGTAAACAGAACAAATATATAATTAAATTTACTATAACTATTGTCTTCTAGGTTTATTCTTTGTCTTGAATATTAACCGAGATATTTGAAATTGTTTAATTTCCAACCTTCAGTAAACCCCCACTCCTACTCATGTTTCATAAACTATACTCTGTTAAACAATGTACCACTCTATTTGAAGCTTTAATACAAAATACCGTTTTCAACAAATATTTACTAGGTTCGGTACTTGCAAATGCGTTGTGTGAAGGCGTCATAATTTAAAATTTTACATTCTTAACTCGAAAATATTAGTCTTTTCTAAGCTTTACTCAGTATTTAACTGTTTCATCCTACACTCATGATCATAATAGTTCATGGCTGAAATACGGATCGGGGGTTAGAGAGGGGAATTTGGAAATTTAAATTTTTTCGGTTATTTTATTTAGAAATAGAGAAAATGTGGTGAGATGATATTACAAGTGTCTCCCCAGCACTTGGGAAATCTGATTAGTTTACGCAACCCCTGCTTCACGGACTTCATTTTTAAGTTTCAGCCTCTTTCCACTAATCTTATTTATATATTTATTTCCCTTTGTATGCATTCATCGTTTTCGGCCTTGAAACACTCAAATATATATAACAGCTTCTTATATTTTTTATTCAGTTAATATGCCAGATGGCTCATATTCGCTTCGAATTGGTATTATCAGTAATTTGGGACTCAATGATTGTCCAATGTGAGTGCATGCGTGCGCGCGCGCGCGTGTGTGTGTGTGTGTGTGTAGTTTGAATGTGTAATCGTACAGGGTCTAAAACCAACAACTTTGTTTGTTCTTTACATCTTATTTGTTTTCGTCTCCAACGAGTTTCGAACATTTTAGCTCCATATCTAGGGGCTGCTTTTTCACTATAATTACAGTATTTAAATTCAGTTAATTTTGAATATCTCTCATTATTATATGCTTAACTATTATTAATGATCTATATTTATATGCTTAATTAGCATTGCCAAATTTTGTTTTCTTAAAAAACACTAAAGTCTATAAAATCTTTCCCACTCATCACATGGATTAGTGGATCCATAATCCACTACTAGTCTCATAGCAGCTCAATGATTAAGAAGAGTTTACAAGCTAACGACTAATACCCATAATCATTGATCTGTTGTAATAAGGACAATATTGAACTGAGTTTACTGGAATAGAAAGTTTTTTGTAAAAGTTAGTGTTTTAAAAAACTAAATTTGATAATGCTAATTAAACATATAAATATAGAAAATAATAATGGGTTAAGGAAATAAAAATAAGAGAAATAGATTGTTTTCAAAATTAACTAATTTTAGAGAAAAGGAAATCCATTGATAAGGAACTACAATGCTCGAAACGTGGTGGGGATGAAAATAAATAAGATTAAAGGAAGTAAAAATGTTTTTGTTAATGAATTATTTTTATCTGTTAGTTAAAAAGTCCGTCACGTAGGGGCTGCGTAAACTTAGCAGATTCCCATGTGAAGTTATACAATATAGAAATCTGCATAATGGTAATACAATACCACCGTGGGTAAATACAAACTATAATGGAAATCGTTCAGTTAATTTTAATAAAATCCCAACTGAAACGGCTTCTGAATTGTAAGAATAATTTATATTTTAATAACTCAAATTTTAGTAGTCCAAGAACTAAAGAAGGGAGGGGTCGGATGAACAGAACATATTTGCATAAACTCACAAAGTAACGAAGGTAAGGTAAGGTTAGAAACGACAGGTAAGGTTAGAAGAAGCCGAGATGAGCCGAACAGTTACGGAAACGGCCGAACTAATCAACAATAAGAATACCCGATCATATGTTCCACAGACTCATAAAAATGCAAATATCTCGGTTAATATTCAAGATGGAGAGTAAATGTATATTTACAATATTTAAAGTAAATTTAATTTGCAATAAGATTGGCTCTATACAATTTTTCGATCCGATGCATAATAACGGAGATATGTCGAATTTTCGAAAATCCCCCTCTAAACCCCCTCTTTCTCTGGTCCTATTTCAGTCATTAACGAACTTGATTGGTCATTTTACATAAATCAATTCGAGTTTCGTAACGATCAAATAAAACTATGTGAACGCTAGAGCGTTAACAGACAAATATATATATATATATATATATATATATATATATATATATATATATATATATATATATATATATATATATATGTATATATGAGTACGACCTCAATAGGTGATTTCCCTTAAGGGAAATCAGCTAAAAAATGCCAGAAGAAAATGTCCATGGGAATCTTTTCTAAGATCAAAAAAAGAGTCCCTATTGCTATTGTTCTTCTATGATTTGAAACAATACTGAGAGAAGAAATAATAGAAAATTTCAATAAATATTACACATGTATGAGCATTTTAATGAACTCTTTAACAATTTATCTAGGAAATATCTGGTTTTTGAGATTGCATTAGCTTCACTCATGGAATTGTTCTTTATTCTGACTATATAAACTTTGCTGTCAATAGGACGTTAGGAGTCAATCGGCTATTGAATAGGGGGCATTCGCAACAACTATAGAGAATAGAACCCTCTCGAAAACTGCTGGAATTGCATCCATCGGCAATCCAATTATAAATTAAACCTCAATTCATTCCGATAGAGAAATTCTGTTCACCACTTCTCTCTTTCCCTCTTTAAAACCGGACCACAATTTAGTGAGGTGAACTGCAAAACCTAGTCTGATATATTGACTTTTGTATTCAATAAAAATGGAGGGTTGTTTTGGGATGAGCTATTGAAGTTGCACGTATTCATCTTTCGAAGTATATTGTGAATTTAAATAACACCATTAGCAATAGTAGTAAAAGTGCACAGAGAACCTTTTATCGTTCATTCATTATGCTTTCATCGAGTATATTGAGTTATCTTCATGGAAGAGTTGGCTAATATGAACTTTAATTTCGATTTCTATCATGGTCAAAATGCATGTTCATCGACTAGTAAAAAATTAAGTAGTTTTATTTTCTTAATACACAAAATTTGGGACATGTAATATAGAAGATATATTTCGTATATCGCGATAAAGGAAATTTAATTATGGTACGACCACTTTGTGCAACTACGATTAATTGCGAATTGTTGCACACACGCAAACATACATACGTGTGTGTGTGTGTGTATATATATATATATGTGAACATATGTGTAGGATATATTTTGTGTATCATGATAACGGAAAAATAAGTGTGCATCTACGACTAAACTCCCCTAAAAAATCCCCCGCCCCCTCTGAACCTCCCCCTGGTCCGATTTCAGCCGTTAACGAACTTGATCTTTCTTTTTACCCAAAACTACTAAATATCGAGTTTGGTAACAATAAACAATAATTGCTACCGCTAGAGCGGTAACAGACAAATATATAATATATATATACAGTTTTGAATGGACCTCATTTTCGTCGGGTAGGATCGCTGGACATTTGAAGAAATTTTTCGTAAATCGCGTCATGAGTCACGACCTCAATAGCTGATTTCCCTTAAGGGAAATCTGCTAAAAGTTCGTCACACAGGGGCTGCGTGAAGTTTTCCAAAATATAAATCGACATACGTTTGACACTTAACACTACCGAGAATATTATGTGAATAAATACATACGGTAATGAAAAATATTTCAGTCAATTTTAATAACCTCCGAACCGGAAAGCGTCTGAATAGTAAAAAAAACAGGTCCACCGACCTCTCAAATTTGAGCAGAAACATAGAAATATTCTTCACGGGAAAGAAAAACAATTACTGAAATATATCCGAATATAACATATTAGTTTTATTGAAGACTTTTTAATATATCTAGTACTGTAATTTATAGTGAATCAGAAGAATATTTATCTCAATCACCTTGTAGTAGACCAAGAACAAAAGAAGGGGGGAGGCAAAAGAACGTATTCGCATATATCTCAGAATTTAGAAGTTTCATGAAAACAATATTTAGTATTTAGTATTGGAAAGAAGTGAGTCATGATATAACAGCTTATTATTAATACGACATGAGTGGGAGTGGGATTTGCTGATGGCTGAAAAGTGAAAAATGTATATTTCTTTTTTAATATTCAAGATAGAGAAGAATGGGATATTTATATATATATATATATATATATATATATATATATATATATATATAGATATATATATAGAGAGAGAGAGAGAGAGAGAGAGAGTTGAATATTTAAAGTACATTTAATTTGCAATAAGATTGGATCTATACAGTTTTTCGATCCGACTTATAATAACAGAGATATTTTGAATTCTCGAAATTCCCCTCTAAACCGCTCTTCCACTGATCCGTTTCTGCCATTAACGAACTTGATCTTTCTTTTTACATAAAACGATTTAATTTCGAGCTTGGTAACGATCAAACAAAGAAACCTCATTTCGTCATCTTTTGGGTAGCATCGATGGACATTTGATGAAATGTTTCGTAAAACGCGTCACGAGTACGACCTCAATAGCTGATTTCTCATAAGGGAAATCTGCTAAAAAAGAAGAAAAAAGAAATAAATAACTAAAATTCAGCATAGAAAGCATTCATATGCTTCGACAAATTAGATTCTGTTCATATCTAAGTACTTTTCTAATACTCACTACTATGGTGCAACTTGTCATCTTAAACCTTTGTGTCCAGGTATCTCCATATCGCCAAACCCTTGGTCCATCTTGTTTAACAGCATGCCGAGCTAAATTCTCTTGAACGGTGAGATGAGTCAAATCTGAAAACCTACAATTTTCACGATTACAATACTTCCATTACCGCATAAAAGGAATTAATAGGAAATTGCCAATATAAGTTCTAGCTCGACAGCCTATGAAGAGCAAAGGCTGTGAAATCAATTATTCAGCTTTATGCATTCCTTGCCCAATATTGGGGTGCATTAAAGACCAAAGAAATCTAATTCTTTATTCAAGTAGTTCGTCCCAATGGTCTCGTGATTGTTTGTGGTATTAGATGGAAGTCAATCGTCATAGCTCAGGGACCGTAGAATTAAATAAAATTATAGTATGATTCCAGAATTTGATCTGGCCGACTATAGCATAGTAGTTCAGTGCTTACCATTAGGCCATTCCCATCCTTGGAATTTTTTCCTCCCCAAAAATGTATTAAGAAAAAACATTAAAAAATTGCACTTATGTCTTTCATTGTTGATATACCACGTACGTGCTAACATGAAATGTCTCTGCGAAAAAGTGAAATGGAGATTAGGATGGTGAATCAAGTTTTCATAATGAATGGTAAATTAATTTTTAGTTATGTTAAAACGTATTTAAGAAATTTCCACGTGGGGCTAATTAAACAGGATAATAACTTGACGCAAGCCTGGCCGAATAAACTTTTTTAAAAAGGAGAAGAGCACATTTTTCAACGTTTTATAATACTTTCAAAGGATCCTTTCTTCTTTCATATTTCTTGTGAGCTGCAAGTTTACTTTCGAAAGGACTTTAAAACTCAGGGACGTAAAAAGTTTTCGAGAAGCACTTTTTGACTAAATTCAAGTAACCAGAAGAAAATGAAGAATGAACTTTGCTAGCATGATTTACTGTACGCTAGTGAAATCTATACTAATACGTATGTATTTTCCATGCCTGTTCATTGTTTTTGCCCGTCTTTAGTTCATTCTGTGACGAAGAAGAATGCCGTGTCACTATAGGTTTAGAAAGTATAGAACATTTGAGAGTGTAGAGATTCTGACTCTGACAATTATGTTGAGATGCTTCAATGTCAGCAGAGTGGGATAACTCTGAATAAGGTAACTAGACTTCCGCCTATCAAAAATTACCTCCGGGAAGTAACTGTTTGAGTATTATGTATTCTTTGGAGAAAATTTTATTTGTGCTAAGTTTCATAGAAATGTATGGAATTGTTGTCAGATGACTGCCTGCTTTTTGTATTGTTTTTTAGATGACGTTACTTTTTATATTCATCAGCTAAGATCATTACTTATTAAAATAAAAAAAAAAATCCATCACGCAGGGGCTTCGTAAACTAAGCAGATTTCCCACATGCAGTTTTACTGTAGAAAAACCTAAACACTGGTAACACAACACCACCATGTATATTAATTGAATAAATACAAATGATAATGATAAATGACGTTTTAATAAGCTCCACAACGGAAAGCGTTTGAATTGTAAACAAACAGGTCAGCCAACCTTTCAAACCTGAAAGATGGAAATATTCTTGATCGGAAAGAATTACTGAAATATATCTGGAAGTAGTATATTAATTTTATTGACAACTATTTATTACATCTAGTACTATAATTTATTATGAATCAGAATAATCTCATTCATCTTCACAGTTCACAATCTAATCCCTCAGAAAGTTAATTTATTATATATATATATATATATATATATATATATATATATACACTCACACACACACACACACACATCTATATATATATATATATATATATATATATATATATATATATATATATATCTACAGCATGTGAAAACTGGTGTTGAGTAGGAATATACTATCACATTAATGATTTATTTTTATTACTGATATAATTCAAACACTTGTTCTGGTTGATTCTTTTTTACTCAGCCTAATATCAATTGAAGGTTATTATTTACAATAGTTGAAGTGTCGTGCACAGTCTCATTTCCATTTGAAGAATATTCAAAGTACGGAATATAATGTAAGGAAACTCGCTGGCCTTCTTGAACTTAAGTTTCTTCTCCCCTGCTTTAAATAATCTCATGGATTTACGTCTAATCCATGAAACTTCCTACTTTTTGTTTCCCAGCTTTATCCTAAAGTGATAATATTTCTTTGAGCTCTCTGATTTATTAATACGCATTTTTTCCATTGAGATTATATTCATTAAATCAGAACTTCAAGTCAAGCTACAAGGATTTTCTGTAGCAATTATTTCTATTAGATAAAGTATTATTTTTCTTTAATATAATTTCAAGGAGTTTAGTTTAGTATGTCGGTTCTATGCTTTGGCGTTATTTAGGTGCTTCAAATTCAACCTTTTTTCATTTAAGAATGAAATTTTAAAATTGATAATAATTTTTTGTTTTTTGAAACATGTTCAATATTTAAGAATCTGACAAGTGCATGTTTAAACAATCAGGTACTTATTAAGTGGATACCTATTATTCTCCTAAATGCATTCTCTTTTGATCAATGCATGAAGAATTGACCCTTCGATTGATCTTTTACACTGTATTTTATATATGGAAAGCATCTTAAATAAAATATAGTGCTTACCGCAAATTCCGTATGTGTTATGATACTTATTTATTTATTGTCTCAAAACTAGTGTTTGTTATCTAGCTGTAGGGCATAGTAAATCAAAAGTTACCATTTGCTTCTCTTTGTTGTTACATTTTAAGTGTAAATATATAATTTTATTATGAAAAGGGACTTAATAGATTGGACATAATCGATTTCAAGAACTTCCTTATCAAATAGTTACTTTTTTTATTAACTGGTTAACATTAGTATCTTAATTAAAAACTTTTTTAAAAAAAGGTCAAACGTGGGGTAGGTTGATAAAATGCCGAATTTTCGTTCCATATCATGTTTTCTATAGGTGTTCTATTCCTGGTAACAAGGAAAATTAAATGAGTTTTTGAGACTTGGCCATCTTATCAGTTTTAATACACAGTTTTGTGATATTCTTGTTCAAAATTTGTTGTGTTGTTGAAAGGGTTAGTTATGTTTGGTTCAAATAGAGCCGACCCCAGGTTTAGCTTATATTTAACTATCTATCGCTACAAAATTTTAAACATTCGTCATGTATGTAAATATTCAATATTTCATATATATTTAATAAGAACAGTTTGCCTTCTGCTTGTTGGCTCAAATATCCTTTGTAACACGACAATTGTAGATAACTGAGAAGGTGGTATCATACAAAAATATAGAACACCAGATGAGTTATATTGAAATAATAACCAGCCATATAGAGCTATAAAGGAAACAAAATCAAAATAAAATTATACCTTTATTTTCTCTAATTACCTTTAACCCTATTGCTACATAAAATATTTCATTTTGAGCCCAAACTTACTAATAATGCATGGGCCCATTTATTATTCCAATTTAATACGACATGAGAGACCAGGAAACAGCTGGAATTAGATAAACGCACTGTTGACAGGAGAGATAATTAATAATTAGTTATTTTTAATTTGAACTAATTGCTTTCAAGCACAGCATAAATATTCATAAGGTCACTACTTCCGATTACACTGATAAACAAGCTATAGATATCTGGACTGATGTTTACTTTTTGTATTGCAGTTTTTCATACTGATGACAAATCTGAAAACTGTTTTTCTCTATCACTTCAGTTTTTTCTTAATGCAACGCCGAATGGGCTTTCTTTAAATAGCTCTAGACCCTGTTCTAATTGTGCTAGGAAGGTGGGAGCGGTGTCATTTTACATGTTTTACTCTGTTAAGTGTGGAGTTTCATAGGACATGTAATAAACATTAGGTTATAATAAAATATTTTCCCCAAAACTCAAAATCAAAATTTTGATTTTGATTATTTTGAAAAGTGCGGCTCCAAAATGCTGGGACTCATGAAGAACTTCGTGAAGGCACTAGACAACAACTCAGATGCTTTTCGGTACCTATCCAACAAGTTTCCAGAGTTGAGTTATGCTAAAGTGAAAGAAGGTGTGTTCATAGGCCCACAAATAAGGAAGATCATTGCAGACAGTCACTTCGAAGACTCAGCAATACTGAAAAAGATGTATGGCTGGCATTCAAGTCTGTTTTAGTCAACTTCCTTGGAAACTATAAATCTCCTGACTATTTAAATATTGTGCAGAAGTGCATTAGTGCGTACAGCTTGATGGGTTGAAACATGCCCCTCAAGATTTATCTCCTCGATTCACGTCTCGACTTGTTTCCCGCAAGCCTAGGTTATGTCAGTCTGATTAACATGGCGAAGTTTTCATCAGGACTTCTCCGTGATGGAATCACTTTATCAGGGTCGATGGAGTGGAGCAATGTCGGCTGACTACACCTGGATGCTTCAGCCCCACATGCCAAATGCTCAGTACAAACCCTAGTCTACAGCCAAGAAATTCAAACCGAACTAACTTTAAATTAAGGAACTTTATATTATACCTATGTATTTTATATGTGTATTATACCTTAAACTAGATGATGCCTATACACTTTGTGTTAATTGGTACTCTATTCAGCAAATATGTGCTCTACTATAACTTGTCTGCGAGTTGTTTGCTTTGATACAATGTTAAACATATATAAATGGTTATTGTCCGATATCTCAAAAACGGTGGTTGATAGAGACAAACAGTTTGCATATTTTTAATCAGCATGTCTGAATTGTCTTAAAACAAGTGTTGGATACCAAGATATCCACACAATGTTTTTTTTTGTTTATCAGTGTTACCGGACGTCAAAGACTTTATCCGTCTTCTATAAAAATGCCTCAATAGAATTTAGAGCTCTTTTTTATATGTATTGAGTAAATGAATACTGTTAACATGCGCTATTTTGTCGTTATCACATTATCACCAGAAACCTATATATGTCCAAATTTACATGTATGTGGTTTTATCGGAAAAATGTAAAGAATAAGTTCTGCTAGAAAATATTTTTCGGCCCTAAAAGGTTATTTAGATTTGTGAATTGAGGTCTCGTTTTAAATCGAGATCTGTTTACTTACCACGTAAACAACCCACCACACGAAACATTTTACCTGAACATCAACATCCCTCGTTTGACAGATCTTAGTGGTAAGTAAACAGATCTGGACTAAACGTAAACAACTAATACGGTGAACAGATCATAAAACCCACTGACTGACGGACAACCAACTCAGTACAAATATTGATAGGCTTGAAGATGATGCCATCGCATCGAAAGCGGCTCAACCATCAGCCAGTGACGACGGTCTCCACCGAGAGGTATGACAATAGTATCATTTATATTGGCGGTTCTAACCCTTTATATATATATATATATATATATATATATATATATATATATATATATACATATATATATATGTGTGTGTGTGTGTGTGTGTGTGTGTGTATGTATAATTTTGAACGGAACTCATTTTCGTTATCTCCTGGGTAGGATTGATGGACAATTGAAGAACCTTTTCGTAAACCGTGTCATGATTACGACCTCAATAGATAGTTTCCCTTAAGAGACGTCTGCTAAAAGCGCCCTGTTAAAATAAAGGGCTTAGAATGAGTTCACTGATTAAGGCGTTCATGATAACATCTGTAGGGAAGGGGGGCGACTGGAGGTCATGTCGAGCTGAGGGACTTGTCTCGTTTCAATTCCTGAAGAGATAGTTTTGGTAATCAATAAAATGGAATTCGAAATAAAAGCCCGAAATGTAACAGGTTTCAGATTGCACCGAATGATATAACTGGTAAACGGAGTATCGCTTACAGAACTAAAGTTTAATTTAACTCACATTCCATATACTTCACATTTCTCTGCTGCCTTGAGTTTTCACTACCTCTATTCACGAGTTTCGGTAGGCGTTATTATTACCTTGAGACTTACATCTAATAATTTAATATTATTATGTATTAATATACATCAATGTTTATTCATTTACCTTCTATGAAAATATTACGTGAATAAATAAGTCTTAGAATTTGTTTAAAATAATATTCCCATTAAAAGAAATTACGTCAGTCACTTAATCATTTATAGACAAAGTTAAAAATAACAATAATACGTATATATCTACATAATTAAAAAAGTCCGTCACGCAGGTGCTGCGTAAACTAAGCAGATTTCCCACGTGAAGTTTTACAATAGAGAAATCCGCCTAATAACAGCTGTAGTAGGAAGGGATCTCTAACCTATTCACGAGGGACGAATAGTTCTGGAAATGGCCACCAGAGCTCTCGCCGGAGAGTCCGGAACATGGCGGGGTTCCGTCGACCATACACACAATACAAATGCAAATATCTCGGTTAATATTCAAGATACAGAATAAATGTATATAACAACATTTATAGTAAATTTAATTTACAATAAGATTGATTCTATACAATTTTTCGATCCGACGCATAATAATGGAGATATTTTGAATTTTCAAAAATCCCCCCCTCTAAACCCCCCCTCCCACTGGTCCGATTTCAGCCATTAACGAACTTGATCTCTCTTTTTACGTAAAACGCTTAAATATGAAGTTTGGTAACGATCAAACGAAAATTGCGACCGCTAGAGCGTTAACAGACAAATATATATATATATATATATAATTTTGAACGGACCTCATTTTCGTCATCTCCTGGGTAGGATCGATGGACATTTGAAGAAAGTTTTCGAAAATCGCGTCATGAGTACGACCTCAATAGCTGATTTCCCTAAGGGGAAATCTGCTAAAACAGATTTACAGTTGTTTTCCATTTAAAAAAATTGAATATGCACACACAAAAACACACACAAATCTACATACTCTGTTTAATAATGACACAAAAACTCACTCTAATGTACCAGTACTTAATACAAAAAACTACTGTAATTTATAATAAGCATTAAAATGTTACATGTCTGTTTTAAAATTAACTGTGTTCTTTAGGATTCTTGATATTTTCCAAAATTTCTCTTGCCAGATTATGGTTCTTTGTGCAGGACCTTTAATTAATTCAAACTGAAACAGTGATTTGTGTAATTAAATTATTTATAACTTAGCCCTCAAAAGACATCGGTATGTTATCTGATCCTTTCAGTTTTGGCAAATGAGGTTTCTGTTAATTTAGTGGCTATTTAAACAAAAATATCTATTATATTTCTTTTTTATTTTAATGACGATCAAGAAATTAATAAACCATTCTTTGTCCATTCTGTGGTAATCTTGTTCTTGTTGTATTATTATAGTATTATTTTCATGTCCATAAAACCTCAATTCCCTTCTGACTGGTACCGCCATAAATTTAATATGTCTGCAGAAACGAATGAGTACCGTAAGGAATAGGTATCTCTATATAATAATGTACACATCAACGTATTTCAGTAAAATCTAAATGTTTAATTCTGAATCATTCAAATCAGCTTTTTTGAAATGATCAATGACAATCCCCGAGAGACTTATAATGAAATCTCCCCCTCCTTCCCTGGCAACCTAAACAGTTGTCTTCATATTTTGACTGTTGGCTACAATTATACTTGAAAAAGCGTTCTCACAGCAAATGCGGATTTCTTTTGCCTCTTTCGACTTAATGTCTAATGATGATTTCAGACATTTAGATAAGTTATAATGAATACTATTCATAATGGGTATGAGTTATGTATCTGATTTTTGGAGTTATAGTGAGCTAAAAATCCTTCGATGAACCCACTTTCTTTTATATTATATTTATATCATTAGCTTTTAAACTTATTTTCTTGTTTGTATTTATTTTGACAAGGAGAATTATAAATTTAGGTTTGTATTTATAGTTTTTAGAGAAAATATAAATGTTTCAGGTATTGGTTTAAAGCAACCTTTGACATGTTGCGGGACAAACTTTAGTGTGCAAATATGTTCACGGGCCGCTTTTAAAAGTAGTAGATTTTATAGTTGTGTTCATAATTTTTAACGGTAGATATCAGGCATGAAATTATACGACAATGTATTTATAATACAATTGATTAAAATGACAAAATGAAATGAAAATAATAGGTAAACAATTATAATTAAATCGTAAAATTTGAATTATTACAAACAACGAAAGTTAAATAGCGATACCTAAATCAATGAGACACTTGAGCTTGAATTTGGGAAACTACTCCATCGATGTTTGCATTAATTCCACTGATACAAAGACGAAAAGAATTTTCCAAATTATCGTTAGTCAGCCTTGTCCGATGTTTTGATTAATTAACTTTCATCATTGAAAAGAACTGCATTTATAAGTACTGCCAAACACACAAACCTCTCCTAATTGGGTTTATAAAATGTCTCGCGGGCCGGATCAAACCTTACCGCTGGCCGGTGGATTCACACATATGGTTTAAGGCATAAGGTTTTCAGTGAAAATGATTAATAAACATATTCCTGTGTACTATCATCGAAAATGCCCAGAGAGTGAAACGTCTGATCAAAAAGAAGAATAGAATTAATTGTTTTGGGAGAAAACCTGAATAACTTTTTTTGTTTCGTTAAAGTAAGATGAGTATTTCATTGAAAATGAATTCATTATTTTGGAATAGATAAGGGGAAAGTGGGAATTCCTGAGTGAAAGCTAAGTTAGTTGCTATAGTTTGAGTTTAAGCGTTGAGCAGAGAAGTAGAGGCAATTCAACCCTACAATTCTTGGTGTAAGTTTGGCTGCTTCCTTTGCATACTTCTGACTTTCACCCCTACAAGGCCCAACTACCATTATGCCATTTTTAACTAAAGGGGATGGTCCGATACCCAAGATCTCTTTGGAGTCGTTCTTTAACTTCTAACAGGGCAGACGAAGTTGGGTAGTCAATGGGCTAAAAGTCATCTTATTCTCTAACGATCCACTTGTTAAACCTTCTTTTTGTGTTCAATTTTTTTAACTTTTCTCTGTATAGCTTTTCAATCAGAGTGATGAATGGCTTTAAAACTCTTTTCTTGCTGAAAAG
The DNA here is from genome assembly GCA_019009955.1 of Riptortus pedestris. NCBI lineage: Eukaryota > Metazoa > Arthropoda > Insecta > Hemiptera > Alydidae > Riptortus > Riptortus pedestris. Next base: position 19,810,359 of record CM032233.1, read on the forward strand.
ACTAGTATCGTTTTGGCTACTTGTGAAATAAAAAGTAAGCCATGATAGAATATACCACACGCGCTGTACTTCTTCAATAATTTGTTTGAACTTCCTTTCTTCGTGCCAATTACTTGTAATTAGTACCGTTTTGCATATGATGGACTAACCTAATTAATTTTTACTGGTGGTGCTCCATGTGCCCTTATTCCACAGTTTAGTAACGCCCATTTAAGTTTAATCAGATGATGAGTAACATAACTTCCAAGAACCGCATCAGGAATTAAAAGTAGATTAGAAACACTCACAAGCAACATCAAAGACTAACCCGTGACTCTCTGGAAGGGAGGAAAATACGTCCTTTTTGACTACATTCTCTCGTTTAGATTCCGTTTAAATTTGAACTAATTTGCTTCATAAATTATAATTACAGCAAATAGTTTACTAATGATTTGTATTTAGTGACTAATCTCTAGCGAATGTTTTTTTAAAAAAAGTGTTATATATTAATGAGTGATTTTACAATTTAAATAGAGTGAATTAAAATGCGAAACAATACCAACTTCAACAACTGATTAATTCGTTCTTCTTGGTGAAAGAAATAGCTTTAAAAAACAATACCAAACACGCTTAATAAAAATGACATTTACTTTTAGCACACTGTGAATAATTCATCTATTACAGAAGTGTAACTTTGAGCTCGTAACATCAGAGTATGTATTCAAAATGTATGTATCACGAGGCTTTTATAATAACTTCTTAAGCATAGCACAATATGTGAATAAATCCTCATAACAAAATCTGCTTCTATTCACAAAGAAGACATGATGGAATATATGGAGAAATCCCTTCCATAATGTTATTTTTAGGAGTAACCAGTTCTCAGTCTGCTTAAAATTTATATGAAACATGAAGCCTCAGTTGCAGATAGTAGAGTATGTATAACTATAAAGAAAGAATGTAGTGTCCATTTAGTCAAATAGCATTTCGACATATTTGGGGGTATGAAAAATATTATTCATCACGTACCAAAGGATGGGTAGGGGGAGCTCGGGGGCCCTCTTCACAATTATTTAAAAATATTCACAGGGCTTTATTTTTGTGCGATGGATTATCAATATATAGGCTCTGTGTCATATATGAAAATTTAAAACACTATAAGGATAACCTTCGAAGGGGAAAAACATGTGCATCACTGCAAAAATAATTATGTACATGTTATTCTGAGTATTTTGCTTAGTTGGTAAATTATTATATATGCAGTAATATAATTTAAGAAATTCCTTAAGACACCATTTTTAAAGAACGAACTCCTTTCCACAGTTTGTATACCAGTACGTGGACGACTGTAATATGCAAAAAAAATATTACTAATGATTTTATGAAGGAAAAAAGTGCCTTATCTTTAATCATCCATACAGATTGGTTCTTCTACATCCTCCCCCCCCCCCCAATCATGGCATCCCACAATCAGCTACTCAATTACACCTTAGATCACATTATCAATATTAAATAATATAGATAATTGCATTTTTGTTTCATTATTGTCTAATTTCTCCCACTTAGAGATACTTTGTATACTTTAAGTAAAACTGGAAAAAATACACCAATAAATTAGCTGGAATTGCATAGTTGACTGGTGGCCTACCAAAGAAGGCCTGGAGGACTGGATTCGATTCTCGATGCTTGTTATATATTTTTATACCAAAGGAAATTTAATTAATAATTATTTTCTGGCCGTGTATTGAGAACGTCAAAGCTGCTAAGCAATTTATAGAGGAGAGGAGCAAAGATTGGAATATAATAGTATAAAATTATGCGAAACATTTTTATTAGACTTTAATAAATAAATTTTTGAATCATTTTTGTTTGTTCTCTCTCTTAAATTATTGGATTAAATTGACAATAACTTTATTTTGCAGCGTGTTTCAAGTATTTTCAAAATAAAGTCACTTAATTTTCCTTGTGAAAGCCTTATTCATGTATAAATAATACCCCGTTATCGTTGGAAAACTGCAAATCCAACTGAAGATTGTTTTGTGCCTGGCACTGAATAATGTGGCATATAGTAATACGCTTTTGACAGGCAAGACTTGCATGAAAATTAAATTACTTCCCACCGGAGGTGACAAAGAAATGAAATAACAGCAACATTGTGATGAACGAGCTTTAGGGCATTGACGGAGGTTATATGTTTCTCCTCCCCTCTTGATGCCTTGACGTGAATAGGGATTTTTTCACAATCTCATACCCTTGGGCGGCTCCTTCCTTCTATTCCTAGTTATATTCTGCTTTAAAAAAGTGTATGAAGTGAATGCAATTTTCTTACAACCCAACGCATTAGCTGCTGATGACTAAATGGGGTTGTGGGAGGGAAGGAACTATGCAAGTAATTCATTTGAAGACCTACGATAACATATTAAGAAACTAATTCCTTTAGCAAATGTCTTGTACCTCGTAGACAATAAACCCATCTGCTTTTCGGAATCTTTTAGCATCACTGATAACTTCTTTGCATTAACAAGGTTGCATTAAGAGAGGAGTGAGTTTTGATGAGGGTTGTAAGTTTTGCTAATAGCATTCGTAAAGTTTACTTACAATTGTTTACGGCTATATATGCCAGTTACGTTCATCATAATTGCAAATCCGATGAATTAGACTATTCTATTTCTATATACAGATAAGCTAGTTGTGTGTTGCGTTTTATCTTATATAGAAATTATACATAAATTAAAACTTCACAGTCATAACAGAAGACACTTGTGGCACTGGTTGAAATGGGGAGTAAGTAACTCTAGAGCCGGAGAGCGGGTTTATATGTATATGATCTCCTCGCGGGTCAGCACGAGAGTTATTAAACGTATTCCTAATTAGAGTTAATTTATTATTTAAAAACATTCATATTTCCGTACAATCGTCCCAACTGGAAGGATATTCACCAATAAATATCAGAATCTGAGGATCCAGAGGAATGAGTTGACAATTGTACATTTTCTAAAAATAAAGGAATAAACTGAAGAGTTTGCAATGATATACCTTGAGGAAAGGATTTGTTTCCTTGGTGTCGGGGCTAGAGGTGGAACTGATTCTTTTGAAGGAGGAGCTAAGTAACTATGTAAATAGCGGGAGGGAGAGAAGTTTTCCTTTGATCAACTCTCCTGCCGTGGGTTCCTCGCTTTACCTAAAGTCGGCCTAAGTAGTCCGAGGGGAAGCTGAGTTGACCTCGACTCTCCTTTTGTTCTAAAGGAATAAACCAGCTCTTCTCCTCATCCCCTCTTCCTTTCCTTTCAGTCAGGGATTTTGGTGAACTTCAACATTTAAATTTAAAATTACATTAGGTCTTCAAAGCCTACAAAATTTATACAAACGAACGGACAATCGAGCCACCTAGAAAATAATTGTTACTAAAGTTCCGTCTAGAGAACATCCGCCCTGCTGACATCACAAACATCAGAATTTATTTCCCTTATAATCCGTACCATTTTTCCTCTCCTTGTCATTTCCCCAGTAGCTGTAGACTGTTCACTCTGTTCAATTTTAAATTTGTAATTGTTGTAATTAAAAAAAGTGCTGTTTAAAAAGGCTTTCACGCGTACTTTACACATAATTGGCCCTCGAATATAGGGTCTTAGCAGAAGTTTTCATTTTATGTGTGATCTATTTCCCCACAATTTTGAAAACTTTGGATTTCAATCCTTAGCTGCTTATTACCAAAGTATAGTGAAGCCTAGCACGTTTTACTCGAGATCTATTTCCCGAGTCCCCCCAATTACATTCATGACCAGACTATAGCCAACAGAAGCACAAGAAAGCGAAACTCGGACGGCTTCAGCCTAAGGAGGGAGGAGTTAAGTCTAGGGAACATCCGCTCTGCTGACATCACAGGCATCAGCATTTATTTCCCTTATAATCCCTACCATTTTTTATCTCCTTGTCATTTCCCCAGTAGCTGTAGACTGTCACTCTGTTCAATTTTAAATTTGTAATTGTTGTAATTAATAAAAGTGCTTTTTAAAAAGGCTTTCATGCGAACTTTACGCATAACTTAAGATCTTGTACCTTGGGAGACAATAGTGACCTCCAAAACCACCGGCTACTAGATGCGAGCTGTAAAATTCTCCTTTGTGAACCTTTTTTGAGGGAGTAATTAATTGCCACGTCAGCTCCCACCTGCAAATGATGACCTCAAACACATACGAGCTTTGTGACCACTAGTGCAATCACTGATAAATTACGTGACCTTGTGGATACCATTTGCATCCACCACTTGTTTTTTAATGTACATGACACCATTTAACCGGTTGAACATTTTATTTGTATTCAGAAGTATTTAAACGTTGAATATGTCATGAATGGTTCAACTGTTGACTTAGCAGAAGTAGACTATAAGAATGGGTTTGGACGCCACTTCTAGGTCTACGAATAGAGTATTGTGAAAGATGTCCACTTCTGGCGACAATTGTTGAACTATACATGTTGTTCCCATGTTGGAAAATTTAATTTATGGGAGAGAGGTGAAGGTTGTAATGCACTGTCTCACAGAGTTTGAAGACTCCCTCTATTGGCAGACATTCAGTTACTCTATTAGGTAAGGGGTTAGTTACGGAAGAAGTTTAATGATCCCAATAGGAAAACGTTAAAGTCTTGTGCAGGACGTTTCAGTAGCTGAAAAACAGAATGGCTATTCGTTGATGATGAGATATTTTACTTAAGTGATATTCATGGAATGAAAATATTAGACAAAAGAACCTCTTTGGGGGATTATGAATTGATAATGTTTGAATGGAAGTGTTTATTTTTTATAAAGGGTAACTGGAGTAGGATGTGTCCTGGACACTTGCACGGGGAATGTAGGTTCAAATCGTAGGATTAAACAAAGAGCTATATTTGGCAGTATGAATACTGATCTAGAAGGTTGGACTAGTAGCGATTCCCCTTCTTGGTGGCGTTTTGTACTGACAGTCCTCGTGCCCTGCTAAGCTTCGGGATGGATACCCTGGATACCCTGTTTCCAGTAGAGGCACTAGGAAAAAAAAGTTTTTTCCTATAAAAATAATTTAATTATTAATTATTTTCCGAAAATGTATTTTTTGTTAAAACTCTTAACAAACTGTGTGTACTCTTTGTGGAAGCTATCCATTATCAATTATTGTCCCTCTAGAAATGATGGACGCCTAAACATCTTATTTGGAGAGTTAGACATGGACAGTAGACTTTTCTCAAAAAATCAAACAAAGAAGCGAGTTTTCTAAAGGATACACTCCAAATTGGTCTGCTGAAATCTTTAAAGTAAGTAAAGTTTGAGAAACAGAACCAAATACTGCTGGAAGATTTGAATTGAAGAACAATCAGGGGTTCTTTTTACTGGGAAGAATTACTGAAGGTAAAATATCCAAATTACTACAATACACCGCATCTACTATTGTCTTTAGCGGTAGGTGGTTCTATATTTCTTGTAACAAACAAGTTACAGTTAAAAATGCAAAAAGCCTTTTTATGTCTTCTTCATCTTCTCTAAGGAGTTCTTTTAGGTTCGGTTTAAGGTTCAAAGCTCTTCTTGGAAGATCGAATTTCTTATAATTGAGGAGAAGATGTGAGTCGGTATGATGGACATTACAAAAATCGCAGGTTGCTGGGAATAAGCCCTTCAATAGATAACTATGTGTTAATTTTGTATGTCCAATTCGGACATGGGCAAGAACAACCTCCTTTTTTCGAATTGTTCTACGTTCAGTATTCCAACGCTCGGTAATTTCTTTGATTTTTCGCAGTTTATTGTCGTGTTTTTTCGACCAGTCTGACTTCTACTTTTGAAGGATGAGCTTTTGAAACTCTCGTTTTCAATCGTCTGGGGAGATGAGGGTTGCTGTAGTTCCATCTTCTCGAGGTATCCAAATGTTTACTGCTTAGAGAAGATTAAAACTAAAGGGAAATAGGAAATATACTCGGAATACCAGAGTCCTGCCAGGAGATAAACTAATTTTCTCCCATAAGAAACATTTAAGTCATTAATTACTCTTCGAGGACGTATCTTAAAAATAAATAAATATAGACTAATAAATGAATTTACAAAACATTTATTTCGTTGACAGCTTTATTTTCATGAGATGTAGAATATGTCATATGTGGGCAACCACCGACACGCGGTAACGTTTGATCCAGCCCACGAGACATTTTGAAAAACCAATTAAACAAAAATATTACACTACTTACTCCAAAAGAGGAAGATGAGGAGAGATTTGTGGGTTTGGCAGTACTTATAAATGCGAGCAGTTCTTTTAAATGATGAATGTTAATCAAAATATCGCACAAGGCTGACAGAGGATAGTTTGGAAAATTCTTTTCGTCTTGGTATCAATGGAATTAATCCATAAATCGATGGATTAGTTTCCCAAATTTATGCTCATGTGTCTCATTGATTTCGGTGGCGCTATTAAACTTTCGTTGTTTGTAATGAATCCATATTTTACGATTTAATTATAATGTTGTACCGATTTTTTCATTTCATTTTGTTATTTTAATCAATTTTATTTTAATTACATTGTCGTATAATTTCATGTCTGATATCTATCGTTAAAAATTGTGAACACTACTTTAAAACGCATTACTTTTAAAAGTGAACGTATTTGTACACTAAAGTTTGGTCCACAACATGTCAAAGGTAGGCCTTACCTGGAATATGTGATTGAATCATAATTTTTTCCACTTTACTTTTGTTCCTTTTCGGTTCCGGATGTTCTATGATAAATACATATAATACAGTGCCTGGATCATTCTGGTAAATAAATTTTGTATTTTTTTTAATATGGAACAACAGCAATAAAAATATTTTTAAAAGGCCAAAAAATGGTAGTAAGTATGAATATAAAAATAGAGCTGGCGGGGAGGGCAGCTGTTTGCCGGGCAATAAATTTCTCGTCAGAGGCGAACAAGGCTGATAAACTGGGAAAGGGGATCTGTGCCGCGTTAGAATCAAGCCCTTCCCCTTCTAGCAGCCAAAAATAAAGAAGAATAGCCCACTCTTTAGCTTTGACTTACATTGCTCTTGTATACTTTCTCACTTGAGGATAAGGGAACATTTACTCGTAAATTATTCACTCAATGAATCGAACACTGGACCGTACTGAATACAGAGGAGTTTCTGTTTCTTTATAACTTACTCCTCTATCCCCCTCTTATCGGTGCTCTATTTATACACTTTTCTATGCTATCCGAATAATGAATATGTTCTGGAATGAAAATTATGGGCGTAGAAAAGTATAAGAAATTTGAAAGAACATGGCTAACGTGATTCGATTTTTAAAAATTCTCCGATACAATATAGGCGTAAAACAACGACTACTATTTTTCGAAGGTATATACCCAAAAGTTTAATTACCAAATCAACACGTACATATTGTATCGAATATAATACGCCATTGATTACAAGATACATCTCGAACTACTAATCAGAGATTAGTGTAAAGAATCAAGTAAAGAAAAATAGTTCTATTTTATTGTTATCAGTTTATCAAATACTTATTTACGTGCACTAAGAACATTTCAACTTATACAAATTTTTGAACTCATATCACCTACTATATATTTGTCTGTTACCGCTCTAGCGGTCGCTATTTTTGTTTTATCGTTACCAAACTTTATATATAATTGTCTTATATATAAAAAAAAGATTAAGTTCGTTAGTGGCTGAAATCGGACCAAGGGGAAGGGGGTTTAGAGAGGGAGAACTTCGAAAATTCTTAATATCTCCGTCATTATGCGTCGGATCGAAAAATTCTATTAAACCAATCTTATTGCAAATGTAATGTTCTATGTACATTTTTCCCTATCAACCGAGATATTTGCATTTTTTAGTTTTTGGTCTTTAGTAAACCCCCACTCCTACTCATCTCATATTAACAATATGTTATTATATCCTAAATATCAAATATGGTTCTCATTGGACTTTTACGTTTTGAGATAAATGAAAATATGTAACGCAAGTGGGAAATCTGCTTAGCTAACGCAGCCCCTGCGTGAGGGAGTTTAATCTAAACAGGAATTAAAATCACATATTTGGCAATATCAAATAATTTCCTAATATTTTACTTAATTTGTATTTTCTATGAGAAACAAACGGCTTGCAATATGGCTTGCTAATATCACCAGAAACTGGATGGCAAAAATAACTCTCTGAGAGACCGTTCTGTAATGTATAAATTTATACATGTAAACGTGAATTTTCATACTGTAACTCACAGATGAAACTCTTTATTGGGTTTGTAAAATTAATTTCCGAACAACACAAACTTCTGTTTATTAACTCCCCTAACACCAGGTGTGTTCCACCTGGAACGCCAGTCTGCCTTATCGTATCTCATCCTCTAACTATCAGAGATATATTTATGAAATTCACTGTGTTTTGATTATCTCAGATGAATGTGCCTTGTCGGGTAGAGAAAATTCAAATCATGAGACATATCGCAAACGCGTTTTCACAGGAAATACTGCTGGCTACAGCCGGAGCCCACTATGTAATTTACGTCTGTAACATTTTACATGAAATATTATTTATTTTTCTTATAATCAATCATTAACACTTTCGTTGCTGAACAGAAATGGCTAGTCTTAACCAGGGCTAAAGTGTTTTTTTTGGTTAAATTAATACTAAATAGGTTTAAAATTACTAAAGTTTTAAACCTTTTAGCAGATTTCCCTTAAGGGAAATCAGCTATTGAGATCGTACTCATGACGCGATTTTCGACATTTTTCTTCAAATGTCCATCGATCCTACCTAGGAGATGACGAATATAGGGCCGTTCAAAACTGTATGTGTATATATATATATATATTCTGTTACCGCTCTTGCGGTCGCAATTATTGTTTAAGCGTTACCAAACTTGATATTTAGTCGTTTTATGTAAAAAGAAAGATCAAGTTCGTTAAAGGGTGATGTCGGACCAGGGGGAGGGGGTTTAGAGGTGAGGAATTTTGAACATTCGAAATATCTCTGTTACTATACTTCACATCGAAAAAATGTATAACTGTATAAAATCAATCTTATACAAAATTACATTTACTATAAATATTGTTATATACATTTATATTCTAACTTGAATATTAACCGAGTTATTTGCAATTTTCAGTTTTCAGCCTTCAGCAAACCCCCACTTCTACTCATGTTACTTAAACAATACTCGGTTATGTAATAAACCACATCATTCGGAGCTTAAATACCACATATTGTTTTCAAGGGACATTCATTGCTGCATACACACTCCAGACTGTCCAGGAACCACAAATAACCAGAATGATGATCCACTGCATTGATGTGCTGCTCATGCCCAAATCCCGCAATCCGTCAGCACTCTTCTTACACCAGACACCTTTGTAAGACGGGGTCACTGGGAGTACTCGGACCATGGCTGGCTCAACCTCGGCGAGCTGGGCAACCGCACTCTTCAGCTCCAAACTGTCTTATTTTTCTTTCTTCCTCTGAAAGGTGTCCTCCAATGGTCCCGCTGCAGTACCGATATGTATATCAATAATTGCCACACTTGTCCTCCACTTAACAACTACATCTCTAAACATCTACATCTCTCTACATCTAAAGGATCCAACAGAGGATACGAATAAATTCTCGTACCAGGTACTCCATCCTCGCATTATAAAGCCCTGTCTTACAAAGCCAACTACTTTATTATGCCGGCGGATTCAAAGTTCCTTGGAGTCCAAGACAAGAGGCGATCGCCGGGGACAAGCGAGCAGGAGACAGAAGCGTCCACCTCGTGCTCCAGTGAGGATTTTTGCTCCCGATAAACGCTTTGGCGGATCAGAGTTTAATTCAGTCGGAAGACAAGCAGTTATTTCATGGTACGAAAGGTACCAAAGTATGGTTATAGTGTATACACAATCAATTAAAAGAAAACGCTTACTAATTGAATTTAAAAGTCCCCATGGGAAGTATTGTTGAATCATTTATTTATTTACTATTTTCTTTTTACTCTTCAAGAGATAATTATAGTTGAGTAAACTAGTTTTTTTGTAGAATACTGGTTTCGTTGTTACCTGTGAGGACAAACAACATGGCGCCCTTAATATATTTATTTCTGCCTATTGATATGAGGCTAGTTAAATTTAACTGATAAACCCACTCCCTTCTCCACTGAGCGGGGCAGTTTTGTTACCCAGTCTGTGGGGTAACAAGTAACAATATGTACATCAATAATTGCCACACTTGTCCTCCACTTAACAACTACGTCTGGCCGAAAGGATCCAACAGAGGTTACAAATACATTTTCGTACCAGGTACTCCGTCCTCGCATTATAAAGCCCTGCCTTACAAAGCGAACTACTTCATTATGCCGGCGGATTCGAAGTTGCTTGGTAGCAATACAATTGCCTAAAACATGAGCAGCCGTCTCCAATGTTCCACAGCCAGATCAGCACATGGCAATCCTAATCCTATCCGGCTTACCACGAGATGTCCTCACAGGGGTAGGAATAATAGCCCCTCCTACAATCTTAATAAAGGCCTCTATACCTATCATAACATTATGATGGCCCTAGCCTTGCGTTGTTCTTCGGTATTTTACCGTACCTGGCGAGGCTAGCATAGTCAGATTGCTTATTTTCTTCCTCTTCGTTCTGTAAAGGGGCAGGTAGACATTAGAACCTACCTTAGCTAAAACCACATTAAAGAAGTTACGCGTGTGCGTAGTACTAATGGTGCATTTCTTTGAATAATATTTTGTAGGCTTTTCGTTTATTTTATGGCTTTGTAAACTCCTAATTATATTAATAAGATTTATTAGAAATATATGAATTGATTTACATTCATTCTTGCTCGAAGAATAGGGGCTGGGATTTCGAATTAGCCTTCTCTCATTCATTCAGAGGAATAATTACGTTCTTTACATTGACGGTATTCCAATAATACAAATCCCCTTTCATCCAATCCTTTATAAAAAATTCATAGAGTGTTAACTGATGATAGAGGTGACTGGAGAGGGGGAGGACAAAGGCTTTGAATAAAAGGGATTCCTCCCCTCAATCTCAGCCACCCCCGATACACTTCTCCCTCTCTCTCTCCCCCTCTCCCTCTTACCCTCACTCCCTTAAACACTCAATCCCCTTAATTTATTCATCACTTTCTTACCGTCTTTTCTTTCAAAGCCTTTTTGAAGCGTCTTTTAATTGTTTTAAGATAGTCCTAATCTGAAATTCATTTGGCGTTTTCTCCTTATAAGCAATGCTGATAATTAATAATTAATAACATCACCAATAAATACAGAAGATTTCCCACTTTCATACACACACACAGAGATACATATGCATTTAACGATTGAAGTTCATTAAGAAAGAAGAGCGTCTTTGAGTGGCAATCGGATTTTGCACCCTATTATTGCGTGATTTATCAAAAAATTTTTGAAAAAAAAAAAAAATTCTTCTATATATGCAACTAATTTCAACCTCGATTGAATGTCCACTCTATTTATAGATAAATCCCAAAATGTCATTGCTATAAATTTAATTAAGTATTTTTAACTGCTATTTAAAAATTGGATCGTGCAAAATGTGAACGCGTTAAATGACTTCGGTAGTATTTTATGCAGGTTTATGCATTCTCTACAGGATCTATTGGCCTGTTCTGTTGACCGAACATACATGCATATATCTCACAAAGTAAAACTTCAATGAATACAATACTTGGTATTTAACCTTGTAATGAAGTGGTTCATGATATTGAACAGCTTATTAATAATGTGACATGAGTAGGAGTGAGTGTTTACTGAAGGCTCAAAACTGAAAAATGGAAATATCTCAGTTAATATTCAAGATAGAGAATAATCGTTTATAACAATATGTATAGTAAATTTAATTTTCAATAAGATTTTCTTTATACAATTTTTTGATTCGATGTAAAGTAATGGAGATATTTCGAATTTTCGAAATTCCTTTCCTCTAAACCCCCCTTCCCCTGGTCCGATTTCAGCCGTTAACTAACTTGATCATTCCTTTTACATAAAACTAAATATCGAGTTTTGTGACGATTAAACAATAATTGCGATCGCTAGAGCGGTAACAGGAAATATATATATATATATATATATATATATATATATATATATATATATAAATTTTTGAACGGACCTCATTTTTGTCATCTCCTAGGTAGGATCGATGGACATTTGAAGAAAAATTTCGAAAATCGCGTCATAAGTATGACCTCAATAGCTCATTTCCCTTAAGGGATCAGCTAAAAATTGGGTTTTGCAAAATGTGAAGGTGTTGCAAGACTTCGGTAGTGTTGTGTTGTACGTATGTTTATTTATTTTCTACAGTATCTATTAAAAAAAAAAAAAAAAAAAAACGTAATCAAAGTTTTGTCCTTTAGAAATTTTGGGATTTATCTGGATAATGATAAGGATATTCAAACGGCGTTGAAAACATTTCTCTACAAATAAATTAATTGATAAATTTCAAGAAATTTGAAACAAAACCCAATTGGCTCAAAAGCGGGACGTAAATTAATTTACGTTGAGTTAGGAAGATTGTATAAAACTGGTTATTTTGGAAGATGTTAAAATGAATGAGGCAGAATCGTATAAGGTAGAAAATGCACAAAGTATGTGAAAAGGGAAATGACTGTTTAATGCCACAGATCTACGTGGAACGAAAGACAGCACAATTAGGACTTGTTAACGATTTAGTTGGTTGATTTAGAGAAAATATGTATAGAGGTAAGCAGTTTACTTCACTCTGGGTTCTAGACGCTGTAAATACATAGTATAAGATAAATTATTTTGGTGAATGAAGAAATGAAAACACTATTTTAAAGCGAAGTATCTTCCCGCCAAATATTTACCCGCCATACCTTCCGGTTTTGGTTGGACTTATCACTAGGCTTTCAGCGTATCCTTTCTACGGATGCCATTTCATGATATTTCCTCCAAATTTAGTTGAAAGTGTATCCAAATTAAAACAAGATTATTTGTGCTCATGTATGTATCCCTACGAAGTATATAGGTCATTTTCGAAATCTTCCTATTTCACCTTAATGTATTCCTTCCGAGGAATATCAGTATTTTGTAATACATGTTCTGCAGTCAGTGACGTATTTATTTATAAAAATAAATGAATTTTCGTGCTATGGGACACCGATTTGAATTATTCACGGTGGGTCAAACAGTGGATGGAGATTGATTAGGGACTCATTTTCTTGTATTCTTCAAAACTAAAATTTCTACCCTATAATTCACCTACCTGACCTTACGGGAAAGCCATACACCCAGACGGGAAGTGTTACTGAACAAAATACCATCATTCAGCCTCAAATGATTTCCTAAACTAAGCCGGGTACCTTAGCTAATATATATATATATATATATATATATATATATATATATATATATGATTACAGTTAATTATGGCATTGCGCTTATTTGGGTTATAGAACCTGCCTTTTTAATGATTAGATATTCTTGACAAATTACTACTGGGTTTAAGGCTGATTATTAAATGAGTTCTATTTTAGGAATTTCCCATAAGGGAAATCAGCTGTTGTGGTCGTACTCATGACGCGATTTTCGTAAAATTTCTTCAAATGTCCATCAATCCTATCCAGATGACGAAAATGAGGTCCTTTCAAAATTATATATATGTATTTGTCTGTTAACGCGGTAGCGGCCGTAATTTTTGTCTGATCGTTACCAAACTCGATATTTATTCGTTTTATGCAAAAAGAAAGATCAACTTCGTTAATGTCTGAAATCGGACCAATGGGAGGGGGAGGTTAAGGGGGAATTTTCGAAAATTCGAAATATTTCCTTTACTATACGTCGGATCGAAACATGGCATAGAACCAATCTTATTGCAAATTAAATTTTCTATAAATATTGGTATATACATTTATTCTCTATCTTGAATATTAACCAAGATATTTGCATTTTTATTAAGTGTGTGGGGATAACGGATGAGATAAGATCGGCTCTTGTCGGTTTTGGTCGTGAGATTCGGCCAAATGTTAGCCCGGCCATTTCCGCAGCTGTTCGGCTTTCGTGAAATTCGTTTGGAGAATGGTGTAAGCTTCTACTTTGTGAGATATATGCAATTATTCATTATAAATTACAGTACTCGATATAGTAAATAGTTCGCAATAAAGTTAATATGTTATATTCACATATATTTAAGTAATTGTGTATCTTTCCGGTAAAGAATGTCTTACTAATTGTTCAGCTCTGAGTGGTTGGCAGACCTGTTTGTTTACAATTCAGAAGCCGTTTCCGTTGAGAGGTTATTAAAATTAACTGAACGATTTCTCATTACCGTTTTTATTTACTTACGGTGGTGTTAAGTATTACCAGTATGCAGATTTTTCTATTGTAAAACTTCACTTGGGAAATCTGCTTAGTTTACGCAGCACCTGCTTGACGGACTTTTTTATTCTCCTGTGGATATTTAATGGTTATACCGACTTTGAGAAATAATTTCAAAGACTATGTTTTTAGCATTGTTAATGCCCAGGAGGGGGAAACGTCTGCCAGAGAAAAAGATAAGAAAGAAGGCTTAGTCGAGAAATTATGATCCTTTTTTGTTTTGCCTGGAATACTTTTAATGGTTTCAGTAAGGATTAGGTGCATTATAATCGTATTGTTAAAATTATAAGCCGCACCTCAGGAGCTACTATGAAAAGATGTATGCTCTATCACAGATGGCTGGCGATAACCATTTGTTTGACCAGATAATAAACTCATTAATATACAAACTTATACTAACAATGTAGGTTAGATAGATATTTTATTGGCTTATGTTTACAAATATGTTGCCAGGAGTCTGGCCAATTACTGGGTGTCTTGTTATTAATATATTACTCGTATAACTTATTAAAAAAATGTGTAAATAAAATAATAATAGTTTCTAAATTACAAATAAAATAATTAATAAAATAATAATAATTTCTAAATTACAAATGGGGGCTCAGGCTGGCCGTGTGGGTGAGGGCCTTGGTCTTAATGTCACATGGTAAGCCTAGAGTGGCTGGTTCAATTCCCGCCCTGGGCAGTAGAAAATTATTTAGTGCCGGACTCATTAAATTAACTCCTTAGTCCCACCCTGGCTAGAAAAGGGGAACCACTGTTGATAACCCTTCCCACTTCGCCAAACTAGCTTAAAATGGACGTTAATAAATAAATAATAATAATAAACTAGAAATGAACAGCATATAAATTGGCTTGTAATACAATATAAACATTAATCTAAATAATTATAATACTTAATTCAATAGATCATAATTTAATGTAAATGTAGATTAATTCATTCTTTTTTAATTTCTAAATAAAGATCAGTTTTCTGACATATCAAATTAACATAATTCTTCTAGTATAATTGCATATAATAAATAATGTGCCTATTATTGTTGTTTAAGCAACCCCATAAAAATAATAAACTTCTTTCTTTTATACTGTTAACGTTCGCAAACTTTTGATAAGAAGAAGAAAACACCATTAACTTTATTTTCACTGTTGTAATCCAAAATGTTTACCAATGATATGTATTCTCTTGAGGCACTATATATTTGTCAAGGAATTTTACCCTCTGTGATGTAAAAGCGGGGCAATACAACAGTAAATGATTCAAATATAGGTATATATTTTTTTGGCACCTATTTACATGCCTCTCCACTTTTTATAATTTGAGTCATGATTCTATAGGATATTTTTAAATATTCACAAGACGAAATCCATATTTGACTGGTAAGTTTTATTTTATTTATGTTTGTGTGAAACGTTAAATAATTTTCTGGGAGAGAATGGTTAAAATTACAAATACTTCTATAGATTCGGTTTTAACTTGAGTTAAGAACGTCAACGGAATGGAGATGGTTTATAATTGTTTCAATGATTGTATTCTTCTTGGCTAGCAAAGTTTGTTGGTCTAAAGATTCGAAAAAACATTCTTCAACATAATTAGTTCCTGCTATCTATTTTACTTGGGTTTATATTTTATATTGGCTCATCATATTGTGCAAACTAAGGAGCTTAAGAAAACATTTTTTTGGTAGTCGGTGATCAGGCATTGAGAGCAGTTTTACACAGAAATTAATAATTTTCTTAAAAATAATTCCCTTTAAGTTAGCTCGACCAGTTTCCAAACTGACTGTGTAATTCGGGGTACTTCTTGTCCAAAAATACAAATAATTTAAGAACCACAGCTGTACAGATTCAACAAGGTCCACATAATTTAGAGCCACATCTCTATTCCTTAAAGAAGAGTAGATGAGACCATCGAATCAGACAGGGCTATTCTTGCTTCCCAGGAATCACTCTTTCCTCTTCCCAGTATTTCCCTAACCTTTGCACTTGCCGCATTTGATCTCTGGCTGAAATGATCTGCGGCTTTAGAAAATGTTCCTGATGAGGTAAAAGGCATTCCAAGGTATGTATAGGTTTTAGTGTACTCCAGTTCTTTGTCCTACCAGTACAGAGGTTTCCGTTTTTTAGTTCGGGGTGATTTGCGGAATACAAGAGTTTTTGGACTTCTCCGGATTCAATACGAGTGAGTTTTGGTCACAGTATGCTTCTAATATTTTGAATTTTTTACAATGTAAGTTAAACGCAGCAATGTTAAAGTTTTACTACTTCATTATAGTATTACAAAAAATGAGTTTTTTATTTTCATTCTATATGCGAATACGTTTCGAAGAAATAGTGAATCCAAGTTTGAAGTACCACAGCTAGGTGCAATGAATTAAAGCTTTATCAATATTTTCAATTTAGTAATATGAGGGTTCTGCGTTTTACAGGTTCACCCTTATGTAGAAAAATAAGTGTTGGTTACTGAGACACCGAGTTTAGTAAATGGTGTAACGAAGGGAAGAGGAAGAGAGGAGAACCCCAAGGGAGCCACAGCTCCCGGCCTCTCACCACCAGCCACGAATTAATTCCCCAGACCACGCAGTATATCATTTTTGATCACCTCATTTAGATAACATGGTTAGCAGCAAACCAATCCTAGGGCTAATCTTCCACTGGAAAGATGTCACTATCTCCAATCTCTCCTTCTCCTATTACTTTTTTAATATTTTATCACCGAGAAAGTGATATTCCGCCGGGTGTCCGATATCAGGTTAAATTATAAGGAACATCTGTGGGCCTTATTGTGAGGACGGTAACATTTCTGTGTATGACTCCAAAACATTTCAACTCACTATAGATGTAAAATTAAAGTTAAGAGCATTTAAATAAGCCATTATTCTTTTGAGTTAATAAGTATTTTTTATATTTAACAATTTTAACAGTTCAAATTCGACCTCTTAATGGGCTCAGGTTAGCCATGTGAGTTAAAGTGTCGACTTTAATCAGACATGGTAAACAAAGAGTGGCGAGTTCGATTCCCACCCTGGACAATAAGAATTTATTTAGTGACGAAATTCAATAAATAAAATCCTAAGTCCCACCCTGGCTAGAAATGGGTGGTAACCTGTATATAACCCTTCATAATTAGCCTTAGTTGCAAAAAGTGGACGTTAATAAATAATTTAGGTTTCGAACTCTCAAGAACTACAAACAATAAGGGTTAATGTAGAGCAACCATACATATTCGTAAGCGTGCCCCTCCTTCCTCTTGTCAGTTCTTCTCCAATCCCTCCCCCTCCCACCCTTCATTTTTCCCAGACAGACATTAATCGAACTTGTATCACCGTGATATCCCTTTATGTCCCAGTAAAGTTGAACGTGAAAGTTTATTTTTTCTTCTTATATTTGAATTGTTTCATTGGTACAGGTTAAACATGTCAAAACGTTTGGCCAAGCAATCAAGCAAGATATCTTAGTTAGAGGAGTCATCACTTGTTAAATATCGTATAGGTTATTGATGGAATTATCGACTATAGAACAAAATCATAATTGATGATGTCAAACATAGATATTTCCATGTATATAATGAACATCATGATATATTGGCTTATTGTTAACGTGAGATGACTAGAAAATAGTAGAGACAAATACCTTAATAATGGAAGAATGCATACAATAACAAATGTAGAGAACTAAATTTACAACCAGATTGGGTGAATGATTTTTTTTAATTTTTTTTTTTATCCGAGTCATAATAAGAGACATAAAGTAAATCATTATTTTCCATTTTCAGTCATCATATAATTTTATGTATCATTCAAATAGAAAGTTTGCTAAAGAAACTTTCCGACTGCTAGAGACTTATATTTTCTCTCTCTCCCTATATATATATATATATATATATATATATATATATATATATATATATATATATAAAATTGTAACCTCTGTCTGTACATTGATTTTTTTCGCGAAATTTCAGGATAACTTTTCGTTTCACATGTCATATACACCATAACTGCATTTTTTCTTTCGTGTATGTTTGTTTGTTTGTTACATTTTCACGCATAAACGGCTGAACCGAATTTTATGAAACTTGGTATGTATATTACTACTAGCCCAACTTAGACTTAGACTATACTAATATTCTCTGAGACGAACAGGAGTGGGGGTTATAAAGGAGGCCTGAAATTAAAAATAGCGATATTTTGTTTCCTATTGGTTTTTTGGCAAATATGCACATAACAAATGTTGTTTATTTTGTTATTTAGAGTCACTTTTGTTATATACACTTTTTTCGTATACTGAATTATAAACAAGATATAGACTAAAACCTATAGCGGAAGTGAACAATTTTATTAGGCACAAAAGACTCAACCGAACTAAATAAAACTCGGTATGTGTATTAGCACTAGCGCCTTCATTATAATGAGCCATACCAACATTTATAGGGACGGGCAGTAGTGGGGGTTATGAAGGAGGCCTGGAATTAAAAATGTTGATATTTCGTTTCCTATTGGTTTTTCGGCAAAAATGCACATACCAAAAGCTGTTTATTTTGTTATTTAGATCAATTTTTGTCATACACACTTTCGCCGTTTACCGACGTATAAATGCGTTATATGCTAAAAATGGTAGCGGGAGTCAACAATTTTATTTGGCACACAAGAGACTCAACCGAACTGAATAAAACTCGGTATTTGTATTAGCACTAACGCCTTCATTATCATAAGCCATACCAACATTTCTAGGAACGGGCAGAAGTAGGGGTTGTAAGGAAGGCCTGAAATTAAAAATAGCGGTATTTCGTTTTCTATTGGTTTTTCTGCAAATATTCACATGACAAAAGTTGTTTAGTTTGTTATTTAAAGTAACTTTTGTTAAATTCACTTTTGTTGTATAAAAAATTATAAATGAGATATACACTAAAAGCTAAAGCGGGAGTCAACTATTTTATTGGACACCAACGGTTGAACCGATTCCAACAAAACTCAGAATATATAAATTAGCATTAATTCTTATATGGTAATAAGCTATATTGAAATGTTTAGGTTATAACGGGAGTGGGGGTTATATGGGAGCCTGAAATAAAAATTCGCGATATTTCATTTTCTATTCCAAACCAACCACGGGTACTAACCCTAAACACTGAAACGGGGAAATGTCAAAATATTGTGCAAAGTAAAGTCTTGCCGAAAAAATACCATCATCATTCCGGCTCAAATGAATTCCCGGGCGAAGCCGGGTACCTTAGCTAGTATATATATATATATATATATATATATATATATATATATATATATATATATATATATATATAGATATATATATATATTATATATCGACTAAAAGAAAATCTAACATGGAAGTTCTAAATTAGGTAAATGAGAACAAAAGTCTTATCAAGGACATAGAAAAAAGGAGAGTGAAACTTCTTGGTCATATCATAAGGCACAATGATTTCGTCACAAATTTAACAAATTTATAAGAAGGCCCTTGGTAGAACATATATTTGTGTGTGTGTGTGTGTGTGTGTGTGTGTATGTATATACACATATACACGTATAAATTATTTTTGTAATTGAAAGTGAAAGACTGGAAATAAACTGAACTTCTTTAAGTTTTCGAATTTCTCAAAACAGTCTTAATAATTTAAAATGACTTCAATGAGCCGTTGAAGAGATGGATTTTCTCATTCGCCTACCTCGCTCACTTTCATACGGAGATCCAGTCATTATGAAGGACTTAAGTCCTTCATAAGAAGAAAGATCAAGTTCATTAACGGCTGAAATCGGACCAGGGGGAGGGGGGTTTAGAGGAGAGGAATTTCGAAAATTCGAAATATCTCTGTTACTATACGTCGGATCGAAAAATTGTATAGAAACAATCTTATTGAAAATTAAATTTACTATAAATATTGTTCTATACATATTTTCCGTATAATGAGATATTTGGATCTTATAGCTTTCCTCTTTCTATAAACCCCTACTCTTATTAGTGTCATATTAATAATAAGCTGATAAATCATGAACCACTTCATTAAATGGTTAAATACCAAATATTGTTTTCAACAAAGCTTTATTTTACGAGATACAAACAAATACGTTTTGTTACCCCCCCCCCCCCCTTCTTTTGTTCCTGGATTACATAAACCTGAGTGATTGAGATTGAAATTATTCTTATTGATTGATTACTCCACTAACTATAGTAAATAGTTTTCAATAAAATTAATGTTATATTCAGATATATTTCTTTAATTTTTTTCGTTCTTCTATCTATCTATACGAGGTTAGCTGGCCTGTTTGTATCTTTTCAGATGTACAATTCACCCGCTTTCCGTTGTAGGGATTATTAACTTTTATTGTAAATTGACTGAAAGATTTCTCATTACCGTTTGCATTTATTCACGGTAGTGTTAACGGTATGTATATTTGTCTATTGTAAACCTTAGCGTGGGAAATCTGCTTAGTTTACGCAGCCCCTGCGTGACCGACTTTTGAACATTGTTCGACTGACTGTCGAGTTACGGATGCCCTGTCTCTTCAAGACTTCCTCCAGTCCATTAAACATATTTTGCGTAGGCTTGCGTCTTTTTCTAATTCCTCCTGGAGGGCCATATTGGATCTTTTTCGGCAGTCTGATGTGTCCCTTCCTTTTAACATATCCCAGACACCGCGGTCCGTTCTTTGTGAGAGCACAGAGTTATCTTTCTCTTAAAGTTGTCATTTCCCCTGCCAATAGCTTCCCGCTGTTTTCGTCTTTGAGAGGCCACGTTTCAATGCCGTACATGCCCACATGTTTAGTCACCATTTCATAAATCATGAATTTCTCTTTCAGAGATGCGAAAGCCAAACTGACACTCCTCCAGTGTCACTTTACACTCTCCATCAACCTCCGGGGAACCAGAAAACCTGTTAGGATGGAATGAGTGCACGCCATTGTGAAGATCGATCAGTAACACAAGCAGCATGTCGTCAATATTTATCTATGGGACAAGTATGGGGTAATCTATTCAATCGTATACTAAGCCCCATAGAAAGGGAAGACAGTAGTACTTTGGCTTTATATAATTTTATCCTTTCAAGTTACCTAAAGAGATACGTCATGTTGCGCATAGGTTACTAGAGGAAAGAAGAATGGAAGCTTATGGTTTTACAAACCTCGCTTTCAACAAAAAGTAACCAACTTAGAAACCATTACATGAAATCCTGCTGGGTTGGACAAAATGTATAATTTATGTTAGCTGTCGAAACTGGAGTTAATGGACTAGTTGTTAGTTTAGGAGAGTATGTCACCGTTGGAAATAAATGTTCCTAGAGTATGCATTAGAAAAACATAGCTAAGGCCTTGAATTTTGAATTCACTAATTTCAATAAAGATAACGGTTCTGACAGGGCTTCTGTAGACTATGTTATGTTATACTTATATATCGTTGTGTTGTGAGGGCTATTTAATCCTTCTAAAGGGGGGAAAGAGCGAGTAAACCATGGAATTTGTTCCCTCCTCCTAGACGGTTTTATTAACCCCATCCCCTCGCCAACCCCACGCTCGGTGATTTATTTCCTTGGGTCGTTCTTCCACTAAGGACCTCCACTGGGAGTTCAGCCACTATCATCTCCAGTCTTTACACGTCCTTTTTTTCTCCTACCACCATTTTTCTTTTTTCTTAGAAGACAGTAATTACTTAATTAAAGTCATTTGTCAAGGGACACCTATAGTTATGAGATGGAGAGGTAGATGTGGGGGGGGGAGAGAAAGAGAGAGAGAGAGAGAGAGAGAGAGAGAGAGAGAGAGAGAGAGAGAGAGAGAGAGAGAGAGAGAGAGAGAGAGAGAGAGAGAGAGAGAGAGAGAGAGAGAGAGAGAGAGAGAGAGAGAGAGGGAGAGTGAGAGGGAGTGGGAGAGGGAGAGAGAGTGAGAGAGAGAGAGAGAGAGAGAGAGAGAGGGAGAGAGAGAGGAGGAGAGAGGAGAGAGAGAGAGAGAGAGAGAGAGAGAGAGAGAGGAGATAGAGAGAGAGAGAGATGAGAGAGAGAGAGAGAGAGAGAGAGAGAGAGAGAGAGAGAGGAGAGAGAGAGAGAATGAGAGAGAGAGGGAGAGAGAGAGGAGGGGAGAGAGAGAGGAGAGAGAGAGAGAGAGAGAGAGAGAGAGAGAGAGAGAGGAGAGAGAGAGAGAGAGAGAGATAGAGAGGGAGAGAGAGAGAGAGAGAGAGAGAGAGAGAGAGAGAGATAAGAGAGGAGAGAGAGAGAGAGAGAGAGAGAGAGAGAGAGAGAGAGAGAGAGAGAGATTGTAACATCTATTTATTACATGCGAAGGAGTTTAAATTCTACTGTGTTATATTTGGAAACTACTATGGTTCTTCTTGTATATGTCAAATTATGGATTCGTAAATTATTGTCCACTTGGGAATACTCTTTCCTCCGCCTACAGTGACCTATCATTACACCACTGCACACTGACACACGCAGCCAATTAAATTTGGTAGGCAACTACTACCAATTCCAAGCACATAACTGAAATATATGTTTTGGATAACAGAACATTACGATTTCAAAATGCTTATTTTATAAATATTTACTAGCTAAGTTACCCGGCTTCGCCCAGGAATTCATTTGAGGCTGAATTATAATGGTATTTTTTTGGCAAGGCTCTACTTTGCACAATATTTTGACATTTTCCCGTCCCAGTGTATATATCCGTCATTGCTGAGGATTTATTAATAATAAAATTATTTGTTATGTAAGACTCCATTTTCCTCAATATTTTTATATTTCCTGTCTCCTGTGCATGTAGTTTTTTTTATAACGTAATGGACCATATAATTCATAATCATAGAAAGTATTCTGTCTTCCAAACCATGTATGAATAAAAGTTCCTTACCCTTGATGCGATAGAAAGCCCAATGTTGATAGTTGTTTTAGGTACGAAATAATATATATATATATATATATATAGCCGTATATATAAATAAATGAACGCCCAACAGGCAGGTCCTTCCAAAATAAAAACAATAAAATGGAAATTAACAATCTAAATGAAATGCTGATTAAATTATAAAATAAAAAAAAAACAATTATCTTATTATTATGGGGTGGTGATTAAATAGCTCGGGTATTAATGATTTTTAAAAAATCATGATGTTCTTTGTGAAAAAGAATTTTCAGACCTATTACAAAACTGAAGTGAAGGAAACTGGTCCATTGGAACAACAATAAAAAAAAAATAGTGGCTATTACTTGGAGTGACAATTAAACTTGATTCGGTAAAAGGCGATAGAAGAGGCAAAGGGTGTGATTTGGACAGTTGAGAATAATAAATCATTCGGCAATTTTTTTTCTCACTTGTTCAGGAAGCCTTTTTAATGACCATGTATGAGAAACTATAAAGCGGTGACATGAGGAGGCCGCTATAAACAACCACCATAACATTGGGAACGTAGGGGGAGAATATTACTCGGACAAATACTGGTCGATACTCAACACGGATCGGCTATAAAAGTCCAGCCCTTTTAGACATTATTCCCGACCCTCGCACTGCATGTTCCATGTTTTTTTTTTGTTTTGTTTTTTAATTTTCGTGAATTAAGGCTAAATTTTAATTTATTCTCTCATTTCAGATGTCGAGGGAAATCGGCGTACTTTTTTGATGATTCACTTTATAAAATTCCATCTTATTTCATGCTTGATTACATAGCCACTATTTCACACCCTGGTAACAAAGGTCGGGAATGCCCAAAATATGCCTCCTAAATCTGATTGCACAACGTCTTTTCATGACTTTCTAGAAGTCAGAATTCGCCAACCGGGAAATCGGAGCAGATCGTCTACTCAAAATTTCCTGAATTTTGGACTCACTCAGCGATAAATGGATTCTAATGCCCGCCCACTGCGTAATAATATATGATGACTTGATGAATAAGGAAAGAATATTCATCCGAGTGCCCCCACGCATTCTCTTCTAACTGTTATAATAAATAATTATTTGGTCATTACTGAGAGGAGGGAGTGAGAACGGGGTTGATTATTATTCTTATTATTTAATTTTTTGAGATGGCGAGTCATCTTTTATAATGATAGAATATTATTTTACAAAAATAAATAAATATTTTAATTTATACAAAACTAAATTTTACAAATGTACAAAATAAAAAGAATGGACAAAGAATAGAACTAAATATAAATTGTTAGAATATTTACAACATGAAGAAAAAAATAAAGTCCGTCACGCAGGGGCTGCGTAAACTAAGCAGATTTCCCACGTGAAGTTATACAACAGATAAATCTACATACCGGTAACATAACGTCATCTTGAATATGGGGGGGGGGGCATCAAAAAAACGTATTTGCATATACGGGGTGTACAGAAAGTTCTAAGCCTGGTGTACTTATGATACCTCAGCTGTCAAGGTTGTTTTGGAAGGTTTTGACAACAATTTTTTTTTTGACCGGGTTACAGATGTTGGAAAAAGCGGTGGAATAAGTGCGTTGCTGTTGAGGGGGACTATATTGAAAAATAAAAATATGTAAGTTGAAATCAGGCTTAGAACTTTCTGTAC
Organism: Riptortus pedestris; assembly: GCA_019009955.1. NCBI lineage: Eukaryota > Metazoa > Arthropoda > Insecta > Hemiptera > Alydidae > Riptortus > Riptortus pedestris. The sequence continues at coordinate 19,835,223 of CM032233.1, forward strand.
ACCCGGTATCTCACAAAGTAAAAGGTTAGAAGGCAAGAATGGAGAGAGGTTAGGTTACACGAGTGCCGAACAGTTACGGAAATGGCCGAACTAATCCGACTTATATCCTATAACACACCCCTTCAAGTCATTAGAGGCGTATTGCCCATAGATTTAGAATTAGAAATTAAAATTGCAAGCTATAATATAAAAAAGAGGCTTACCCGCTAAAGTTGGTAGCAGTGTTTTTACAGCGACAAAACTTGACAAAGAATTGAAAAACCGAATACGAAATGCTGCAATTGAAAAGTGGCAACAAAGGTGGGATCGATCGGACAAAGGCCGACTCACTTATGCTTTCTTTCCCAAAGTGGAAAAGAGACTCAACGCAAGCTGGTTTAAACCTGACTTTTGGTCAACACAGTTGATTTCGGGACACAGCGATCTGAATAAATACCTCAACAGGATCAAGAGAAGAGCAGATCCAAATTGCGAATGCGGTGAAGAGGAAAATGTCGAGCATATTCTATTTCATTGTCATCTCTATTATAACAAGCGAAGAAAATTAGCAGGAGAATATTCTTTGCTTGAATGGCCTCCCTCTACCCTGAACAAACTAGTCGAAACAGAAGACATTTTCTGCGCATTTAAATCATATCCTGCAGAAGTGTTTAAAATGAAAAACAATAGGTAAATTACGTTATAAATGTAAGTTAGAAATTATATAGAGTATGGCAATTTAATGTAAATAGTTAATTAAGTATAGTTTAAGATTTTATTGGAGTCCCGCTGTGCAGAGGCAGCAGCATTCCAATTGCGGGCGCCCTAACACTTTTGCCGATTTTTAAATTTTGCCCACCACTCCACATTTTATTGAACCTAGGCTTGACCTCACTGCTCATTTTCTGAGTAGTAAGGACGAGCTACTGTGACCTATTAAAATTCGGGTTTCAAAATTGCTTGTATAAAGGGAGAAGGAGAGAGAGGGAGAGGAAGGAAAGAGGAAAAGAGAGAGAGAGAGAGAGAGAGAGAGGAAGAGAGAGAGAGAGAGGAGAGAGAGGAGAAGGGAGAGAGAAAGAGAGGAGAAGGGAGAGAGAAAGAGAGGAGTGAGAGAGAGAACAAGATAGAGGAGAGAGAGAGAGAGAGAGAGAGAGAGAGAGAGAGAGAGAGAGAGAGAGAGAGGAGAGAGAGAGGAGAAGAGAGGAGAGAGAGAGAGAGAGAGAGAGGTGTGAGAGAGAGATGAGAGAGAGAGAGAGAGAGGAGAGAGGAGAGAGTCGAGAGAGAGAGAGAGAGAGAGAGAGAGAGGAGAGAGAGAGGAGGAGAGAGAGGAGAGAGAGTGAGAGAGAGAGAGAGAGAGAGAGGAGAGATGAGAGAGAGAGAGAGGAGAGAGAGAGGAGAGAGATGAGAGAGAGAGAGAGAGGAGAGGAGATGAGAGAGAGACGAGAGAGAGAGAGAGAGAGAGAGAGAGAGAGAGAGAGAGGGGGAGAGAGAGAGAGAGAGAGAGTGAGAGGGAGAGGAGGAGAGAGGAGAAGGGAGAGAGAAAGAGAGGAGTGAGAGAGAGAAAAAGATAGAGGAGAGAGAGAGAGAGAGAGAGACGAGAGAGAGAGAGAGAGAGAGAGAGGAGAGAGAGAGAGAGAGAGAGAGAGAAGATGAAGAGAGAGAGAGAGAGAGAGATGAGAGAGAGAGAGTGAGAGAGAGAGAGAGAGGAGAGAGGCAGAGAGAGAGAGAGAGAGAACGGAGAGAGAGAGGAGAGAGAGAGAGAGAGAGAGAGAGAGAGAGAGAGAGAGAGAGAGAGAGAGAGAGATCAAAATAGGCTAATAGCATGTGTTGATTTCTGTAATATTCCTCCACCCACCGAGAAGCAGGCAAGCCCTACCACTACTAATGATGACTATGACTAATGATGGCTTTGATGAACGAGTCGCCGTCTGCCTGGGCTACCTGTAGTAGCAATCCGTCTAGATGTTAATATATTTCAGGTAAATCCCTGGAAGGGAACTTCAACAGTAATTTAATATTTCATCTTCAAATGCTGGTTTATTAGTTACCACAGCACGAATATATTTACCTGGAATGTTACAGTTAATACCTACATCTATGGGTGAATTGAGAGAAATGGAGAACAGTTTTAAGCAGAATTAGCCTGGAATAGCACATAACGATTAGCCCTGTGTAGCCATTTAAATTTAAATTTAAAAGTTATTGTTGAGTGAGTAGAGCTTTCAATTTTCCGGAATAGGTTACTTATTTAGCAATATATTTTTATTTGTATGCCGAAAATAGAGGCTTAGATTACAAGTAAAATTTAATGAAATCAAATTGTAATGATACTATTAATTTAATGCAATAAGTACCAAGCATATGCTAAAAAGAATGTTCTAAATAATCGCGTGACTTAAAATTGAATTTGTATTTTTTATTAAAATTGGCTTTGAGCTATCGTTTAAAAAAATAACTTTTACAAACGAAAGCCTCTCAATACTCTAAAAAATGCTTTTGGGACCTAAGTTAAATTCAACTATATTAAATTTTATTTAATTTCGACTAAAGTGGTTCATTGAGTACTTCCGTCCCCCCTATAAGCAGCCACAAGTTTGAGTGAGTGAAGCAGGAGCCAACTCAAATACCACGCGAGATACCGCTAAAACAATATATATTAAGAGACATTAATATAAGTTCCTTGATCCAACATTCAAATAAAAAAAAAAAAAGGAATCCACACAGAGTAGTGTTGTCCTGCTTTGAACGGATGTGAAAACTGTTTTAGTTTTATTTATAGTCCTTATGAGGAATCGGGAGGATGCGAAAATTATGGAACATAGTAAATAAAGACGTTTAAAATAAAAGATGTATAAACAGTTGGATAAAATTTTTTAATTAGTAATTTTATTTAATCTACTTTGTGCTAAATATAATTTTCCTACATACGCATATATTATGTGTGTGTTTATATATTTACATTTAAATAGCTCTTAAACGTACAATATTAATTAATTTAAAGAGCATAATCTAAATCTGACACATAAAGATTAAAACAGAAAAAAGTTTTAAATTATAAGCGAATTCAATTAATAGGAATTTCTTAGATGCTCAATATATGAGCCCGCCCACTCATTTTCATTGACAGGAGATGAGATTCCCAGGAAAAATGGGTTAGGATGATTTATCGTTTATTAATAAATGTTCGTGAATAAAATTATAAATTTAACACTTTTAATGGAATAATACAGTATCACCCGGAGAAACGGATGAATTATTCTGGTGTACTTCAACAGTGAAGTTGTGAGAAAAACAAAAAATAAATTCTTTGTAGAAAAACAAATCTTAGAATGCCTACTGGATGTTCATAATTTTTGAATCTATTTCATACTTAGGCTTTTACAATTAAAGGTGAGGAAGGAGAAGTTGGATTTATTTGGGGAAATACCTTCGAGTGGATATATGTTTGCTCACGTCTGAGGCATAAACTTTGGCTGCAAGGGATGTTTGCCTTCAACAATCCTATATTTACATACTACGTAAGATTATGTTTAAAGGTTAATCCCTAAGCTTCAGGGCGTCGGCTATCAAGGGGAGGGAAGGCGTGGTGGAATACATTCCGCATACTCAACTCCATCACAAAGGCTTACAGTTCAAACGAATAACGAACGGCTTTAATCTGTTGAACAATTATTCCTCATGTATTCTATTTATTGTCTTTCAAGGAAATGTAGGATTTTGGATGGTGATGAACATAACAACAAGACAAATGTAGATGTCACTTCTCAAGGTCGAAAGGAATCACGGAAATGTATTCCTACAACATATTAGATCATTTAAAACATAAAAACAAAAAAAAATAAGAACACTTTCTTCAATTTGATACATTATATTTGAAAGAATGGAGAATGGTTGAAGGGAGAATTAATGACCTACTGTCATGTTGGCAAGGCACACACTCGGCTGATTGGTACAAACACATATTTATAAAATAAATACATATAGGCTCACTTACCTACTATCCTATATCTACGTTGTATATACATATACCTATACTAAGACTTACAACATATACTAAGACTTAAGGCTAATTACATTACACACACATACCGCTGGGCGCCAAGGCAACAGACAGAATAGCACTAGCATATCACAAAACAACTAACAGTCTGGAGGCTAGCATTACAATGCTCATTGTTAGCATTATAATGCGCCCCCATTTCCAGTAGCACATCGTCAGCAGTCTGTTTTGCCTTTTCCCCCGTTCGCTCGCTCTCATTACATCATACTGTTCTATATATATAAACACAAATAACTACACCACACCTACGTTGAAGTTTTTACTTAGTGATTTTCTCTTAATGTTCAGGTAGAAAATGAGCTGTGAAAATGGGATGTGATGCCATTTGACACATTTTTGGCAAATAATTTAATCACACTGATTAAGTATGGTTTTCTTCGAAATAGATAATAATTACCAAATGAATGTGAAACCTTACTCATAGTGATACCAATCGTTTTGTGAACTCATTTATTAAATTAATGAACTGGAATTAACATTTCGAAATTTCAATGTTTTTAAATTGTTATAATATTAGAGCCATCGCATAGATATCCTTGCTAGCTTTTATCCAATCGCCAACGTTATTCATCATATGGAAATCTAATTCTGACCCTTCATCACCTGGGTACATAAATTGTCCTGTAGACGAGTGGCTGTCTATATTCTTGATTCTATCACTGGGAATACATGTTCCGTTAAAAACTCCTCAAAATGTCTGTTCATTATCCATGTTTTTCATTTGCTCTGAATTTAAATGTACTATTTCTGGCCTCACTTTCGGTTTAAATCAGAGATGTCTTGGTTAGTTCTTTGACCCTGACGGGTCGACAACTATGCTATTAGGATAAGTATATCCTCTCTTGCATTTAACCAGCACAAAGGTTAACTGATGAAAACGGTGCTACAGATCTACCAAAAGGAGTCGCCGCCGATCTTGCAGGTATATTTGAGTATTCAGGTATATTTGAGTAGGGCTATTTCTCCTAGGCACATCCCACCAATCACGGAATATATCGTTAACACAGGGTAACACCCCAAAAGTCAGTTTGTTTTCAGTTTTTCAAAAAGTCGTCTTGTCTGCCTCAGTACAATACTACAATAAACTGTTTGGGGGCAATAAATGGATACCTTTTTTGTACACACAGAAAATGTTAAAATACCACAAAATTGGTTAAAACTTTTAAACAACTAGGTAGAGCTGACGAAGGCTGGTTGTGCGGAAGAGGAAAGATTCTTGCCTTGACTCTAGATGTGGGCGTTTGTTTTGGACAAAACGTCTCGGTTCATCATAATTGGAGAGCTCTGAACCACCATATAAAAGTAAGCATAATTTATGCTTAAACTAATTTTTATGAACCACTCATATTATCTAGAAAAAAATGCAATTCATACATGTATTTTAACAAAGACTGGTTGTTTTTTTGGGAAAATAAAAACAAAAAAAAATATATGGTTAGTGAAACTTTAATTTTTTTTCTTTTCGGTTACTTCCTGAAAATCTTAAGAAATTAAAATATTTATTTGTAGGCATTCAAAGAATTTCAAATTTACTTAAAAATGTTATGTGTAAAATAAAACTGTTTTAGATTAGTATCTGTAAATCGGATTATAATGTAAGCCAGTTTTTGACATGTCATACAAGCGATGATGGAATGCCCATAATATAAAAAAAAAATATCAATAAACATATCCATGCTTTATTAGAAGATGAGGTGATATTATAATTAAGCTGAGGTGCTGTCACTAGCAGGAATAGGGTGTGAGAAGGAGGTCGGCTCGTAAAAGGAGTGGATTTATGAAAAGTTTAAGGGGGTGGTTTGCAGAGACTAAAACTAGCCGCGGAGCCGAGGCTACTTTCTTTTGCTTAATGCACCTCCCTTCATTGGAACAAAAGTACCCCTCTCAACCCTTCCCCTCCTCCTTCCAGCAGCCCTTCGAATTTAGAAATAAAAAAACCATGTCCCTTTTTTTTAAAGAAGCAATCTCCCCCCCCTTCCTTCACTCTCACTCCCCCTGTAACAACAGAAGGGGGACCCACTTGTAAACACAGCTCTATCTACAAGCACTTTTAATATCTTAACTTTTTTCTTTTCTTTCTTTAAAAAAAAAAAAAATCGGTCTTTTTCAAAAATAAATTCCTAAATCATTTAATTGATTACTACATGCATACATCACTATTATTCCAGAAGATTCATGAAAAAATAACTCCATTATGGTTCAGGAGACGAGAATTCTAAGAATGATGTTGGCATGTGCTAAACCTCATATTAACCAAACTGTAAGAAAATTAGGTCAATTTCATTAGGCCAAGTAGAAAGAATAAATCTTAGCCGACAAAAATGTTGTTTTCCAAAATACCTGATGCTAAAAAAAATGATATATTACTTACAAACGTGGTTTGACATAGTGGCAGAGGTGAATGAATGGCTTAAGTTGGCCTCAAAAATACAGTGCCTTAAACGAAGTACAAAAACGTGCATTAGTCAGTTAATCATTGAGTGTTTTTGCAATCACTGTTCATATTATATATATATATATATATATATATATATATAATTGTGTTGATGTTTTTGACCAGGTTATATTTATATATGGTGTTGTTATTGTTTCTTGGAGGTTTGGTTGAATGTTGGTGAAAAAAATCTTAGTTTATGCCAATATTTCGAGAAAATGTATTTTCTCTTCTTCAGGGCAAGACTAAAGATACTTAAAAAATATTGCACATAATGTATTGCACTTCTGGTAACATTAGGAAGTTTTTAAGTATCTTTAGTCTTGCCCTGAAGAAGAGAAAATAAATTTTCTCTAAATATTGGCATAAACTAAGATTTTTTCACCAACTTTACCAAAACTCCGAGAAACAATAACAACACCATATATATATGTATATTAACAATTTTACTTATTTTATAATATAGAAATATTTGCTTTTGAAAGGCGTTTTTTATTTACAACCATCATGGTTATGGAAGTCCAAGAAATTATTTTGCCTGTAATGACTCAAGAAAGTGTAATAATAAACATAAGATCTGTTAACAATTCTATTTTGTATATATATATATATATATATATATATATATATATATATACACACACACGCACACACACACACACACACACAATATTAGCTAACAAGGGGAGTGCACGGCCTTGCCCCCACCGATTTGAACGAAAATGTTTTAGTGTTTGGTACCTGATGAAAAACCAAATCTGTTAAAGGGAGAGAACGCACTTCTCAAGCATTTTCTAAAAAAAAATATTAAAGTTTGCCTGAATGTCTTGAATTTTTCCCAAGGCACCTATTTCAATGAGTCCCCCGTGACTCAGGGGATAGGGCTTTCTTTTTGTAGCCGAAAATCTCCGGTATTTATTTTACAAGAAATAACTACTAAAAACTTTTTCTTTAATTTTTAGTGTGTTCCATATATTTAAAGAAATTTCGAATGCTTTCTGTCAAAAACGTAATTGGTATAAGGAAATATTTAATAACTTACAAGAAATATATTTTTAATTGAAAACGTAAGTATATAACAATTATCAACAATAACGCAGATATTTTATTAATAGTTGTAAACAGTTTTATCTATCTTTATCAATTTATTTGATATTATTTTATTTTACAATTAATATAGATATTTAAAATTTTCTAGCTCTAGACATAAAAATATTCTTTAACAGTTTTCTACGTTATAGCTATATTTTCATTATGCTTGGCATTGGACCACTGACGTATATTTCTATCATGAAGTTAAAAATTTTATCAAGTGTCTCCAAAATTGCTCGTATTTGATCAAACAGAATTGCAAATATCATGTAGTATTAAAATACATTCTATCTTCAACACTATGGTCATCCACAATAAAATTGTTAACTTGATGATTGAAATATACCTCAGTGATCCAATGCCAATCACAATGAAAATATAGCTCTAACATATAAAACTTTTAAAGAATAATTTTATGTCTAGAAAATTTTAAATATCTATATTAATTATAAAATAAAATAATGTCAAATAAATTGGTAAAGATAGATAAAACCGTTTACAACTATTAATAAAATATCTGCGTTATTGTTGATAATTGTTGTATACTTACGTTTTCAATTAATAATATATTTCTTGTATGTTATTAAATATTTCCTTATACCAATTACATTTTTGACAGAAAGCATTCGAAATTTCTTTAACAACTTAAAACTAAAAACGAAAGAAAAAACTTTTTATTTATTTATTAATTTTAAATAAACGACCTAGAAGCAAAAAAATAAAAATAAATAAAATCCAGAAAAAAATAGTCGCTTCCGGCGAGTTTCAATTTCGAGAATTCCGGCTACAAAAAGAAAGCGCTATTCCCTCAGCCACGGGGGTAGTCTTTGAAATAGATACCTTAAGAACAACTCAAGACGTTCGGACAAACTTTAACACTTCACTCGCTTTAACAGATGTGGTTTTTCATCAGGTACTAAACACTAAAAGATTTTCGTTCAAATCAGTGGGGGGAAGGCCGTGCACTCCCCTTGTAAGAAACGCTAAGAGGCAACGCTTTGAACTATCTTAATCAGGTCCCTCGCCAAGAACGGAAGTATCTATTCTGGCTCACAACACTAGAGAATAATGACACGGAGGTGCTGAAAAGAAGAGTCAAATGAAAAAATAAACTTCACTTTAGGGGAAACTATTTCCTTCATGTTTGAAACAAATGTACATTAGAAAAGAAACATTACGCTGAAGTAACAATGAAAACATTAAAATTGAAGTATATAAGCAAATATGAAATAATATAAATAACAATTTTCATGTCTTACATAAAGGTTTAGTAAATATTTGGTGTATCTATTAATATTAGTAGTTATTTTAAAAATAATGTATTTTTTTGTTATTGATGCCTTACTGTAATTAATTATAGAATTAATTTCGTAATTACTTTCTGATATCGTATTAACAGATTTCCCATAAGGGGTCGCACTCATGACGCAATTTTCAAATTTTTTCTTCAAATGTCCATCGATCCTACCTAGCAGATGACGAAAATGAGGTCCGTTCAAAACTGTATATCTATATATTTGTCTGTTACCACACTAGCTGTCGCAATTTTTGTTCGATCGTTACCAAACTCGATATGTAGTCGTTTTATGTAAAAAGAAAGATCTCCGTTACTATAAGTCGGATCGAAAAACTGTGTGGAATGAATCTAATTGAAAATTGAATGTACTATTAATATTATTTTTTATATTTATTCTTTATCTTTAATATTAACCGAAATATTTGCATTTTTCAGTTTTCAGCCTTCAGCAAACCACCCCTTCTGCTCATGTTACATAAACAATACTCTGTAATAGACCAAATTTTTCTAAGCTAAAATACCATAAATTGTTTTCAAGAGACCTTTATTATACGAGATAAATGCAAATATATTATCGTGACCCCCCCCCCCCTTCTTAAGTTCTTGGACTACTAAAATGTTATTGATTGAGATAAAAATGAATCTGATCCATTATAAATTACAGTACAAGATATAGTAACTATTTTTCATAAAATTAATATGTTATATTCTGATATATTTCCTTAATTGTTTTTCTTTCCTGAGAGAAGTTGGCATCACCTGTTTCTTTACGTCTCAGGTGCTTCCCGTCTGGAGGTTTCTTATTATCGTTTGTATTTATTCACTTGATGTTGATGGTGCTATTGTATTACCAGTATGTAGATTTATCTATTGTTAAACATCACGAGGGAAATTTGCTTAGTTTACGCAGTCTCTGCGTGACGGGCGTTTAATCTAGTTGCCGCTAGTCAAGCTTGTATTTTGCACTCAAACTGAAATAACATTGTAATCATAGATGAGCAGAGTCCCAAAATTAGTAAGCACATATAATAAAACTTTGACGAGTAATGTTAATACTCTCATGAATTGGTGAATTCTTGTGAGTGGGACTTGTGAAAGTGGGACTTGGGATTGACCGCAACCTTGAGACAGAGAATTGGGCTGGAGACAGAACGCTCGAGGGAGTGAGAGCAGCGAGTAACTAACCCCAGTACCTCAGATAAACTTAGGAAAACTCAATCGAAACTAAACTCGTCACCCCTCCCCACCCATACACCCCGTAGCGGAAGTAGCCCAATCTCAGCCTCCCCCTCATACTTGTATGAACATTTCAGCTGCCAACTACGGGTCAAACTTCATTTACAAAGTTTAACTGGCAATAATTTTAAGAAACGTGAGGAACAAAAACGTCAGTCACGCAAGTACTACAGAAGCTAATCAGATTTCCCAGTTGCTGGTAAAGCAACTACTGATCTTATCTCAACACATATTATCTATTTATAAGAAAAAAGTCCGTCACGCAGGGGCTGCTTAAACTAAGCAGATTTCCCACGTGAAGTTTTACAATAGAGAAATCTGCCTAATAACAACTGTAGTAGTAAGAAACCTCTAAACCTAAAACATTATTTAGGGCGTAATAACCCAGTAGTTTCTAGCCCCAAAAAACAGTTAACCTAACCTCAAAACCTATTCACGAGGGACGAATAGTTATGGAAACGGCCACCAGAGCTCTCGGCGGAAAGTCCGAACATAGCCTACTGGTGACCACACGCAGAATACAAATGCAAATATCTCGGTTAATATTCAAGATAGAGAATAAATGTATATAACAATATTTATAGTAAATGTAATTTGCAATAAGATTGATTCTGTACAATTTTTCGGTCCGACGTATAGTAACGGAGATATTTCGAATTTTCGAAAATCCTCCCCTCTAAACCCCCCCCCCTCCCACTGGTCCGATTTCAGCCGTTAACGAACTTGATCTTTCTTTTTACATAAAACGACTAAATATCGAGTTTGGTAACGATCAAACAAAAATTGCGACCGCTAGAGCGGTAACAGACAAATATATATATATATATATATATATATATATACAGTTTTGAACGGACATCATTTTCGTCATCTCCTGGGTAGGATCGATGGACATTTGAAGAAAAATTTCGAAATTCCGTCATGAGTACAACCTCAATAGCTAATTTCCCTTAAGGGAAATCTGCTAAAAACCTATGAGCAAAAGGTGGAGGTTACTAACAGCAGAAAACAATAAAGTACTAATAACTGTGTAATGTGATGGGGTAGTTCATTTGGTAAGGAATATTACCTCCTCACTGGGGGGTTATCCAAATGCTTGATTTATTAGGGTGGACTGTATAAATGTCGTTAGATATGATAAAACAAATAATTGTATCGAAAATGTTACATAATAATATATAATGATAATATATTGATTAAAAATTACAATATTGATCGCTGATGTTGAACATATGTTGGGTAATTGTGCCTAGCTTCTTTTCTTTCTGCTGGTTATTCTTTCCCCTTATTTCTTCCATTTCTGACCTTTCCTTCTCCATCCATATCCTCTCCCTTGCCACCCACCTTGGCTTGAATACTAGTTAATTAGTCATGTTGGTTGACCATTAGGGTGGGCCGAAAACAATTTTTATTTTTTTTTCTTAATGCTATATCGAAAAAAACTTGTCTCTATTATATGTTATCAAAATGAACAAAGAAAAAAATATATATATCTAACCCCCAGCTAGCTCAACACACTTGAAATTTCACTAAAATCATACGTTTTTGTAATTATTTTTAAAGCATCTTTATAGTTTCATATTGGGCTGCTATAGTGATAACCCTTTACAGTAGAGTTTTAAAAATAAAATAAATAATTGGAAAAGTATAATTATATTAATCTGAGATAGCGCAACGGACATGGAAATGACGCATTATACAGTCAAGTGCAGATCAATTGCCGGGGTTCTCCCACTTATACTACCTCTACCCATAACGCACTACCATTTCATGTTCTTTGGTACTCTGCAGACGCGTAATCGCTGTGAGTTTATTGAGTGAAGTTTAAGTTTAAATTCGCATGCGTGATGGCTGCTGCTAAGAAAATAACTCGCAGTAATTTTGCCCATTGTTTAGCTGCCCGAGGGAATTGCCTGTGAGTAAGCTTCCAACTTACCAAGATGTCCTTAGGAGCTGTTTCCACGAACATTACCTTATAGCATTAGAAAGTAACAAGCCTGTTTGTTTCTCTCTAATATCTAATATTGTCGCTCCAAAAGTAAAAGCCCTCTTTGACAATCATCAGTACCAACAGTGACGCCCTACAGAATTATGCAATTAATAAATTCATACCACAATAACTACCGTAATCTAATGAAGTCCTTTAAGCGTGGCAAGGAAAAAGAAAAATACAAACAAAAAATTGAGGAATTCAAGCAAAAGGCTTTATCACTCTTTGATGTATCTGCATGTAAATGTAGATAGAATACTCCGGCAACTGCAAAAAGGTCCCGTAGGTCTGTGAGTGCCCTTTATCAATTTCATGTCAATGTGAAAAAGATAAAAAAAATTCCGGTGCTTGAACTTAAGTTTATGAATTTCCAAAGAAAGCTTGGACAAGGAAAAATTGGAAATTTAGACAAGGAGTCAAAAAAAAAAAAAAATACCAAAAGACTGCAACGTAAAGGAACAAAAAATCAGGCTATGTAGTCTAACATTTCATTCGTTTCACATTCGCAGCCTTCATGCTCTAAGGATGCAACTGAAGCCTCTTCAAAACTCGTTGGTGCCAAGAACAGAGATTGTTTCATACGAACAACCCTGCTATCAAGAGCTTCAATGCCAAGTTTTTCCAGCAAACAAGATTTCAAACTTACAAATATTTAAAGGACTATTCTAAGAGAAGCACAATAAAATGTTGAAGTCTGGGAATTGACAATTTGTATTTCACGATAAATTTTGTAATTATTAAACTCATTTGCAAAATGTAAATTGCCTACTTATTTTTTTTCCTACATGTAATTGTTCCATCAACATTATATTTCTAAAACAACACATGGGTAGTGGGTTTAAAAAATTAGATGCTGCACTGCATTGCAGCCGGTTAGCACTCGAAAACTGATCAATTAACTATATTGAAGGCATTTGCGCTAACTAAAATTAAAAGAAATATATATTTTCAATAACCCATTGTGTTTTTATAACTCTAATATAAATGATTTTCACTATAGCAGTTCAATATCTAGCTGTTTGGGTACTTTAAAAAAAATTGTAAAATCCTGTGATTTTAGTGAAATTTCAAAATTTCAAGTGTGTTGCGCTAGCTGGGGGTTAAGTATATATTTTTTTTCTTTGTTGCATTTTGATAACACATAATAGAGACAAGTTTTTTTTTCGGTATAGCATTAAGAAAAAAAAAATTTTTTCGGGCCACCCTATTGACCATATTAACAATAAAAAAATACTTCTCTCATGAACGAAGAGTGTGCTCTCTTTGAAAAGTAGCTTGACTGCTAGTCTTTTTTTATATTCTATAGCTTTTGTTCTATGCTAACAGCCGGGTGCTTGCTCCTGGTAGTTCCCGGGACTGGTACAGAGATGACAGCACCATGCGGGGCCTCTTGAAAGGCAATGAATTATTTGAGAAACGGGGTTTCTTTTGTGAGTTTCATCGAAGATGGAACAAGCTCACCTAATACTCGAGTTACGAAAAAATGCATAGGATAACAATTGTAGAACATCAATAGTTTAACAAGATTGGTTCTTTAATATATATCCTGATCATAATAACGAAGATATTATGAATTATCGATCTCACCCCCCATCTAAACCACCACCTTTCCAAGTCCGATTTCAGTCAATAACATACATGATCTTTAGCTTTGACTGAAACGATTAAATATCGAGTATGTTAGATATCAAATAGACATGTTCGAGTAAAGAACGAAAAATCTTAATTCCATAACGCATTTTCTGGTATCTGACAAAGTAAAAGTTCCATGAAAACAATATTTGGCAACTTGCCCTCCTAACTAACTCACAAAATCATGCACTTTCATACTCATTTTTACGTTGGCAATAACTTTGCTTCCTGGATACTCCTTCGACACTTCACCTGCAAAATTATAAACAAATGGTCATTGGAAACAACATTGCCTTTATTATCAATTAAGTGCACCCTATCACTATCGCCATCTAGCGCAATGCCAAGATAGCATCCATATTCTTTCACAATGTCAATTGATTGAGCGAGATTTTCTTCACTTTAGAATGAAGTGGTTCTTGATATAACAGCTTATTGCTAATATGACAAGAGTAGGAGTGGGGGCTTACTAAAGGCCGAAAACTAAAAATAAATGTAAATATCTCGGTTAATAATTAAAATGCAGAAAAAAACATATATTACGACATTCATAGAATATTATACTTGCAAAGAGATTATATATAAGATATTTGTTCTAGGCTGAAATTAGACTTGGAATGATGGGTGTTTAAAGGTGGGGATTCAAAAATTCCAAATATTTCCGTTATAATGTGTCGGATCGTAAAATGTTACAGAACCAATCTTGTTAAACTACTGCTGTTCTACAATTATGGTACATTTTTTCTCAGTGCAATAGATGCCAAGGTAAAACCAATTTATTTATTTCTTATTTTTTTATCTGAGCTCACCAGGGCCTAATATTTATGCGTTTTCTTTTACTATTATTATTTTTTTTATTAAGCTTACAGGTGGTGTTGACATATCTGTCCTCTCAATACCTGATGTAGGCCTTATAAATTCTCTTATAACAACTGAATGACTTATATCTTTAAGGGGAAACGAATTAAGCGGACAAATAAGAAAATATTTAACGATTTTATGATAACTGAGATTTTCAATGGCCGGTGAAATTAAAATGAAATAAGGGGAATGAGATTAAGATTTTAAAAAAGTCCGTCATGCAGGGCTTCGTAAACTAAGCAGATTTCCCACGTGAAGTCTTACAATAGAGAAATCGCACTAGTAGCAGTAGTAGTTACGAGTCTCTAAACAAATTTCACGAGAGCTTAACAGTTTCGGAAACGGCCGAACTAGCTTACGGCAGAAGCTCACGACCAGAGCCAACATCAGCCGATCTCATCCGTTATCCGTGCACACTTAATAAAAATGCAAATAGCTCGGTTAATATTAAAGATAGAGAATAAATTCATATGACAATATTTACGGTAAATGTAATTTGCAAGACGATTGGTTCTTTACAAGTTTTTGATCCGACGTATAGTAACGGAGATATTTCGAAAATACCCCCCTCCCACTGGTCCGATTCCAGCAATTAACGAACTCGATCATTATTTTTACATAACACGATTAAATGTCGAGTTTGGTAACGATCAAACAAAACTGCTACCTCTTGAGAGAAACAGACAAATATATATATATATATATATATATATATATATATATATATATTATATATATATATATATATATATACTAGCTCAGATACCCGACTTCGCCCGGGAATTCATTTGAGGCTGGATGGTGTTGGTATTTTTTTTGGCAAGGCTTTACTTTCCACAATATTTTGACATTTATCCTTCCCAGTGTTTAGGGTTAATACCCATCGATTCTGTGGATTTGTTAATAATAAAATTAATTTTTTATGTATGACTTCACTGCCCTCCATATTGTCATATTTCCTGTTTCCTCTGCATAATGCATAGATTTAAATTATTAAGGACAAAATATTATAATAATATATTATAATTTGAATTAACCCCTTCAGACCCAACTCAAATATTTTGACTAAAAAATTTTTTTTCATGTTCTATATGTTTACAGAAACATGGGAAAAATAGTGAAAAAAATCCTAATTTCCTAATTGTAATTTTATTGACAATTTTAAATTGTGTCCAATATACTGGACATCGGGTCTCAACAGGCATATTTTTTACAAATTATTCTACTGATAAGGATTTGGATAAATAAATAAAATGCACTTTAGTAATATTTTTTTAAGTGATAATAAACAAATTTACATCATAGAAAGTTACAAATAATAAATATTGAACAAAATTTAACTGTGAAATAATATAAAACAAATCCTTATTTTTGTAATGCACAAGTGGCATTTGCATTTAACACAATAAAATTTAGTTTTTTTTGTGCAACCTTTCATTTTGCATCTTTTTTATCATCAATATCTGGAAAATGTTCAAATCCATCATTCCTAACATCAGAATTTGGTCTCACTTCAGCTCTTGCTTTCTTTGTAAGGGGTTCATCACTACTGGATTCTTCAAGACTAGGTCTTCCTCTTTTTTTTTTTCTATTTCTGAGGTAAAACTTTCAGCAATTTGCATTTTAAAATTTAAAAGATCTAAAATATTGTTTATCACATCAAAATAATAATCATAAAAGTCAATAAGTATATTCCTCCATAGAATAGAGGTATTAGTGAAATGCAACACTTGAGACCCGATGTCCAATATGTTGGACATCCATATTTATTAGAAAATACAATAACCAGGGAAAAAAATATTTTTTTTCTTAACAAACACAACTTCTAGAGGCTTCTGGCTACTTAAAAATATTTTTTTCACTTATATACATGCAAAATTAAATCTATGAGACATTTATTTACTCATGGTTTTAATAGGTGAAACAGCAATAACAAAAATTGGATGTTCAAAGCGCTAGAAATGCCACTACAACAGGTATAAACCAGAAAAAGGCTCACAATTGAAAGGTTAATACCTAAAATCATTATTAAAGTCGATTTTTCTGCCAAAGAACATCAATCCATGAAGATATAGCATTGAAAAAGGCATGTCCAATATATTGGACAGTGGGTCTGAAGGGGTTAATTTTTCCAGGTGAGGTACCTGGTAGTTCATATTGAAAAGAATTGTTGAGCAAATTTCTCTAAATAACAAAATAAACAACTTTTGTTATGTGCATATTTGCCGAAACCCCAATAGGAAACGAAATATCACTATTTTTAATTTCAGGCCTCCCTTATAACCCCCACTCCTGCCCGTCCCTAGAAATGTTATTATGGCTTATTATAAGGAAGGCGTTAGTGCTAATACACATACCGAGTATTTTATTTAGTTCGGTTGAGTCTTTTGTGCCAAATAAAATTGTTGACTCCCGCTATAATTTTTAGCGTATAACGCCTTTATACTTCGGTATACGACGATAGTGTATATAAAAAAAGTTACTCTAAATAACAAAATAAACAACTTTTGTTATGTGCATATTTGCCGAAACCCCAATAGAAACGAAATATCACTATTTTTAATTTCAGAACTCCCTTATAACCCCCACTGCTGCCCGTCCCTAGAAATGTTAGTATGGCTTATTATAAGGAACGCATTAGTGCTAATTCACATACCGAGTGTTTTATTTAATTCGGTTGAGTCTTTTGTGCCAAATAAAATTGTTCACTTCCGTTATAGGTTTAAGCGTATATCTCGTTTATAATTCAGTATACGAAAAAAATGTATATAAAAAAAGTTACTCTAAATAACAAAATAAACAACTTTTGTTATATGCACATTTCCCCAAAAACCAATAGGAACCGAAATATCGCTATTTTTAAATTCAGGCTTTCTTTATAACCCCCACTCCTGTTCTCCTCAGAGAATATTAATATAGCTTAAAGTCTAAGTTGGGTTAGTAGTAATATGCATACCAAGTTTCATAAAATTCGGTTCAGCTGTTTATGCGTGAAAAGGTAACAAACATACAAACAAACGCACACGAAAGAAACAAAATGCAGTTATGGTGTCTATGACATGTGAAACGAAAAGTTATTGTGAAATTTTGCGAAAAAAATCAATGTACAGACAGAGGTTACAATTTTATATATATATATATAAATATATATATATATATATATATATATATATATATATATATATATATATAATTTTAAACGGAACTCATTTTCGTCATCTCCTGGGTAGGATCGATGGACATTTGAAGACATTTTTCGAAAATTGCGTCATGAGCACGATCTTAATAGTTGATTTCCCTTAAGGGTTTGATTCCCAGTTTGTAAAGCCAGAGCTTTTGGAGAAAGGAAGGAACTCATAGTGAGTTTGTGACATGGGTTTGCCTTCAGCTTACAGTTAAATCATCAGCCATAGGCGCATTGATGAATAACACACTGAATTAGCGTGTGATAAAACTTGCTTTGGACTTGCGCAAACCAAGAAGAATCAAGAAGGAACTTCCTTTCTTGTAGGAACGGTGGCAACGATAGACACAGGGCCACGAATAAGTTCTATAACGTCTTACAGCAGAGATTAATTGTGGGCCAAATCAATTTCGAGCAACGACAAATACATTGCAAACTGATTTCGGCTCAACTTCTTGATTAGCCTGCCTGCCAATGGTCCTTCACCCTTGCAGTAAATCTGGGATAAGCTTTGTTAACTTCCAGACAAAGTCTTATGAAGCTAAATACCATAGTTATATCAAAACATTAAATTCGCAGGCAGTTTCCTGATTCCGAAAATCAGTCTTCCAGGTTTCATGGTCTCCTACATTTCAGTATTGTGTTAAATTCTAACCTGCGTCATTTAAAACCATAAGTAGGTCCCAATTCCATTCAGAAGGCAATACGAGAAATAATATTTTAAATATAAATAAATTAAAAAATAATAAAAGTGTTGCATTAAAAATTCGAAATTGTTTGTTTACAATTTGTAAATCTATGTAACATTTATATCAATAGAGAAAAACATAACTCCCTAAGTCTTGCAATCTTTGCAAACGGCTAAATAATGTTCCTTCCAAAGACATTTGTAAGAATGACTGTATAAAGAAACACAGAATGAGGAATATTTGTGGTATTTAGTGAATAGGCAAAAACGGTAGCCCTTTCTTTCCTTTCTGCTGCTTTCGCATGTTTCATCTGAATTTTCCGGTTGAAAAACAATAACACCTTCATCTTCCAAGTAAGTTTTCATCTTATGGTTAAGGGACTTAGGTAGAGAAGGAATTTGCGACCTGCATACTATGTGAATTCTTATTACAATTATATGAGATGTCCGAAATATTTAAAAACGTTTGTTCTGAGCACCTTCTTGTCTTATTAATGACACTTAAATTTATTACATCAAAAATACAGGCTCTCTGTGGGTGTGTCGTCCAACATTATAGCTAGCGCACATTTAGTCTTTCACCTCGCAGTTTGTTGAATTATAAAAAGTGGTCACTGCCGTTTTAGTTCTATCACCAGTTGTTTCATGAAAAACTCTACCCAACTTCATTGAGGATAACATGATAACACTCTTCAATTTTTTGAACATAAGACACCATGCTCATGTTGTGAACCCGAAGACCGAACTTTACGAATTTCGATTCGGTTTTTTCTCATTGCCACTATAAATTCCAAATTTCTTATTAAAAGTGACTTAGTTAATGGTATATTTGAGGAGCATTGTCTTGTAATTTAAAAATTATTTTCATCTAAAAATAAAAATTAAACAAATAAGGTGCCACCTATGATCTGGTTTGAACTGTTATCAATGGGCCGTTAACGACTCCACCACCCCCATCCTTCAGCTATGAGCCCTCCAGACAGTTCGGACTTCACCTCCGCCAAGTGCAGGAAGTGAACCTTCCCACTCATCTAATACTATTTTTTGAAATAAAAACGACACGTAATATTTACGTATCAATACTATTAACCGCAACTTTTTGGCACGTAAAATTTACGTATCGCTACTAATAACCGATTTTTAGGCTATAACTTAGTTAATATTATTCTCAATTTATTTTCTTCCAATTTATTTTTATATTCTAATTTATTTTCTCTTAATGTTTTTAACTTTTATTTTTGAATATAAAAAAGACAATGATGTATAGAAACAATATAAATAATATGTTTATAGTTTCGGAAAAATGGAGAAAAAGTATTCAATGGATGAAGAAATCAGAAATTAGTTGAAAGAACTCTCCGATGAGTCAGATGGGGATCTATTATGAAATAGATGGATATGGATACGACAGCGATGATGATCTGGAGTATTCTCCAAGAGATGAGGAGGTTGAGCCTTCGGAAATGATTGCAACACAGAGTGGGCTAGATAGCGATGAGAGTGAGAAAATTTTAGAAAACATCAAGGCAATCGAAGAAAAAGAAGAAACACAGAGGCAAAAAAAACCTAAAACCTCTCAAGCACACAATATTGACAGATCAGTCACAATAAATGTAGAAGGTGGGTTGTGCTTGGTAAGAATAGATATGAATGGAGCACACACCTCCGGAACGTGTTTCGAACAAAGCGCCTGAAAAGAATGTCGTGCACATTATTAGATATTAACGTACATATAAGTTAAAGATAAGTGTATGTTTTAATAAAATAAAAAAAAATTGTCACAAACATTAACAAATTTTGAATAATTTCACCAATTACCAGTTGAACACGTAAAATGTACGTATCAGTACCATTAAGTGGGAAATAATATCACTACCGTTCTAGGGATAATTGGTTCCTCACATTTCTGCTTCTCAAATTTCACTAATATATTCTCATGGGAACATAACAATTCAACGTTTGTAGTATAAGTTCAACTAATCCCTCATTCCAGAAAATGGATCACTGGATTTGCATTTCAGTAAAAGGTGATAAAGAAATATACCAATTGATTTTCACGCCCTCAGATGAAGTCTGTATATTTAAATTTTTATTTCAGTAACATTAAGCATTAAAAGAATATTTATAATGTTTCGTAAAAAAGAAATTCAACTCGTAGGACCCTCAACTTGGGCTTTCATTGTCTTTACATTTTGCTTGCTCCTCAATTCTTTATATGAAAGTATACGTCTTATTTCGCTGGTCTGACAGACCAAAAAATAGTATGAATATCATAATTATCTCATCGAGATTTTTTTTTTTTTTTTAGTGGATTATTGTTATCTGTTACACATTATTTTCTTCATTAAAAACGTGTGGTATCTATAGAGTTAAGTTATTTATTAACTAAATGGTATTTATAAATTTCTTTTTAATCGTTTTACTACATAAAAAATATAAATATTTACTGTGAATTAATGTGTTCATCAAGTCCTACGTATTTATATATGAAAGTCGTTCTTGAAATGTAAAAATTCCATTTTAATAAATCATGCAGTCATTGAGCCACATAATAATATAATAAATTAAATCTAGATATTAGTGTAGTATAGTTGAATATTAATGCTAAGTTTAAAAAAAAATATTTGATGAACCTACATTATGTTATAAAGTTCGTGATGAAGGGAAAAAGTGAAGCCATTATAAGGGCTTGTCGTTGACAGTGGACTCTTCAAAGAATGATGACTGCATAGATCTCAAGTTGAAATAAAATTTTCATTCAGAACGTTTGAATAAGTTATTAAGCTTGAAATGGTTCCCTGATTTTCATTTTAGTCAATAAGAGCGTGGCATAGATAACGAAAAATAAATCAAGTTTTGAGAAATGTAGCGTAAAGCTATTAAAACTTTGAATATGAATTGGAGATCGGCTCCTGATTAGTCGCTGATTAAAGAGAATTATGTAGCTTGGCGGTCTTGCTTTATTCTGTACTCCTCCATAGCTCCTTTATTTATTATTCCTTCAATCGTTTTTATTATATCCTAGGAAGCGTTCTCACGACTTCAAAGCACATATTTTACAATGATAATTTATTGAATTATATATTATAATTCTATTTGGAAAATGGAACTCATTTGTTATAACCCTCAGTCGGGCGCGTCAAGAATATTCCGTCTTCGGGCGCATGTATCTCAGAGATCATCTTCAACCGTTTTTACGGAAATACAGTTTTTTAATATGTATTTTGCACTAAAATGTTCAGTGTGTGATTAGAAACCATAACAGAGGAAGTATTTGTTTGAAAGAAGTAAATAATTTTTAAAATTGATAAGTATTATAATATAAAAAAAACCGTGGACGATAATTTTTAAAATATAATTAAAAAACACAAATATCAAAAGGAATTGTTTAAATGCACATGCCTTAATTATACATAATTCATTTCAGTTTGTGAACAATATATAAAAAATATCTAAATATAACTTCAATCAAAAATAAGTAGCACGAAATCACTTTTAGATAAGACTTATTGAAAATCATCAAAACATTTTAAAAATACCAGATAAATTATTATTTCTTTTGCAGAGCTGCATTACAATTAGGAAAAAGCATGAAACTATGTTGTAAACAAATTTTGTTTTTGCAAATCTCACAACAGTAATTAGTACACCTACATTTATTTTCAGTTTTGCTTGGTTCACATCATTTTCTTTTGTTTGTTGTAGTGGAGGGACTTTTTTTATGCTGTTCTGTACTTGAGTTCAATGTATTGTCTTATGAGTCTCTGTAGTCTTCATGTTTCGTCCTTAGTTCGGTTGGTAAACGTCTACTGTTGTCACTGCGTCGTACAATATATACTTGTACAAGTTCTTCTGAAAGCTCAAGTTTGAGCAAAATAATAGAATAATAGGTTTATATGAGTCCATTTAATAAAGAGAAACTTAATTTATGTACATATTTATGAAATACAGATTTCAAAAAAACTTACGAGATCGGGCGCGTGGTATCTAGGAGATAAAACTGATTGACAGGTGAAACACACGACTCCTTTAAACACAGTGACACAACATACCTTGAGGGGGAGACCTTTAAAGAACATAACTCGAAGCACTACGTCACCACTCTCTGCTAGGAGGAGTGGCAAATATTTTTCTAGAAACTGTGTATCTGAGAGATCACGCGCCCGACGGAGGGTTAAAAATCGGTCGTTAGATGGTAGATTCACGTGAATAACAAATCAGCAATAACTAGTGAAACAATTCAGAGTTTTAAATGAAGTTAGTATCGCAAACGCGCGCGCGCACACACACCCGACAAAACCAATGAATGGACTAACCAAAATCATTCTTAATACCCTCATCGTGAGGTCCAACATGTATTCCAGTTGAAGACTAAAGCCGGTTTTTCACGTGTTAGTATAACACACTTGAGATCTCATCTCACAAAAGATTCCCTATTTCCATGTAAACGAATAACTCGCTTAATATATGTGTTATGAAGAAATGTGTATTGCATCAATAGTATAACAATATTGGTTTTATAAGATTTTACGATCCCACTCACAATAAGGGAAACATTTTGAATTTTCGAATTACTCTCCCGCCCCCCCCTCTATACCCCCATTATTCAAAAGTCCGATTTATGCCAATAAGAAATGGTCTTGAGTTTTGGCTGAAGCGGTTAAATGTCGAGTAGATCAAATAAATATTTTTAACAAACAAAAACCTAAAATCTTATTATCTTAATTGATGGCGTCATCACACAAGGAATTTGCATGCAACAAGCATAATACAGATATCTTGAAAACAATATCTGGTATTTAATCTTATAATAAAGTGGTTTGTCTATTCTGACATTTGTAGAAGTGGCAAATATTTCGGTTAATCATCAAGATACAGAATAAAGGTAAACAACAACATTTATCGACAGTTAAATGTAGAATGTAATTGTTAATATACGAGCTTTCGGTACGACACATAATAAAGGAGATAATTTGAATTTTCTCTAAACTCCCCCCCTCTTTTACTAGTCCGACTAGCATGAAACACTAATACGTCGGTAACATATATATATATATATGTGTGTGTATATATTATTTTTTGTTTGGTTCGGTTGAGTTATATATATACCAAATAAAATTGTTGACTCCCGGTATAGTTTTTAGTGTTTAACTCATTTATACATCGGCATACGACAAATGTATACATAACAATGGTTACTCAATAATAAACAAATAAACAACTTTTGTTATGTGCATATTTGCCGAAAAAGCATTACGAAAAGAAATATCGCTATTTTTAATTTCAAGCCTTCCTTATAACCCCCACTCCCTTTCGTTTCAGAGAATATGAATACAGCCTAAAATCTAAGTTGGGCTAGTAGTAATTACGGTTCAGCCGTTTATGCTCGAAAAGGTAACAAACAGACAACAAAGCTACAAATAGCAGATATCGTGTCTATGGGATGTAAAACGAAAAAGTATCATGAAATTTCGAGAAAAAAATCAATGCACAGACAGGGGTCACAATTGTTTATATACCGTACTTGACATTTAACCGTTTCAGTCAACACTAAAGATCATATTAGTTATTGGCAGAAATCGGAGGGAGAATTCGGAACTTCAAAATATTTCTGTTACTATGAGTGAAATCGTAAAATGTTACAGAACCAATATTGTTATACCATTGTCTTTCTACAATTGTTGTTCTATGCATTTTGTCGTAACTCAGGTATTAAGTAAGTTATTCCAGCTTTGTTATTTTCAGCCTTCTACCCCCCCCCCTTTTACTCATTTATAGAAATAGGGAATATGTGATGAGAGAAGATCACTAGTGAGAAACCCGCACGTGAGAAATCTGCTTAGTTTCTGCAGCCCCTGCGTCATGGACTTTTTTAGGGTTCAGAATATTGTATTCACTAAGAGCTTGGCTCTAATCCTGAAGAAATGTGCTTTCTCATTGCTAGTTCCGGTAACAAGTTATAAAGAGCTCACGGTGATCTAGTATTCACGTCTGGTAGCTCATGTTTCCTAACCGACCTCACAAGAGATTCTAATTTTTCTGTAGAAAGAAATTATGAAGTTTAAAATCAGAGTGCTCTTAAAACTTGTGGCCTCATTTTCTCTATGGTTGTGGCAACCATTTATATAAATGAGCATGATGTTTTTTAACACAGGCTTTAATAACGGAGTGAAGTGGTACATCACGCATCAATTAATATTAATGGTTGCCACAACCATAGAAAAAATGAATCCATAAGTTTTAAGAACACTCTGATTTTAAACTTCAGGATATATTTCTAGCTCGGAAAAATTTAGAACATCTTAGGAAGATAGGTCGGTCAGGTGACATGGGCTACCAGACGTTAGTTTGGACGTTTAGTTGAATTAACTAAAAAAAAAACGAAATGAAAAAAAAGAAGTAAATTTGAAGAAAGTGTGCAGCTGTTGAGAAGAAAGAGGTTTAATAAAGGTTTCAGGGGCGATTCCCGCCTCTGTCTGCTCCTCCCTTCGCCAACCCTAGCTATAAAATACAAGGGATTCTTCTCTACTCTCCAAGGATATAGAATAAATTCTTGTTGCCATTCCATCCCTAAAAACTATTCTATGCGTTATTCAGCCCTTAGAAACATTAAACGTCCATTACATTGTCGTAGTAAAATGTACGAGTAATTAAGACTTCATCTTAATAGTGGGCCTTAACTTGAGAACTATATACAACTGGAATGGTCTTCGGAAGCTAATTATTAATTTTCTTCTAAAATTCGTTTGAATTTATTTGCAAATCGGTAAGACTAATTTTATAAAATTACGTATTTTAATAATAATGTAATTATATTGTAAAAATTCATTTACTTCTCTTCGAATCTAATGAAGAAAATGATGGCTGTACTGAGTCATTTGTTTGTGGATTGGGACAGACAAGATCACTGTTTTCTATTATGACAATGTTTCTCTCAACAATACACATGTAGGGCAAAAGATGGGGCTATAAGGACTTGATCATGGTAGAATTGCGGATAAAAAATCGCTATTTCATTGTTCAAATAAATACTCAATCAGCAATGTATGCGTAGTTGGCACCTGAATAACAGACTGAAGACCAACCAACCTTGTTCCTCCGTAATGAATGAACTAAATAGAACTTAGTGCGTGATTTCTGGCCTTCAACTAGGCACCCTAGTATGGTGATCGACTACGAAATAAGTTAACACAATTAACTGCATTATCCTCCCGATAACTTCCGCTCCCGCATGAGGGTTATCAACATTGTTTTTAATGAATTATTTATTCAAAACATTAAACAATTCTAATTTTACAATGAGTTATATAACTGGTGGAAATAAATAACAGTGGTTCCATAAACATAATTTAATTTATGTTCATAAATCGGGGTGAGGAGGTCGAGATCGTAGCCCTCCTACAGCAACCTGTATAACACATTAATCATGTTAAGTTTAAACGCATATTACCTTCTGATATAATGACAATTAAAGAACGTTTAATAGTTATACATAGTACGTGTTCCAATGACATGTCGGAGGAAGTAAGATTATGTATACCAGAAGTGAATAGTCTGATTTAGCGTAAACTGTTTTATACTACAAAGGACAAGTAACAAAAGTTACATTATCAAAATAAACAAATTTTGGTATGCGCACTTTTGCCGAAACACTAATATGGAACGAAATATGACAATTTTGAATTTATTGCCTCCCTTTAAGATTTATTTAGCCTTGTTTAGTGGTTCAGTCTTTTGTACTCAGTAACATTACTATTCCCGATATAGTTTTGTAGCGTATATTTCGTCTATACTTTGTTCCTCGACAAAATTGTAACAAACGTTACTCATAATAACATAATAAACACCTTCTGTTAAGAGCACGTTTACCGAAACACTAATAGGAAACGAAATGTGATTTTTTTATTTCAGGTCTCATTCATAGCCCCACTCCTGCTCATTCACATACAGAGTTTTGTTTAGTTCAGTTCAATCTTTTGTGCCCAATAAAATTGTTGACTGTCGTTTGATCGTCTTTGATGGATAACTCGTTTATCCTTTGGTGTACGACAAAAGAGTATATAACAAAAGTTACTCTAAATAACAAAATATACAACCTTTTTTACGTGCACGTTTGCCGAAAAACCCATAGGAAAGGACTTATGAGTATTTTTCATTTCGTTCTTCCATTACAGCCCCCACTCCTGTTCGTTCATAAAAACGTTAATGTAAATTATAATCAAGGATGAGTTGATACAAATCCACTAGCTATAGTTTTTAGCTTATATTTTGTTTACTTGGATATACGACAATAGTGCACACAACAGCAGTTTCTTTAAATAACAAAATAAACATCTTCTGTATTGTACATGTTTACGGAGAACCCATTAGGAAACGGAATATCACGATTTTTTGCTTTCGACCTCTCTTATAAGCCCCACTCCTGTTTGCCTCTGAGATAGGTAATATAGTCTAAAGTCTAAGTCGTGTTAGTGGGAATACGTGTATGATGTTACTTAAAATTCGGTTCAGTAGTTTCGGCGTGGCAACCAAAGAAACACATCCAAAGCCACAAATTTCAGGTATCGTGTCAAGGGCATGTGGAACGAAATAGAATAATGAATTTTCGAGAAAAAAATCAATGTAAACACATTTGTTCAGTCGTCTTTGAATTTATAATCCCGCGCTTACTTGGATCACTAACCCGCCACACATATAGAGATCACGTAGGCGGTGGCCAGGAGAGGAAACTGCATCGCTGGCCTACATGACAAAGGACCCGCTTGATCTGAGCGGCCATTACATTACGTCAGTTGGTTTCCATCGCCCGAGTAAAAAGGACGGGTTGGATGGCTCCGCAAAAAGGGGAATAATTTTCATCTCCCTCAACGCTAGTGTCAAATAAGGATCACCGCATCGCAGATAAAGGTCACCGCAACCAGTTTTCACCAGCTAGTAGACAGAATCACTTTGGGAACACACAACTTTACAGGAAGAAAAATCCACTTCATGGAAAGTATATGTTTCCCGAAGGTACCTATTTCTCATTATAATGCTAGCATTATCTCCGTAAACAATTAAATGAGTACTCATAATATAGGACCGGTCGATCATTATTTTGTGTATATACATATATTATTGGCTTGCCGCTAAAGTTACGAACAAACAAAGGGCTAACCATTGTGGTCTACCTAGGTTGTACAGTCGTATTTTATAAAGTTAAATTTCCTTTGTTCTCTCAACATCTATATCAATAAATGTTAATGTCTGTTTCAATTAGATAAAGGTTAGTCCCTCAATCAGCATTCTTTTAAGGTTTAAGTTGAATAAAATTAGCTTCCTTACTATAAAGTTTATTATATGTTACTTATTAAATATATACTTGATTCTTTGGAGAACTCAAATAGTGACTTGTATTATTCACCCTCATCTTTCCATAAAATAGTAAATACTACAGTCTAATGCTTTCTTATTAGGAAATTATCTCTTTAATAATTTTATTTCAGTCTAATGCTTTCTTATTATTACCGCAAAAGCTAACCGCACGCCCTTACAACATTTTATTTTTAGAAGGACAAGATCAACGTCTCTATCAATCAAATATAAGGGCCCACGCTTCGAGAGGCAAACGAAAAAATAAAACGATAATTTCAATAAATGGCCCAATATCAAATATGCAATATTTCGTGGTACTGGTAGTAGGTTGACTTGTATGAAAAAATACGTCACGTAGGGGCTGCGTAATCATAGCAGATTTCCCACGTGAAGTTTTACAATAGAGAAATCTGCATACGAGAGGCGAACGAAGCTTTCGGCAGAAACTCACGAATACAACCGACATTAGCCGATCCCATCTAGTCCGTTATCCGCACACCCTAAATAAAAATGCAAATATCTCGGTTAATATTCAAGATAGAGAATAAATGCATATAACAATATTTATAGTAAATTTAATTTTCAATAGGATTGGTTTTATACAAGTTTTCGATCCAACGAATAGTAACGGAGATATATCGAATTTTCGAAAATTCCCCCTCTTAACCCCCTCTTACTGGTCCGATTTCAGCCATTAACAAACACGATCTTTCTTCATAATACATATTTGTTATAAAACAATTCAAATGATTTTTGTTATTCAACTTTATGCAAATCGGCATTTGAATATTTACAGTTAATTTGGATTCCGTTGTAGTTGAGTGTATAATTTCTGGTAGTATGATCTGAGACTGCTACATATAAATTTTACAATGCTCCTGAAGTGGAGTTCAGGGAGACGTGTTGTATTTATTTATTCAATAAATATCTTAACTTTAGGATAGTTTATATATAATGAGATAAAAGTCGTAAACATTGCAATTCAACGAAGTAAACTTTAGAAAAGTTTCACATAAAAGATTGAAATAAATCTATTTTTTAATGGATTACAAGAGGTTGTGATGAATTATGATTGCATGTTCTTCGATCTTGAATATTGAACAACATTCATGAATTGAACAACCCAAAAATATTTAATGCATCTTGAAATCAAACGATGCTCAATTTTCAAATTGTCCATGTGTGATATTTTATGGAAAGTCATTAACTTGGAATTTAGTATAAAAAATAACATGAGTGAGTAGATGATGACAAAGTAGGCTGATGCATCTCTATTTCCAAGCCCCAGCGGGAATTTGCCTTCCTTCGCTTTTCCTCTGGAATGAGTTTATCCGCTTCTTATCTGAAGAGCTTCTTATCTCAAACAGTTTAATAAGGATGGTTTTGACATGGGGGAGCATGAGTTTGAAAGTTCTCTCAAGGCATAATTTAACTCCTGCGAAATTGACTGAGCAACCAATCTGGTTTAACGAGCAGTAAGATATTAATGCATTTAATTATGTACTCATTTAGTAGTAACTCACTATTTCTGATTTATTAACACATCACTTGCGTTTGCTACATTCTTGAAATATGAGAGCAAATACACACACACACACACACACACACACACACACACACATTTGAAGCCCCAAGCTTCTCTTTGGTCTTAAAAAATTGATTGTTCAAAGCACCAGTCTTAAGTACAAAAATGCTCTAAATGAGATTGTAATACCATAGAAGTTGTATAGAGTAATGCAATGTATGATATTTATGAAAATATTGATTTTACACAGAAATGTTTGGAATCTATTTAAATTCTCTAAAAAGTTAATTTTCACAGACGATTCGGACAACTTTACGGACAGCTAAATAGAAGATCTCACTTGTCTACCGAAACAAACTAACAATATACAAGCTACTACTAAAACCGATATGGACATACGGAATAGAAGTGTGGGGTACAGCAAAACCTTCGAACATCAGACGCATCCAGACCTTCCAATCCAAAGTCCTACGCACCATAGTAGATGCTCCATTTTATGTTACAAACCACACCCTCCATAAAGATCTTAATATCCCATTCGTAAAGGACCTAATTCCCTTAAGATTCAGAAAATTCTACAGCAGGCTATCCAATCATCCTAATCCAGAAGTCCTATCCCTTTCCAGTACCACTCATCCATATTCTCCTCCACTGCCCCTGAAGATACAACGGCCCTATAGAAGTGTAAAATAAAGTGATAGCAGCGGCTATTTTCTTATTAAGGACCATTCCTCCTTAGTAGCTCTTGACTTCCTTGCCAGGCAGGGAGAGGCTGCTCCTCTCATTGTGGTGAAGGGCTGTAGCTTCTGACAAGAGTGATGGAGGACTATTGTACTGTACATATCACACATTACCAAACGCATTTTAATGCAGACTGTAATATTCTTAATAAAAAAAAAAAAAGTTCATTTTCAACTTCCTATATTTCAATAGTTCATTACTGATCAGAGTGCACTCCATTATCAGTGAACCTAAAAATATATTGGGTTCTAAAATAAGTTAGTAGCGTTTATCAATATTTCAATTTAATCCTCTCCGTGTTTATTAAATCATGTTTACTTGGCCAGTAATGTTTACATATTTTAAAAAAGGATTAGTGGCTCATGTTGTTTAATTTCTCCTAATTCAGTGTTCAATGTGATTTTTTAGCGTAAACATGTGACGTATTTTTGTCTGATAAAACCTATTAATTTTAATTTCAATAAATTCAATTTTAATAATAGACAGTTTTAGAGATTATCCTATAATTCAATAGAATAATTAATAATTATTTATGTATAAACGAATTAAATTTTACAGAATGAAAGAGAGGTCAGAAGAAACAAATGGCAAGCATTATCCAATTAAATATAAAATATTTAGTCATAAATAATATTAATAATCTTTATCTTATAAAATTATACGAATCATTTCACGTCAAGAAAAGATCAAACTTTTAGAATTAAACTAAAAATAATTGAACGTGAATAATAAATACAGTCTTAGTGTAAAGACAATGATTTTACTTTTGTGGTAAATCCAAAATTACAAAGCTAGCAAAAATAATTCCCGATAAAGTAAAACAATTTTAATGCCACTTATAAATGCTTCTCCAAATAAACTTCCAAGAAGTCTCTTAATATTATTTAAAATTGGTTAAAAGTAACACTTAATACTACCGTCATTTTCACAGAAATGAATATCTAAGGTTTAAATGCTTTTGTAAATGGCGATAAATAAAATCCTAACTATTTTCTAAAGCATATTTGGAATTTTTTAAAATATTTTTAATACCTGCTTGTTTAGTTTATAGAAAACCTTGGAATTGTCCTTAAAGTATTTTAGTAATAGATGTCAGTGGCTTAAGCATGTATTCAAATCAATATTTAATTTGTCTCATTTGACATTTCATGAGCATGATTTTTTTAAAAGGAAGAACAATTATATGTTTATAATGTAAATACATGTTTTACTGGTTTAAGTAATGCACCATCTTCTGAGAGAGGTTTGACCTTCTAAGCTCTTTGCTTCACAGTCTAAAATATGTAATTCTTGACTCATCTAGATATAATAAGTGTACCAAAAATACTAAGACTTTTCATATAGGGTAGGCTTTGCGATCTGCAAATAATGGCAATGTCATCTACGAATAGGAAGCATTTTACGTGTTTGGTCAGACAATCTGTTATCTCGTTCACTGCATTAATTGAAAAGTGATAGCGTGCATATGTACAGACACACGCACGTTGCGAAACTATCTTTTAATCGTTTTAAGTAAAAGTAATGCTTAAGTTCTCACTGGGTGCTGTATCAACGACCTCCACAGTGAGGAAGGAACTCTGTCGTCTGTCTGTACGAGGGAAATAGCACTTCAGGACTGAATGGCCCCTGAAGAGGTGGAAGGTAAGACACGAAACATGTAGGGCAATTTGAATAAAGTTTGCGAGGAAAGAGATGTGTTTTTATTGGTGACCCTCGCCATTAAACTATGAAGAACATATAAGAATATTAGATAAGAAGAGTAAAGTTGTATATATTTCAGGTTGTTCAGATCACAGTTTTCTACCTCATCGCCATTTATTTTTAAAAACGCTTATCGCTTTCAGAAATTTACATTCCTGTGAGTATATCGGCAGAGTTCAGCCCAGGAGCATCTGTCTAGGCACGTCCTACGCTCTGATAATGGGAATGTAAATTCCTGAAAGCGTTAAGCATTTTTAAAAATAAATTATGAGTGACCACAAAACAGTGTTCTGAATGATCTGATTCATCACCTTCACTACCTGCAGAACACATAAATAAGTGTATATATTTCAGTTATTATCTATAGCAGGGATGGGCAACCTTTGACATGTTGCGGGTCAAACGTTAGTGTCCAAATACGTTCTTGGACCGCTTTTAAAAGTAGTGCATTTTAAAATAATGCTCATATATTTTTAACGATAGATATAAAATTATAACGACAATGCAATTATAATACAATTGATTAAAATAAAAAAATGAAATGAATAAGATAGGTACAACATTATAATTAAATTGTAAAATTTGGAATTATTACAAACAACGAATATTAAATAGGGACACCGAAATAAATTAACTTGAATTTGGGAAACTAATCTATCGATGTTTGGATTAATTTCACTGACACAAAGACGAAAAGAATTTTCCAAATTATCGTCAGCCCGCTTTGTACGGTGTTTTGATTTATTAACTTTCATCATTGAAATGAACTGTTCGCATTTATAAGTAGTGCCAAACGCTCAAATCTCTCCTCATCTTCCTCGTTCATTTGGAGTAAGTAGTGTAATATTTTTGTTTAATTGAGTTTTTCAAAATGTCTTGCGGGCGGGATCAAACCTTGCTGCCGGCCGGTGGTTGCCCACATATAATCTATAGGATCGATGACTGTTTAGTAGCTGTTCTAAGTGAATTATTTGTGTATCCTTTTTTCTCTAACTAAACAGTATCCGATCTATTTCTATTTGCTCCGACTCACCCCTTCCACTCATTATCATACTATTCTCAGTACAAGCTATTATATCACTAAACAACTCATTCAAGAATAAAATTCAAAGCTTGAATGCTTACGTTACCAGGGAGGACATAAAGAATAGATTGTGCAAACGCCGTCATTTGTCCTGCACGTGGGAAATCTGATACGCCAGAAATCTTCTCAGTTTACTCAGGTTGACTGACTTTTTAAATTACTTTCTGTTCCTCCTAAAATGTGTGGTTCCTGGAGTAAGGGGGTTGGAGGCGGAGGCGGGAGAATGGCTTGAAGAATACATTAGAGAGGTAGACTAGTGACTTGAAGTAGGATTGGAATTGTAGGCTGGTTGCATATTGATGGAGAGCTTATTGCTCACCCCCACCAGCTCCTCGCTTTTTCACCCTTCTCTGATGGTCCCCGTAATCGCTTTCTGATGACAACCAGTTTTCAAGATAGAGATTGCTTTCTACTTTACTTTTCTTGACTTTTTTTTCAGACTATCAATTGAACAACGTATATTATCCTGTTCCTCTTGTTGGGTACAACTAGTGTAGCCTAAAATATTGAATTCTAATCAATACGAGCCTTTCATGAACAAAAAAAAACCTAGAATGATTAGTTGTGTGGTTATTGTAAAAGGAGACAATAATTTAAAATCAATCATCATTGATTACGGTGCTTCTGTCCAGAATTCTCAAGAATAGGTTTGCCTGTGTTTTCTGTCTTTTTTGAAACAAACATAATAAATAAAGTAAATAATTTCTACTCTCCACCCACGACACTTCATTTCTGAATTAAAGCAAATCTTTTAAAACTTGCGTACAAGCACAATATCACAAGTGTATTGCCTTAACAATATTTTGATTCCTTTATTTTGTATAGTTAATAAGAATTTTATGTATTACAAATTTTCGATTAATCGCAATTTTGGCTCTAGTTTTTCCTTCATGGTAACTTGTTATAAATTAAATATTAAATGTTTCCCTTTGAAGAATATTTAATTATCTACATGTCAGATATCGGATTCTTAGGATATTGCCGTCAAATGTTCCTATCTTATTCTAACCTTAATTGCCTAGCAGTGTTTTATTGCGAAAGTTATGCGAAATTTTTACTTATTTTTTGATAATCAAAGCAGTAAAGTCTTAAAATCTAGTTGATATAATTTTATAATACATAAGTCTGCTTTAAGGAATATGCTTCCTAAGGAGCCGACCGATGGAAGGACTATTCGCGACCGAAGTGTCTACTGGGGCCGGGACTGTTCTAGACTATGCGACTAGTCCCTTCTAGACAGTTTCCTTTGATGTCGCCGCTTGTTTAGAAAAGCGGTACAGCTCGTCCCGCTAGTTGTTCTCAGTTCTCTTCAAGTGAATAACAGTGTATTCAATGCAGCTTTAGTGCGTTTCAGTTGCAGTGCGGTAAACAGTTCTTATGTGAAGAACAGTGTTGTGTCGTTTCTATAAAGAACAGTATAGTTCACACTAAAAATCTCATTGAACACTGAATTAGGAGAGGTTAAACAACATTTGTAAATTAAAACAATTGACTAATGATAGTAATAATAACCAATATATTTTTGCGAAATTGAAATATATTAAAAAGTAAACAGAGATAGTCAGGTATTTGGGGAGTGCGGAGGAGATCAAAGGGGTGCCGCTATATGGTCGCGCCCGTCCTAGTCACTAACAGTCCAGACCTGGAAGGGTCGAGTCAATTCCGCTTTGATGTTGCCGCTTCGTTGTAAATAGCGTACAGCTCGGCCGACTGTTAAGTTTGTTCTCAGCTGTCTTCAAGTGATCATCAGTGCTACAGTGCGACTTAGTGCAGTGCGGTATAGTGTTTTTCTGTGAAGAACAGTGTTGTGCCGTGACTCTGTAAATAACTGTACAGTGCCTGTTTAAGACAGTTCAGTGCTGTTAACTTCTCGAAGTAAAGGACAGTGCAGTGCCGTGTTTTGTGAACTTCAGTGATCGTTAGTGAGTTATTGGACTGTGCAACGAGAAGAACAGTGAAGCTATCAGTGAATACTGTGAGTAGTAGTTAAGAATAATTAACCAAGTGTGTAGTGCATTGTTAAATAAATTGTGCAGTGATAAAAACTCTGAAGCTTGTTTGTCTTTAATTTTGGAATCCAAAAGAACTCTAATAAACAACATTTGTTATTATTCTTGTAATAAACGTAACAATATCATGAAAAAGCTTCAAATCATTTCG
Source organism: Riptortus pedestris (assembly GCA_019009955.1). NCBI lineage: Eukaryota > Metazoa > Arthropoda > Insecta > Hemiptera > Alydidae > Riptortus > Riptortus pedestris. The sequence continues at coordinate 19,870,241 of CM032233.1, forward strand.
AAGGGTTTCGCCTTAGGTCTGGCATTAAAAAAATAATATTTCTCCTGAACATTCCAGCTTCAGGGATGTACACCCTAACTGTGGGTTATAAGTATGGTAGTGAAGTTTTCTTCTATATCTAAGAATTCTTTTATGACTCGTTGGTCGAAGTGATTTTTTTTATAGAACTGAACTGAATTTACTTCAGAAATGTAAAGCTTATATTAATGTAATCTATAAGCCAGCTACTCTTGAAGAGAGTATGTAAATATGTGCTTTCAGAGAGTAGTAAATCTATATGTAGGTTCTGTGGAAATGCTGAAATAGCGTTTGTCCCGTTCTCCGAATCGTCTGGTATAAATATTTCTACAGTCTGAGATTCGATTTCAAGAACCTACCTATTTAAATAATTATGTGAGCTTTCCCCAGATTTCGTACATCTGCCGCTAAATGTACTTAAAATACCATAAGCGAGGTGACTTCAGGAATCCATATACTTCCTACACGGGTTCCACTGGGGCATTACCTAATTAAGTATACTGAACATAGTTAAAGAGTATAAAGAGGGCAATTGGCGAGAACAATAAAACCAAAAAAAAAACCAGAAATCAATTACCTCAATCATATATTCTATAACATTTTATTTTAAATTATGAAGCGAAATAATCGAGTTCAAGATTGACTTGTAAATAATCGATTTCTACTCAGCTGACTTAACCTACCTCGGGAACCTCTCAGTATCATCTACCTCCTCTGTGAGGACAGTCACAACGTAATGTAAAAGGTAAACGAGCACTTCAGAAATGTAAGTAGCAATTTATAATTAGATTTAATAATATATCAATAATAAATATATCATAGATGTATTCCATCTACTTATACAATATATAGCAAATGGATTATTAAGGGATTTGTTAAATTACAGTTATTAATAATGTTTTATATATATATATATATATATATATTAAAAGGGATAGCCCCTGAAGAGGTGGCAAATAAGCCACGAAACATGTAGGGCAGGTTCAATAAAGTTTGCACCGAAAAAAATGTTTTTTATTGGAGACCCTTTCTATCAAATTTGAAGCATATACAAATAATATTGGGTCCAGAATAAGAAGAATTATCTAAATTGAAAACAAAATTTCAAAATATTATGCCACAAGCCACAAAAAAAAAAAAATCTGTAGATATATTTAGGGTATGCTAAGTCAATTTCTCTATTTTTATACACTGCTTAAACAATTTAGACATTTTCTCCACTATTGAAGAAATCTATTAGTGGTTGAGCCTCACACGTAGCTTACAAATTGTAAATTTAAGCTACATTATTAAATATTAGTGGACAGTGGTTAATTGGTTTAACATACTCTCGTATTTATGACTACGATATAAATAGTTCTTAAAATGGTATTATAATTTATTTAATTTTTACTCCTTTCTTACTTTTTCTGTTGGAGTGAAATGACGTGTTATATGCTAGCAAAATATCAGAATTGTGGAAACTTGGCCAAATATCTAAATAGGAAGACAGAGGATTTCATTTTTTTTTTGTTTTACAACTTACACCTCAATATTCCAATCAAAGGAGGTAGGAACCTTTTTGGTGTAGAAAACAACTTTTTCTAAATCATTGCCTTACCTTCAATACATATATTCCATATCCAGATTAACACAAAAAAGTGAACATTAATAACAAATAAATGTTACATGGCTTTCAAACTTTGCATGAAATACACACAGGCCTTGTTCTGAAAGGTTAAAAGAGAAAGGGTTTGCTTTTCTGGGAAAACTGAACTAAGAGATTACTAAAATTCCCCTTAAAAATTTTCCCAGATTCGTGAGATAATAGCCTAAGGTAATTACAAAATAGCAGGGGAATTAATTAATGGTAACTTCAAGGCTTTTCCCCAGCCCTCTTTAATTATATTATAGAAAGCAACTCTTCATTAGTTTCTTTGTTTATTACGATTTTCACCCTCTTACTTCCTTCCTAAAAATAATATGATCATTTTTTTTCTCTTTTTATGGTTTTCTAGAATTAATTCATACTCTCGCATATAATAAATTAGTTAATTATCTGATTTGACTGTTTGTTGAGCTTAGCTTTAAAAATGTTGCTCTAAAAAGGTATATTTTCGGAGTTTCGTGGATAATGGACGTTCCACTCAAATATTAACGCATTAACTGACACAAACAATATTTTATATTTATGCTTAGAATAGAATGTTTCATGGTATATAAGCTTATTGTTAATATCAGATGAGTAAATGTGGGGGTAAGGCGAATACTAAAAAATGCAAATATATCCGTTAATATTAGAGATATGGAAAAAAATGTCTTGTTGAATTTTCAATAACACTGAAGATATACAATTTTTTTATTCAACTCATACTACCACTAGTGAATGTCACCACAGATATTTTCTTCATCTCATTCGTAGTAAGGTATGTATGATGGACATTTGAAAATCGCGTCATAAGTAGAAATTGCATCAAACGCTGATTTTCCTTTTGGAAAATGTGGTCCGTTAAGAATTATATATATATATATATATATATATATATATACACATACATATATGGTGTTGTTGTTGTTTCTTGGAGTTTTGGCCAATGTTGGTGAAAAAAATGTCTGTTTATGCCGATATTTCCAGAATATTTATTTTATCTTCTTCAGTGCAAGACTAGAAATATTTAAAAACTATTGTACATTATGTATTGCACTTCTGGTTACATTAGGAACACTCTTTTTCACCAACATTCACGATACTCCAAGAAACAACAACACCATATATAAATATAACCTGGTCGAAAACATCCACACAATTTTATATATATACATACTTACATTTTTAAAGGGTCTCATTTTCATCCCCTAGGCAGTATCATTGGGCATTTGTAGAAAAGTAAAAAGGGTTTCATTAGCCACCATTTCCCTTTTCAAAACCCCCCCCCGAAGTTCTTGGATTTCACCCACTAATGAGTTACTTTTTTCATATTATTACACAAGGAGGAATACTTTAGGATAATTAACAATAGATAGGATGATGCGGAAAATTCTTCTGTCAAAGTGTTTTCCTTTGCCCTTCCAGTAGTTACTGAAATTTATAAAAATGTTCCACGACCAAAATTATTTCCTTTTTTCAAGAAGTGGTCTACCTTCAGAAACGTTCATTTCCAATGGGTTCCTCGTTAAGCCCACTGGCCACAGCGGTTTTTATGGACTTTTTTTTTGGAACGGCCTATATAATGGATAGTCGGAATTCCGTATAGCCTTAAACATGTTTCATTAAAGTTTTAGCAGGTTTCCCTTAAGGGAAATCAGCTATTGAGGTCGTACTCATGACGCAATTTTCAAAAACTTTCTTCAAATGTCCATCGATTCTACCCAGGAGTAGACGTAAATGAGGTCCGTTCAAAATTCTGCTCATTTATACTTATGTTACTTAAACAATACACTGTTATGTAATGAACCACATTATTCGAAGCTAAAATACCATACATTTTTTTCATGAGACCTTTATTATACGAGATAAATGCAAATATGTTAACGTAACACCTCTCCCTTCGTAAGTTCTTGGACTACTAAAATTTGATTGATTGAGGTAAAAATTATTCTAATCCATTATAAATTACATTACTAGATATAGTAGTAGTTTTCAATGCGTGACGGACTTTTGTTTATTAGCGCCTAATGATGGTAGTTCCGACAAGACTTGTGAGTAAATAAAGGACTCGGTGGGAATACTTCCAGTTTATAAGACCTGCATCCCAGATCTGCACTCCCACATCTTGCACCATACGAATCATAACACAACTTTCTTTATTACACTGGCAAAGAAAACGATTTTGTACGGCGCATAAACAATTTACTAAAATATTTGTATCATTTGAATTGATTATGCTGAAGCTTCATTCTAATATAAGCTTAAATTTTAAGAGATTTACTTTAAGGGAAATCGGCTATTGATGTCGTACTCTTGACGTGATTTTCGATTTTTTATTCAGATTTCCATCAATCCTAGCTAGGAGATGACCAAAAAGGGGGGGGTTCAAAATTGTATGTATATGTGTATATTTATATTTGTCGGTTACCAGTCTAGCAGTCGCAATTATTATTTTATCGTTACCAAAGTCGATATATAAGTATTTCATGCAAATCTGTATATCAGACTCGTTAACAGCTGAAGAACTCGGATCAGAGGGACCCCTCCCTCCCTCCGGGTTTAAAGGGAGAGAATATTGAAATTCCGGTACTATACGTCTGATAGAAAAATTGTATCAAACTAATCTTATTGCAAATTAAATGGTCTATAAATATTAATTTGTACATTTATTCTCTATCTCGAATATTATCCGAGATATTTGCATTTTTTTAGTTTTCAGCTCTCAGTAATCCCCCACTTCTACTCATGATACATAAACAATACTCTGTTATATAATAAACTATTTTATTTGAATCTTAAATACCAAATACTGTTTTCAAGAGACTTTTATTATACGAGATACATGCAAATATGTTCTGGTCCCCCCCCCCGTCTAAGAACTTGGACCTCTAAAATTTTATTGATTGAGATCAACTTTATTCTTATTCATTACAAATTACAGAAACTAGATATAGTTAATAGTTATCAATAAAAGTGATATGTCACATTCTTATATATTTCAGTAATTGTTTTTTCTTTCATGTGAACAATATTTCTATCCATCTGTTCAGCAGTGAGATGTTGGCATACCTCTTTGTTTAGAATTCAGACTCTTTCCGTTGGGAGGTTATTAAAATTGACTTAAATATTTCTCATTTTTGTTCGTATTTATTCAGTTAATATTCAAGGTGGTGTTCAGTTTTACCACTATGTTTATTTATCTATTGAAAAACTTCACGAGGGAAATTTGCTTAGATACGCAGCCCAAGCCTGACGGACGTTTACATTTTGTTTGCATTAGGTTTTATTATGGGAGGAACAGAGAATGAGAGAAAATTAAACGACGTAATTAGCGTGGTATTCCAGCGTGCAAAAAAACTGTCTTCTTTTCGGCGCGATGGACAAACTGAATAGCTAAAATTCCATCGGAAACCCCAATAAGTCTCTGAAAAAAAAATTCTGGCTGTTCCATTATCTTTTATACAGGGTTCAATCGTATGTGGGACAGCAATTGATGATGGCTGAGTGTTCCGATTAAACGAACTTAGACAGACTACCTTTGCGATGTGTATTCCGTTGTACATAATAAAAGGGAGAGGGGTGATGAGAGTTGGGGGCTTAGCAAACAGGCGCTCTCCAGCCTTTTCCATATTCATCATCGAAGGGACCTCTCCTAGGAACTGGCCCAACTTGGACCTAACCATCACTGCATTCAGACAACGCTTCTACATCATCCGCTGACAACTTTCATAATATTTTATATTTGCCGAATTCCATTAAAGAAATATTGCATATATACACATATAAGATAGAGATCTATATGGTTATATAGATTTAAATGAATATATTTCATGTGGCTAAACTAGAATAAAGAAAAGTCTGTCACGCAGGGGCTGCGTCAACTAAGCAGATTTCCCACGCGAAGATTTACAATAGATAAATATACATAAAGGTAACACTATGCAGGCGAATGCTCAGTAAATTTACAATACAAGTTAATAATCTCTACAACGGAAAGCGGCTGATTTGTAAATAAACAGACCATCCAACCTCGTAGGGCTGAATAGATAGATATACCAGAAATACAAAAAATTAATGAAATATATCTAAATATAACATATTAATTTTATTGAACAATTTACTAAAGCTAGTGCTGTATGTAATGAATCAGAACCAGTTTTATCTCAATCACTCAAATTTTAGTAATCCAAGAACAAAAGAAGGGGTGGGGGGACCAAAACAGAACGTATTTGCATATATCTCACAAACTAAAAGTTCAATGAAAACAATATTTGGTAAATAGTTTATTATATAACATAGTATTGGTTATGTAGCATGAGTAGATGTGGGGGGTTTACTGAAGGCTGAAAACTGAAAAATGCAAATATCTCGGTTAATATTCAGGATAGAGAATAATTGTATACACAATATTTAAAGTAAATTTAATTTGCAATAAGATTGTTTCTTTACAATTCTTTGATCCGACGTATAGTAACAGAGATATTTCGAAATTCCTCCCCTCTAAACCCCTCCCCCTCCCCTGGTCCGATTTCAGCCGTTAACGAACTTGATCTTTTTTTTTACACGAAACGACTGAATATCGAGTTTGATCACGATTAAACTATAATTGCGACTGCTAGAGCTGTAACAGATTAATATATATATATATATATATATATATATATATATATATATATATATATATATATATATACACTAGCTCAGATACCCGGCTTCGCCCGGGAATTCATTTGAGGCTGAATTGTGATGGTATTTTTTTTTTGGCAAGGCTTTACTTTGCACAATATTTTGACATTTATCCGTCCCAGTGTTTAGAGTTTATACCCGTCGATGATCTGGATTGGTTAATAATAAAATAAATTTTTTATGTAAGACTTCACTGTCCTCCATGTTGTCATATTTTCCGTATCCTGTGCACTATGCATAGATTTGAATTATTAAGGACAAAATTTTAACATAGATTTGAATTAATTTTTCCAGGTGAGGTACCTGGTAGTTCATATTGGAAAGAATTGTTGAGCATATCAATATTTCTATGCAAATTACTTGCTTCATTCATTGTTCCCGAAAAAATGTATAAAACAAAAGTTTACTTCAGCTAGTGCTGTAATTTATAATCAATCCGAATAATTTAAAGCCCTATCACTCAAATTTTACTAATCCACGAACTAAAGAAGGGGGGGGTCAAGAGAACGTATTTGCATATATGTCACAATGAAAACAATATTTACAACTATATCCATATTCAAATATATCGGTTAATATTCAAGGTAGAGAAAAAATGCATATAACAATATTTATGGTAAATGTAATTTGCAATACGATCGGTTCTTTACAATTTTTCGATCCAACGCATAGCAACGGAGATATTTTGAGTTTTCAAAATTCACCTCCGTCTAAATCCTCCCTCCCACTGGGCCGATTTCAGCCGTCAACGAACTTCATCTTCTTTCTTTTACATAAAACGAATAAATATCAAGTTTTGTAACGATCATTTTTTACATGAAACGACTATATATCGAGTTTGATCACGATTAAACAATAATTGCGACCGCTCGAGCCATAATAGACAAATATATATATATATATATATATATATATATATATATATACAAATTTGAACGGACTTCATTTTCGTCATCTACTAGGTAGGATCGAAGGACATTTGAAGAAATGTTTCGAATACAACCTCAATAGCTGATTTCCCTTGAGGGAAATCTGCTAATACCCAGCTACAGTACATTAGGTGATTCAATCCATTTGAGAGAATTTCTTTCATATATTGAAGTAGAGTAAATGCAGAATTAAATTTCTAGAATAAAACAGTCTCCTATCCAGAGATATCCAGAGAGAATTCGGTATTCACAAATGTTTTACGGTTGGTAAAATAGTATCACACACACACACACCACACACACATATATATATATAATTCTACTATACGTGTGTATGTCACTGAACTCCTCCTGGCTGGACCGGTTTGAATGATTTTTTTTGTATGCGTTTGGGTGACGCCCTGGATGGTTTAGATTCATAAATCAGCCCGGCAGATGGCGCTGCAGTCGGCATCTAGGTTATTTATCTATACTACAACTAAACAGCTGGATCAACTTGAATGAGTTTTTGTGTATGCAATCATTCATTCACTTTGTGTATGTATGCATTTAATTTTTTTGTACGCTGTGTTTTGATATTATATGTATCGCATTTACGTAAATATTGAGTGTATTATATTCACATATAAGTTACGTTCATCAAACAATGCCACGTCTTCGTGAACATGGTGGAAGTATTGTCGACGGACTCGGAATTCGCAATTGGTCCAGGACCGTCTGTTAAATAGATCGACAGAAGATCAATTGACGAACAATGAAAATTTAAGATACCATCAAGTTTATTCATTTATACTCCTCAGGAATTGTCTAAAAATATTGTCCATCAACTCGCATTGAGATAAAATTAAACAAACATTATTAATTATAACAAATTGTTTTTAGAAAAATTGATGTTATTTCAAAATAAAGAATAATGAAGTTATTATATTATTTCTTTTTTCATTTCATACTTTGTTTAATATCCTATTCGCTTAAAATATCATGCAGGACAACGTCTGTTGGGTCTACTAGTATATATATATATATATATATATATATATATATATATATATATATATATATATATATATATATATATTAATGAACTGCTGAATCTAAATATAAAGTGATTGGCTTTTCTGGAAGATAGGGGATTGGTCGTTTTATTTCGTAATGTGTGAATCAGAGAGAGTAGTGGATGATTACAGAGCAGTTTGGGAGTAATCAGTCGGCACAAGACCGCTAACCACCAACCAATACAACAACTGTTCTAGCCACTAGCGGCCTCAGTCTGTTTCTACACCATCGAATTTCCTTTGTTTACTAACTCATTTCCAGTGTTAGCTCTTTTAGCTAGTTTCTTATATATATATATATATATATATATATATATTAACCCTAGAATGGTAGTGATATTATTTCCCTCTTAATGGTACTGATACGTAAATTTTACGTGTGCAACTGGTAATTGGTGAAATTATTCAAAATTTGTTAATGTTTGTGACTATTTTTTTTATTTTATTAAAACATACACTTATCTTTAACTTATATCAGCATTAATATCTGATAATGTGCACGGCATTCCTTTCAGGCGCTTTGTTCGAAACACGTTCCGGAGGTTGTGTGCTCCATTCATATCCATTCTTACCATGCACAACCCCACCTTCTACATTTATTGTGACTGATCTGTCAATATTGTGTGGTTGAGAGGTTTTAGTTTTTTTTGCCTCTGTGTTTCTTCTCTTTCTTCGATTTCCTTGATGTTTTCTAAAATGTTCTCACTCTCATTGCTATCTAGTCCACTCTGTGTTGCAATCATTTCCGAATCAACCTCCTCATCACTTGGAGAATACTCCAGATAATCATCGCTGTCGTATCTTATATCCATCTATTTCATAATTGTTATTTTTCCCATCTGACTTATCCGAGAGTTCTTTCAACAAATTTCTGATTTCTTCATCCAATGAATATTGTTTCTCCATTTTTCCGAAACTATAAACAGATTATTTATATTCTTTCTATACATCTTTGTCTTTCTTATATTCAAAAATAAAAGTTAAAAACATTAAGAGAAAATCAATTATAATTATAATATAAAAAATAAATTGGAAGAAAATACATTAACTAAGTTGTGGCATAAAAACCGGTTATTAGTAGCGATACGTAAATTTTACGTGCCAAAAAGTTGCGGTTAATAGTATTGATACGTAAATATTACGTTTCGTTTTTATTTCAAAAATTAGTATTGGATGAGTGGGAAGGTTCACTTAGCTGCACTTGGCGGATATCAAGGCGGAACTGTCTGGAGGGCTCATAGCTGAGGGGTGAGAGTGGTGGGGTCGTTAACAGCCCTTTGATAACAGTTCAAACCAAATCATACGTAATTTTATGTTCACTACCATTCTAGGGTTAAGAACACTACTGAATTGATTAGTAAACTCAAAGACATACACATAACAGAAAGAACAAAACTAGTTTCATTCGACATTAAAGACCTTTATCCTTCTATACCTGTACAAGAAACCATTGATATACTTAATACAAAACTGAGTGACTTATACGAGGAAGATTATATTAGGGTAATTACAGACATGACAACAACCGTACTAAAACAAAACTACTTTCCCTTTAACAACGACATATACAAACCAACGGGCGGACTAGGAATGGGAAACCCTACATCTTCAATACTCACATAGATATTCATGCAACACCTCGAAGACTCACACATCCCACAGTTAATGGACAAACACAAAATATTGCATTACTTTAGATTTGTAGATGACACATTTTGCATAACTGAAACAGACAATGCCAAAGACATAGTAAATGACCTCAACAGAATACACACCCTAACATAACAGACAGAAATTGACAAAACACTCAACTTCCTTGACATCACAATTACTAGACGAAATGACAAACTAGAGTACGGAATATACAGAAAACCGACAGCAACTGACACTACAATACATGCCACTTCTAATCACCCAACTCAACATAAACTCTCTGCATTCCGACACATGTTACACAGACTAAAATCATTACCACTCTCACAAGACAATTATGACAAGGAGTTGAACACAGTATACGACATAGCACACAATAACGGTTACCAACGAAACGTCATTGATAATATACTTGAGAAACTTAATAGTACTGACAAACAGAGCACAAACACTTCAACTGAATCAATTACCAAACGTCACGCTTACACGGGACCTGAAACATATAAACTCACTAACGCACTACACAAAGAAGGACTACATACAACATTTAGAACCAACAACACGTTAAGACAAAAACTGACAAACAACAATGAAAACAAAGACATATACAACATGAACGGAGTATACAAACTTACATGCACTTGCAGTAACACCTACATCGGACAAACTGGAAGACGACTAAAGACCAGATATACTGAACACATACGCTCATTCAGACTAAACAAACGAGACTCTAACTTCGCTAACCACCTTAACGACCACTGCCACGACCCTAAAAATATAACAGTCAGTATGAAACTTCTACATAGACAAACAAAGGGACGTAGACTAGACATTTTAGAGAACATGGAGGTTTACAAACAACGAACATTTAACGGTGACATTATAAACGAACTACTCAACACTAGCTCTGATACGATATTCAGACCACTGAAGCTGCTTAAACGTACCAACAAACGAAAAAGATCTACAGACGGACGTACTCACGAACAACAACAGACGAAGCGACGACGAACTTAGTTTCATCTTTTCAAATTCAATAAACTTAACTTACTCCACTGACTTCTATACCTGATTCGACCCAAATCATTCACCTGACAAGACTAATCTCATACTTGACAAAAAACATACCTCTACTTTCACGTAAACAACCCTCGAAAATGTAAACAAGCTTACCCGGACAAAAACGTAAACAAGCTACGACGGATAACAGGACATATATACAACTGACAAACAAACGGACACTCAGTATGACTTTAGACAGGCTTGAGGATGGTGCCCTCGCATCGAAAGCGCTTGCCAGCAGTACTCCAAGATCAGCCAGTGACGACGGTTTCCACCTACGGGAATTATATATATATTATTTATTTATTTACATCCACCTTATGCTGTTTTGACTAATTGGGATGGGTTATCTACAGGGAACCACCCTTTTCTAGCTAGGGTGGGGCTAAGGAATTTATTTAATAAGTTTGTCACTTAATAAATTTCCTCTGCCCAGGGCGGGAATCGAACCCGCCACTCTAGGTTTACCATGTGAGATTAGGACCAACGCCTTAACCCCAAGGCCAACCTGAGCCACCAATATATATATAAAAATATAAGATTTTTCTTTAATTTTATTCACATAATTCCGTAATGACAATCATATTCACAGTGCATACCATTTAAAGATTATTGTCATTAAAGTTAATCTCCAAATTGTTACTCTATCACAATACCTGTTAACCGGGGTATTCCTTTTTTAATAACGCAGCATATAACGGGTACAAAGTTTTCCAGTAGGACATGCCACTATGTCCTGTTTCATAATATTATTGTATCTTTACTCATATAATTGAAGGAGGTATTCACATGTCCTTCCCGTATCCAATATGGTTTACGTTTGGCTTATTTTTATGCCCCACTTGGTTAACATGTTAAAGATGGGGAAAAGGATTTCAATAAAATCCTATATTTACGAGTCAACCATCTGACGGTTCAAAAAAGCAACAAGAGAATATAATTTGACTACCAGTTCCTGGTGCCTTATATAGAAAATATATATTTTATATTACTCATTTTATTAGAAAAAATGCATATAAGAGGTTGTGTTAAGAATATATATTTTTAATATGGATTTAATTCAATGTTAAGGGTAAGTTAGTTTAATATTCACATTTGGGCAGTATATATAAATGACGAGGAACACACCAGTCATTACCATAAAGTCACTAATATAAACAAGATAAAAAAAAAAAAAAAAAAAAAAAACCGTTTTGGTGTTTTGTTACACTTCAGGTTGCTATAATAGAGATATATCTAAAGGTTAGTGGGTATTTGTAAGAATAGTTGTTTCAATCTTTCAATAACATAGACATAGAATCATTTTGATAGGCTTTTAGAATTTATGTGTTGTTAGTTTATTATCAATGTGCTACTGACAATAAGTTTTGCCAATTTATATACTTGAATATTTATATTTTTACAGTGACCAATCCATTATCTAGTATATATTGTTGCTTAACACACACACACACACACACACACACACACACACACACACACACACATATATATATATATATATATATATATATATATATATATATATATATATATATATATATAAAGTCCATTATACATGGGCTGTGTAAACTAAGCAGATTTCCAAGTGCCGGTATGGCACACTAGTGAATAAGAAAGTACCTATAACTCACTTAACAATTGGGTTGAATTATCTGAAAAAAATGTTATCCTCTAAGTAACGAAACAAGTTTTAATTTAAGAACAAATTTAAGCATTTAATGTATATGAAAAAAATGGGGGGAAAACACCAAAGAAAGGTTCTTTCTATTCTATATATATGGCATGGATGACCTTAGCCCTTCGTCAGCGGTTGAACGATTTTTTTTTACGTGACTGACGAATGCAGAATAAATATATAACGTATTTATATCGTTGTAATGAAGGGGGGGGGGTAAAAGGAGAACCTGGCTGATGACAGCGGAAAATGGTTTAATATATTTGCAGAGGAAATACATTTTTGAATTTAAGGATAAAAATTGAACATTTACACATATGAATTTGCATAGTATAGATTTGCTATGCATCTATTTCTGGAATTTCAGTGTTCAAACAGTTTCCTCTAGGGAAGCTGAGAAATAGAGACGTACACAGAAGGCCTGATTTCCTCTACAATACGTTTTATTTTGATATAGTGCAATTTCAGAGAAACAGCTCCTTCTTCAGTGCCTTTTTGATGATGAAGCTGTTGCTTTAAAGTGCACTGTCCCAAAATAAACGTATTGTGGGGGAAAATAGGCCTACCGTGTAAATTAAGACTGTATACAGTTTGGAATTAATTACCATGAAAGAAATGAACTGAAATTGGCATGAAATCCTTATTTTGTAATGTATATATATATATATATATATATATATATATATATATATATATACATACATACATATATATAATTCTAACCTCTATCTGAACATTGATTTTCTTCTAGAACATTCACGGTACTTTTTCATTTCGCATGCCATTGACACGATTGCTGCAAGTTGTGGCTTTGGTGTCCGCTGATTTGTTACCTTGTCATGCCGAAACTGACTAACCAAATTTTAACTGAAGAACGAAACTCTGTACGTGCATTAATACTATTCCAACTTAGACATTAGGCTGTATTAATATTCTTAGATTCCAACGGGAGTGGTGGTTATAAGGGAGTTCTCAAAAGAAAACCGGCTCTATTTCGTTTCCTATTGATTTTTCTGTCGTTCTTCATGAAAGAAGTTTTTGTTATTTAAAGTAACTTTTGTAATGTACAATTTCGTGAAATACCGTGGAATAAATAGGTTATACACTAAAAACTGTTGCGGGTGTCAACAGCTTACCGCAGTCATAAATATTTCGAGAAAAGCGTATCAATTTCAAGAGTAGAACTGTTTATACACAAGATGAATACTTTCAAAAATGTTCAATCATTAAATAAAACTACTAAATATTTGTCATAAATATCGGAATAAAATAATTTGTGATCAGGTGCATTGTTTCTATAAGTTGGAGCAAGTTTCTCATTTTTTTATAAAGTATGCCATACTTTAATAAATTTACACGTCAATGAATAAAATAATTTGTATGTTTTAGTCTTTAAAAAAAATCTACACATTCAGAGTTGCATACGGTTGTTAATAAAACTAATTTATTGTATATAACCATTTAAATTCTTGAATTTTATACTATATATTCTAAGAATTTGAACTAATTTTTTAACGAATGTATTATATAAGTATTAATGTAATTCAATGATTTGCAAAGAATACAATTGACATGATATTAGATAATCGTTTATAGAAAAACATAACAAAAATAAAACTATTTGTCGCATCATATTATGTTATTATAAGATCATGTTATTTCATGTCTTTAAAGGCGTGTTAGCTTTAGTTCATATTTTCTCTATTTAATTATTAAGAAAATTGACTTCATTATGAAATAACAAAAAAGATTGACTGTATTTTTGGAAATACCTTTTGAAATGGTGAAAGTCTTCTGCAGGAACTGGCATTGGGAGCTTCTGTAGAACTGGCAGTGATGCAAAACTATGAACACCTTGTGAATCACGTAAGTCAAGTATGTTAATATGCCGAGTTCCCATATTCTGGATAGACTCATTTGTAGTATACTTAGCAGAAGGCTTTATCTAGTAACATTGATAACTATAAAGGACAAACGACATATAACGCAATTATAAAAATATAAATATGTATATGTAAACTCTATTCACATTACTGATAATAGTCAAAAAAAGAGTTAATAATATTTACATTAAAATGCTTGATATTATTTAATTAAAATATATTTCAAATAAAGGGTTAGAACCGCCAATATAAACAATACTGTTGTCATACCTTTCAGTGGAGACCGTCGTCACTGGCTGATCGTCGAGTACAGCTGGCAAGCGCTTTCGATGCAATGGCACCATCTTAAGAGATGACGAAAATGAGGTCCGTTCAAAACTGTATATATATATATATATATATATATATATATATATATATATCAATCTATCTGTATATCTATCTATATATTTGTCTGCTACCGCTCTAGCGGTCGCAATTTTTGTGTAATCGTTACCAAACTCGATATTTAGTCATTTTATGTAAAAAGAAAGATCAAGTTCGTTAACGGCTGTAATCAGACCAGGAGGAGGGGGGGGGGTTTAAAAGGGGAGAATTTCGAAAATTCGAAATATCTCCGTTACTATAAGTCGGATCGAAAAAGTGTATAGAATCAATCTTATTGAAAATTAAATACACTATAAATGATGTTATATACATTTATTCTCTATCTTGAATATTAACGGAGATATTTGCATTTTTCAGTTTTCAGCCTTCTAACCCCCCACTTCTACTAGTGTTACATAAATAATGCTCTGTTATATAAAAGAAAATATTAATTGAAGCCTAAATACCAAATATTGTTTTCATTGAACTTTTATTTTGTGAGATATATTCAAATACGTTCTGTTGACCCCCCCCCTTCTTTTTTTTTTGGATTACTAAAATTTGAGTGGTTGAGATAAAAATGATTCTGATTCATTACAAATTACACCACTAGCTTTAGTAAATTGTTTTCAATAAAATTATCTTATTCAAATATATTTCATTAATTGTTTGTCATTCCGGTCTATCTATGCAGCGCTACGAGGTTGGCTTGCCTGTTTGTTTACATTTCAGCCTTGTATTGTATATTTACTGAGCATTCACGGCTGTGTTACTTGTATGTATTTTTATCTATTGTAAACCTTCAGTGGGAAATCTGCTTAGTTTACACAGCCTCTGCGTGATGGACTTGTTTACAATAATATTGTATCCATTTAATTATTATTCTAACATAGTACAAAAAATGAAAGCAGTTTCAAGGCATTTTGATAATCTAGCAAGGACATATGAAAATACAATCCTATTAATAATAATAATTTATAGCGAGGTATCACAATTACTAAAGAAAAAAATTTACCGTACATTAAATGTTGCATATATCTGAGAATGTTATTAGAAATCTGCGAAGGAAATATGAAAATAAAGTTCTAACAACAAGCCGAGATTAATTGCCTCAAGTATGTATTTTATAACGTAAGAAGTACAGTTTTTTTTTTAAAACTAATCATACTATTGTTATAAAATGTTGATTTGAAGATGTTATATTTGGTTTCCCAGTTGATTATGTCCTGATTCTTGCGCTGTTTGAACTAGTGTTAGCTGTGATTGTCGATTGTAGTGTAGCAAATTATGACAACCTTGGCTTTTTTACATTAGTTGAACATGTAGAAATGTCAAGTTCCCACATCTTGCTTGCACTGATTTTTAAGAATTGTTGTAGAGACTTGGTGACATCAATTACTATGTAAATGCAAATACATTGAATACAAATATAAAAACAGAATTCATATTAACATAACAATATTTATTTAGAAATAATTGGTCGCTCACAATCGACTGTTTCATTAGTTTCAGGTAGTTAAATTAACTGAACAAATGCTTACTCTATAAATATTTGGATGACAATGTAATGCAAGGATATGAAATCAAAAGTGGAGTCAAAAGTATCACTAACTTGTGAATGATAATTAATGAAAACAAATGCTTTTATACATTCAACGATTTTGAACAAATTTCATTATTTTTAAATATACCAATAATTTTTAGAAAAAATCAATACACAGTGGCTAATGGTACTGCCGTGAGATACACCATTCTTTGCTTTTCAACTCTGGTTGAATTAAGTAGTGAAGTAACGTTTGAGTCTCATTCAATTGTACATAACATTAAAACAAGAATTGTTAAAAACCACTCGGCCAGTGGTCTGCATAAATTGACTAATGATACATGTTTCTGAGATATCTTAGAACAGATTGAAGCATAAAATCTTTGACTCCACTTACTTATCTAAGATGTAACAAAATACCATTATGTTTCACAAATTATTTCCTAATTCGCAAAAATTGTTAATCATTAATATATCTTACTATTTTTAATGTTTTCTGATATAGCGGCTTTGCAAGCACATTCAAATATGCATTTTAACCAATGGTTACAGATAGACTAGTGGCTATTTTATTGTGTCGGTATTGCATTTTATAAAAAAAAAATGTATGATTCCATGCGCAAATAATATGGTTATTGAATTATAAAATGGAAAACCTGAAATGAGACCTTTAAGTGTTTTATAAACTCTGAGAACGCGTGAACTTCACACCAGAATTCCTAAATGGACTTGAATCTCACTAAGTAGTCAGGTTCTTTACATTTTCCTAGTCATGGACGTACATAATGCATGTAGGCGGTTATATTTTTTATAGAGAAGAAATTATTCCACCACGATTTAGATTGAACCAAAATAATTCTATTTTTGCCAGATATCGAGGGGGTTGGGTCCAACGACCTTAGGTTTCAAATGTATCTTTAAAATGGAGGATGAGGAATTCTATGATCCTTATACACATGTGAGATGTTTGTATCAAACGTCATGGACAACGATATATTTTTGAAACGTTTGGTAACAGAAGAGGGAAATGGATTGTCTAAAATAATGTTGAACGAAAACTATCGCAAGGTCCTTCCAGTGAGCCACTATCAACTACTTCAAAAGCAAGTAGGATTGGCAGTGTGTTGCGTTCTATGACCTACTGCCAAACAATGAAACAATAAACTCTGATAAATACTGTAGTCAGTTAGACAGATTAAAGGAAGCGATTGAATAGAACCGACCGGAGTTTGCAAATAGGAGGGGCGTAGTTTTCGACCATGATAACGCCGGAATGCACTTGTCATTAATCACAATAAAAAAATTGTTGAGACTTTTGCTGGGAATTTTTACTTCACTCTCCATACAGGTTCGGACTTAGGCCCCTTGGACTATTATTTGTTTCGTTCCTTCCAAATTTCTCTTTATGGTAAGAATTATAATTTCCTAGAGGGATGAGAACAGCACCTGGATCAATTATTCGCTAATAACTATAGGACAGGAATGACGAGACTTCCCCAAAGATGGAAACAGATAACAAAATTTTTAAATTGTAGATTAAAATTGGTCAATTGTATTTTTTTTCCCCCCCCCCCCCCCCGAAAATCGGCGGAAACTTTCCGAACAACCCAATACGATTTGTTGAACGAAATAATGTCCTGAAACATGTTCTGTCCATATATGAAACTTTGGAATCACATTGAGCGACAAGCCCTCAAACCTGCCTACAGTCATATTTAGGATTTGTAGAAATCTTTTTATGTTAGTAACTACTACACAAGCCATTTAAAATTAAAGAAAATAAGTAATACAAAAATATTTATTTAGTCATCATTGAGAATATAGTGCCTATTCTCATTTTGATGATAATAAATTATCACGATATTTATCCAAATTTTACACATTTATTTACATTGCAAAAACATATTTCTTCCATATGAATGCACTTGGAAAAATAAAGATACTTACTTGGAGAGAAGAAAACGTCCAACGTTCTTCATAAGTGATTTATTTCAGCGCTCAGCGCTTTCAAAGACTGTTGTCTCTATCTTCGGAGATCATTGGGATCTTTCACTCATTGGGAAAGACAGCAAGTAACTCTTTTGCTTGACGTTTTCTTCTCTCCAAGTACACAATATTCTTCACTTCCAACAACACTACATTACAAAAATAAAGGTGTTCAAGAACACAATAAGAGTAATTAATTTAAAACTATAGACAACAATTATTGCAAATGCACTGTTATAAAATTTGTTGGTTACAGTCATTTTTATAATCATTATAACTATTATTGTCCATTAAATGCCGGTTCGAAGAATGGCAGCATCTGTAGAAATTAGCGAAGCAAAGGTATAGTAAACTTGCCAATATCATAAGTTAACATATATAAAATTGGTAAGTTACTATAGCCTGCCTTCACTCATTTAAGAACCAGAAGAGTCTTTAGTTCAGCAACACCTCAAAAACAGAAACAACATATAATATAAATGGTTAGTTTTACATAAAAAATAGTAATGATGAAGTAAAAACGACCTCTAGAGCTGTAACAAACAAATATATATCCCTTGGGTAGGATCGATGGTTAATTGACGAAATTTTTCGTAAATCGCGTCATGATTGCATCCCCAATATCAGATTTCCCATAAGGAACATCAATCTAATAAAAAAACACTAACCTAATAAACAATTCTACTCATTCTATTACCATACAAACAATCACCATAAAATGAAAGCGCTTGTAGTATATTGAAAACCTGACATGTAAAACTAAATTGGAAATACTTAGAGTAAGTTAAAAATATACCAAATAAATTAAATAGGGAGGGGGTCACAGGATTATATTTGCATCTATCTCGTATAATAAAGGTCTCCGGAAAACAATATTTGGAATTTAAGCTTCGAATAATGTGGTTTATTATATAGGAGAGTATTGTTTATGTAGCACGAGTAGAAGTTGGGGTTTATTGAAGCCTGAAACTTGAAAAATGCAAATATCTCGGTTAATATTCGGGATTTAGAATAAATCCCCCTCCCCCCTGGTCTGATTTCAACCGTTAACGAACTTGTTCTTTCTTTTTTTGCATAAAACGACTTATGAGTGTGGTAACGATCAAACCAAAATATCGACTCCTAGAGCGGTAACAGGCAAATATATAGATAGATCTATCTATCCCTTAAGGGAAATCTGCTAAAAGTAATGCTAATAGGCAACTATACGAACGGTTTACAAAGTGTGGAGGGTCGAGATAGTGTGTTTTGATGGATACATCAGAAAATATAAAAAAAGTCCCTCACGCAGGGGCTGCGTAAGCTAAGCAGATTTCCCACGCGAAGGTTTACAATAGATAAATATACATACAGGTAGCACTACCTTGAATGTTAAGTGAATAAATACAAACGGTAATGAGAAATTTTTGAGTCAATGTACAATACAAGTTGATAATCTCTATAACGGGTAGCGGCTGATTTGTAAACAATCAGGCCAGCCAATCTCGTAGTGCTGAATAGATTGTTAGACCGGAATGAAAAACAATTAACGAAATATATCTGAATATAACATATTAATTTTATTGAAAACAATTTAATAAAGCTAGTGCTTTAATTTGTAATGAATCAGAATCAGTTTTATCTCAATCACTTAAATTTTAGTAATCCAAGAACAAAAAAGGGGGGGTCAACAGAAATTAATTATAATTATTATTATTAATGTTAATTTCATATATCTCAGAAAGTAAAGGTTCAATGACAACAATATTTCTTATATAAATATCGTTAAATTGGTTATAAGGGGAATAACCGAAGGTGGGGATCGGCAAACGGTACGCGTGAAAGGAAATTCCTGTACTCGTAGTCTCAGTGTGTTAAACCTAATTGACCGAGACAGACGTCCTCTCCCCAAGTCAGGAAGTGAATGTATTAATCAATATATAAACGTGTCTTAACCAACATATTAGACCACAATTCTATTAATCTAGGCCTCAAGATTGAACCTTAGATATTAAGACGTTGTAATTTTAAGGTCTAGACGACAAATAAAAAGTTGATAAATAATTATACAACTCAAAACGAACAGGTTTTTAAGGTATGAGGTTCCTCATCAGTTAGCATGACCGTTATTAATTATAACACAATTGTCAATTTATTTATTTGTGGAGCGTTCGCTGCTAGGCGATTTTGCTCATAAAAAAAACAATGAGTGAAAACAAAATAAAAAACGAAAACTGTAACGGAAAAAGTTAAACAATACAATTAGAACAGAACAAACTAAGAACTCAACCAAATAACAAAACGCAACCAAATAACAATACGCAACCAAATAATAAAACGGAACCAAATAACAAAATGTAAACAATTAACAAAACGCAATCTAATAACAAAACGTAACCAAATAAAAAAATGTAAACAATTAACAAAACGCAACCAAATAACAAAACGCAACCAAATAACAAAACGCAACCAAATAATAATACACAACCAAATAAAAAAACGCAACCAAATAACAAAATGTAAACAATTAACAAAACGCAATCTAATAACAAAACGTAACCAAATAACAAAACGTAACCAAATAACAAAATGCAAACAAATAACAAAACGCAACCATATAACAAAACGCAACCAAATAACAAAACGCAACCAAAGAGGCAAATAATTAAAAACTATAAGGACTAATAAAATTATGAAAACAAGTTTATACTTCCCATGGCTAAAACTAAAACTAAAATCAAATAAATAAACAATAGTATGTACATAAATAAAATGAACAGATTATGTTTTCTACTATCTTGAACATTCAAGATCACAATCATGTGCTCCCAATTTCACTATCACACATACAAACACAGACACACACACGCACACACACGCGCACACACTCGCACACACTCAACACACACACACACACACACACACACACAAACACGCACACATACACACACTCACACACACAAACATTTATATTGTTGTCATAGCTGTCGGTGGAGACCGTCGTCACTGGCTGCTGGTCGAGTACAGCTGGCATTGTGCTATAGATGCAATGGCACCATCTTCAAGCCCGTCTTAAAGTTGTACTCAACTTTTGTTCTCAGTACAACTTTTCGACGGGCTTGAAGATGATGCCATCGCATCGAAAGCACTTGCCAGCT
This sequence comes from Riptortus pedestris, assembly GCA_019009955.1. Classification (NCBI taxonomy): domain Eukaryota; kingdom Metazoa; phylum Arthropoda; class Insecta; order Hemiptera; family Alydidae; genus Riptortus; species Riptortus pedestris. The sequence goes on from CM032233.1 coordinate 19,891,867, forward strand.
GTACTCGACCAGCAGCAGCCAATGACGGCGGTCTCCACCGACAGGTATGACAACAGTATCATTTATATTGGCGGTTCTAACCCTTTATATGAATTACCAAACACACACATATATATATAGTCACAAATTTTACCTGAAGTTAAAAAGATTTAATTTAAAAAGAATTTTAAAATGCTTCTAAATTTGTGAGTACATGTTAATGTCATGCAAATGTTGGAGTATTATGGGAATGTATGGGCTACCTTCAGTAAGTAAGTCGTGAACAATGGGCATACTCACTCTATTATTGAGGATAACATGGACTGCACTTGAGACTAAAACATAGAAACCAAGATATTTCCATTACTGAGCATCAGGTAGAGGAACAGTGTTGTAATCTAACTTAATAAAAAAATATTGTCCTACCATTGTTGTTCTATACATTTTTCCTTAGTCATATATTAACACACCCACACACACACACACACACACGCGCACACACTCAGGATGCCATGCACTGTACATTAGCTTTATCCCGATAAAAAAAATATCAAGTGCTGTCCATTATATATATATATATATATATATATATATATATATAAGCGTAAGTTAGGAACAAGTTATATAATAAACATTAAAAAGGAAATACTATATTACCATTCTCGTCATACCCATTTTCCTTACTGCATCATTATAGATCTGGTATATGTTGTAAAGCAATTGATGGGAACGATGTAGAGTACGTTAGATAAACACATGAATCTGAGGAGTTCCCACATTCTGCCTAATCTGCATTTGTTTCACAGCAGTCCCACATCAACCATTCATTCCACGAAAGGGTAATTAAAGAGTTTTCTAAACAAAAAGAAAATCGTTATATATACAGAAATTAACAAACTAAAAATGAGGTACCAGTAATGTGCATAAGCACTCTATTATTCTGGATGGCGTGCAATGCACGTTTTCGTTTAGCAAAATATATATTAAGTATTTTTCCTTAATAAACATCACATAGAATCATGTTATATAATAAAAATGAATAATAAAATAATAACCATCCTTGGCAATCTGATGGAAATGAGTTACACGATGAAAGTTAATACAACAATATTGATTACCATTCTCGAACTGCATTGAAACATTACCTGTGTGACTGATGAAAGCAGTGAGCAAATTATAGGAACATTGCAGGTTAACATTAGCTGAAATCGTAAATCTGACAAGTTCCCGCACTCTGCCTACAATGACTTTTAGCTGCTAAATAAGAAGTTATAAAGTTCTAAATACATCAAAGAACATATAATGAAAATATGAAATACATATATAAACTGTGTTCATTTATAAAATACGTTTATAAATTGTGTTCATATCATTATAAATATATTCATTCAAAAATTACTGATTGTATTTAAAGATCTGTTTACAATATTTTCAAGATAGTTTATATTAGTGTTATAAAACTAATATGTACACTTGGAAAAAGTTAATCACTACGAGGAAAGTGATAATTCAAGATCTCACTCTATTATCCTGGTTGACAACAACAGTACTTAAGCTTTATCACCTTCAACGATAACAAAGAATGTTTCATTATTAAGTCAGATAATATAAGCTGTGACTAATGAAAGCAATGAAGCAAATTATAGGATGTAATTGTATATTACGTTACTTAAACGCGTAAATCTGACTAGTTTCCATATCTACACTAATTTTTGTTTTTCTTGTAAAAATTGAAGATGTCGAGTCTTAAATACATGCATAGAACACCAAATATAAATAAAAAAATACATATATGAGAACTGTAGTCATATGAAAAATACTATATTTATTACATCAATGATCGCACCTAATTATCAGTTTAAAATGTTTTAATGTCAGTTTATAGTAACGATTTATATCAAAAACGTACACCTGGAATAAAAGTAAACTTTAAAAGAACTGGTGTAATCTGTGACTGATGAACTTTAGCTTTAGCCCCCAAAAATGAAACAAGAATTTTCTATTATCAAGCATCATACAGAAAAAAAAGTATTATAATCTTGCTTAATTAAAAAAATAATGTACTTCCATTGTTGTTCTATACATTTAACTTAGTCATATATAAACAAAGTAATGTAAAATGGTTGCATTATAATATATCATATGAAAATATAATTACCTTTCATGTATGCCGACAACCTATATAAAGAACCAGCCAGCCGCGAGCGAGTCAGTTTTCTTCTCAAGTGCTCATATGTGCGTTCGGTGCTACAGTGCGACTTAGTGAAGTGCGGTAAAGTGTTTTTATAAGAAGAACAGTGCAGTGCCGCGAAGTAAAGGACAGTGCAGTGCCGCGAAGTAGAAGACAGTGCAGTGCCGCGAAGTAGAAGACAGTGCAGTGCCGCGAAGTAAAGGACAGTGCAGTGCCGTCTTTCTATGAATTTCAGTGACCGTGAGCGAATTATTGGACTGTGTAATCTGAAGAACAGTGACGCTATCAGTGTATACTGTGAGTAGTAATTAGGAATTATTACTAAGTGTATTGTGCATTGTGAAATAAATTGTGCAGTGATAAAAACTGTGAAACTTGTGAGCATTTAATTTTGCAATTCAAAAGAACTCTTATTAAAAACGTTTATTAATGGTTTTGGTAGTAAAACGTAACAATATTATATTTTTTACAGTAATGTATTCAGGAATCAAAATCAACTTCCATTTAATAAGTTTTGGTAAATAATATTGAAGAGCGTCATCAATGTTTGTCTTTGGTAATGCAGTAGTGATGCTTGTGAAGGGTGGTATCACTGTTGTGAGTTGAAAATAGTTCAGCAAAATAGGAGGACTAATCAATTTAACATTAATTGAATATGATAAATTTTTTATATTAACTTAAAAAATCAATTTGCATTACTCAAATAATTGAAGTACATATGAATATAACAATCCTTTAATGTAATTGATAAAAATGACTATCTTTTAATTTCACATACTACAATGTTGAATTGTATATTATGACTTAATCGTGGGTGCTGTTAAAACGATAATTATTGTACACTGTTAATGATATAGAATTAGGAGCACCAATCTTGCCAGAACCATGTGAAAGTCACTTACTAAAAATAATTGGGCTTGGATCTCACCATTCACATCATAATTTGCAGTCAATTTGATACCCACTTAAATAATAATCATTTCTATCAGACTTTTTCTAAGGACAATAAAATGAAAATTACAATTATTGTATTTGTGCTTCATTGACCATCTTCTCAAATGATCACATTTCCATGTAAACCACTTTTATTTTAGCCTTGAACGTCAGTTAATTACTTCTGACTTCTATAGCACCACCTCATAACAATGAATAACAAAATAATCTACTATCTTTCTCTTGCTACACTGAAACATTAACGAACTGCTATAGGCAGTGACTGATGAAAACAGTGAAGCAAATTGAAGGAAAGTTGTCAGGGTGCGTTAGTAGAAGACGCAAATCTGACAAGTTCCCTCATTCTGCCTACACTGATTTGTTATCCACTTCACAGCAGTCCCACCCCAAGCTTGCATAGCAGAGAAGTGTACTGCAGGTACGTCCTGAAAAAGAAAATTGAATTACATGTGGACATCCCTAGTTAATCAATAAAAATATAGGAACAATGGACACACTCACTCAGATATTGAGGATGACATGTACTGTATTTAAGCTTTATTCCTAAAAAAAAAATAACATTAAGCAATTTCCATTATAAACGTCAGATAGAAAAAAGTTATATAGTCATAATTAAATAGAAAATTATCAACTACCTTTCTCGTTCTACACTGAATCATAACGAACTGTGGTATAAGCTGTGACTGATGAAAGCAGTGAAGCAAATTAGGGGAACGTTGTCAGCTGACGTTAGTTGAACACGTAAATCTGACAAGTTCCCTCATTCTGACAACTGTGATTCGATATCCATTTCATACGAGTCCCACGCCTTGCATAGCTGAGAAGTGTACTACAAGAACATTGAGTTACATTTGGCCATCGCTACTTAATCAATAAAAATATAGGAACAATGGGCACACTCACTTAATTGTTGAGGACGACATCCACTAGTACTAGTACTAGGTATTAGTCCTGAGTAGTATTATTCAATTCCTTTTTAACCCCTCTTAGTAAGGTGGTGACTGGAAGTTGGTGAAACTAATTTTCATCTGAGTACACCGAAATAAAATTTGGATGCTGAAAAATATGTAAGTCGAGTTTGAATAGAGTTTCAGTCTTGCTTAAGAATTTATTTATCTAGATCATTTACGTTGATGAAAATATGCTATGAGTGACCCTTTGGGCGTGTGACAGAATATAGTAGAGTAACATCTAACTACCAACACTTCATATCATAATAGTCCTTCATTGAGCCACGAACATCTTTTTCATTTGAACTCATCCTTGACGAGTTTTCTTAGTCATATGAAAATTACAATATTTATTACAAAAGTAATTGGTCGCACTTAATTATCTGTTTAAAATGTTTTAAAGACAGTTTATGGCAACGATTTGAATCAAAAACGTACAGCTGTAATAAAAGGTAATTTTACACGAACTGATGTAATCTGTTACTGATGAACTTTAGCTTTATCCCTCAAAAAATAAACAAGAATTTTCTATATCAAGCTCCATACTGAAAAAAAAGTATTATAATCTTGCTTAATTAAAAAATAATGTACTTCCATTGTTGTTCTGTACATTTATCTTAGTCATATATAAACAAAGTAATATAAAATAGTTGCATTATGATATATCATATGAAAATATAATTACTTTTTAATTATAAAATCATATATATATATATATATATATATATATACTCGTATATACATATAAAACTTGTAATATAGTCAATGTTTACAGACAAATTATACACCATCGTTCTCGTCATCGCATTCATTCTTAATGATGAATAATGATCTGGTATAAGCTGTAACTGATGAAAGCAGTGAAGCAAATTATGAGAACGTTGTAGATCACGTTAGTTGAACACGTAAATCTGACAAGTTCCCACATTCTGCCTGCACTGATTTTTGGAGGCTGTAAAAATTGAAGAGATCTTTTCCTAAATACATGCATAGAACACAAAATATGATTAATGTATTTATATCGATATAAAAATATTAATTCCATAAGAAATGTTTGTATTCCATATGATAATTAAGGCGTCAGTGCTAATACACATACCGAGTTTTATTTCGTTCGGTTAGTCTTTTGTGCCAAACCATATTGTTGACTCCCGCTATAATTTTTAGCGCATAACGCATTTACACTTCAGTATGCAAGAAAGTGTATATAACAAAAGATACTCTAAATAACAAAATAAACAACTATTGTTATGTGCGTATTTGCCGAAAAACCAATAGGAAACGAAATATTGCTATTCTTAATTTCAGGCCTCCCCTAAAACTCCAATTCCTGTTCGTCTTAGAGAAATGTAATATAGCCTAAAGTCTAAGGTGGGTTAGTAGTAATATACATACCAAGTTTCATAAAATTCGGTTCAGCCGTTTATGCATGAAAAGGTAACAAACATACTAACAAACAACCATATAAACAAACAGACACGAAAGAAACCAAATGCAGTTATGGTGTCTATGACATGTGAAACTGAACGTTATCGTGAAATTTAGCGAAAAAAATCAATGTACAGACAGAGGTTACAATTTTATATATATAGAGATAAAACTTGTAATATAGTCAATGTTTACAGACAAATTAGACGCCATCGTTTTCATCATCGCATTTATTCTTAATGATGATTAATGATCTGGTATAAGCTGTAACCGATGAAGACAGTAAAGCAAATTATGAGAACGTTGTAGATTACGTTAGTTGAACACGGAAATCTGACAAGTTCCCACGTTCTGCCTACACTGATTTTTGGAGGCTGTAAAAATTGAAGAGATCTTGTCCTAAATACATGCATAGAACACAAAATATGATTAATGTATTTATATCGATATAACAATATTAATTCACAAATTATTCATTGCACTTAATTATCAGTTTAACATATTTTGAAGGAAGATAAGACTCCTACATATTAAGTCAGCCGTATGACACCTAAACGTATTCCTGGATTGACTGTATCCACTAACTAGAGAATGATAATAAAAAAAAAAAAGATTCGTGAATTCATTGAACTTGAATAAATTACTTTGTTATTAATAGTAACATCATACCCATTTATCTAAGTGGTTCCGTATGATTTTTAAAAGTGTTGTTTCATTTCATTCTCAGCAGTCCCAAACCAACAGTGCATGGCATGGAAGTGGAGCACGAGAGTTATCTGGAACAGACAGTCGAGTTATACATGGGAATTATCTACCTAAACAACAAATGATGTAGTTACAAACGGCATACTCACTCTATTATTCACGGTGACGTCCTCTGCACTTAAACTATATTGCCTTAAAAAAAACCCAAGTGTAATAATAATAATAATAATTAGAATACATTATATGCTCATCTATAAAATTTACACTTAATATTCACATATTATATACATAGAAAATAAACATTGAAAAAACTATTACAATATGTGCAAACTTTAAAATAATATTGAGCAAAATCAGCGTTGGCTGAGGATTTTTGATTTCGAGTATGTTTTAATTTTGTGTTATATATATTATTTTAATAGTTGCTGGATCCATTGCTGACAGTGTGCATTCCCGAGATGCTTCCATTCCTCTCTATAGTAAGCCACTCTAGTCCATGCTGCTCCACCACAAGTGCGCCGCATCTCTTCATCCCAATTTTTCATTGGTCTGCCTCTGCTTCTAATATATTCTCTAGGTGACCAGTCTATGATCTTCCTGGTCCAACTATCTTCATGTCTTCTTATAATGCTGAACATATACCGTTCCATACTTCATTGTGTTGTTCGCATCTTTTCGATAACTTTTGTTGACAGTCTCCAGGTTTCGCACCCATATGTTAGTAGAAGTTATACTGTGAAATTCCAAAACTTCTTTTTTAGTTCATTGCCTGCCTTAATCTAAAGCATTCTATTTCTTAGGATAGCCTTCCTATCCAGGCAAACTCTTCGCAGGATTTCCTTCCACTGTCGCTTCGTACTTTTTAGTTGTCCTAAGTTTATTTTATCTTCTGTACTTCAGATATATATATATATAAAACTTGTAATATATAAAAAAATTATAAACTAATAACATACTTCCAGTCTCGTCATACGCTGAAACATTAATGAACTGGTTGAAGCTGTGGCTGATGAAAGCAGTGAAGCAAATTATGGCAACATGATAGGTGACGTTAGTTAAACACGTGAACCTGACAAGTTACCACATTCTGCCTACACTGATTTTTTGGAGATGTTAAAACTGAAAATATCGCGTTCTAAATAGTTGCAAAATCATATAAGATAAATAGAAAATACATATGTGAAAACTGTATCGTATCAATATAACTATATTTATCCAGACTAAAGCTATTGCATTTAATCATTCGTTTAAAGTATTTTAAAGACAGTTTAAGTTAACGATATGACACAAATACGTACACCTGGATTAAAAGTAACCTCTAACTAAAGAATGATAATTAAAGAAAACAAAACGGTTCATCAACTCAATGATCTTGAACTATCTCATAGTTTTAAAATTTAAAAAATCCACTTCAGTATTTTTCAAAGAGCTCTCTATGATTATTTAAATTGGAACTGAATCTATTTCACAGTAGTTCTACACCAAGTTTACATATCAATGAAGTGTAGTTCAAGGATTTTATGAAACAGAAAATTGAATTATTTCTGGAAATACTGAAAATGATATAGCAACAATGGAAATACTCACTCTATTATTCAAGATGACATGTACAGTATTTTATCTCTAGCTTTAGTCTGTTACAAAATAATATCAAGTATTGTCTATTGTTAATCGTTACATAGGAAAAAATAATATAATCCAAATTAATAACAAAATAATGTACAACCATTCTTTTCATGACGGTTCATTCTTGTTGGTACATTAACTGGTATCAGCTGTGACTGATGAAAGCCAGGAAGCAAATTATGGAAACGTTGTCACTGCACGTTAGTTAAACACGTACATATGACAAGTTCCCACGTTCTGCCTACACTGATTATTAGAAGCTGTAAAAGCTAAGATATCGAGTCCTAAATTAATTCAAAGAACATATAATACAAATATAAAAACTACTATGAAAACAGCTTAAGTTAACAATATAAAACCAAAATATACACATGGATTAAAAGTAATCACTAATTCGTGAATGATAATTAAAATAATGAACGATTAATCAACTCAAAAATCATAAACAAATCATATTGTTTATGATAAAAATATATTTTGTTTTTGGTATTTGTAAGGTGTTTTGACCCATTTATGGTCTTTCTAATGGTTATTAAAAATTCGTGTTGCATCCTCTGGACTGCAGTCGCATCCACATATTGCAAGGCACGGAAGTGTAGTACGAGTATTTTCTGAAACATTAAATTGTATGTGAACATTAGCTACTTCCGTAAAAATGAGGTAGCAACGATAGGCATATCACCCCCATATATATATATATATATATATATATATATATATATATATATATATATGGAAATTAAATAAATCATTAAAAATGAGGTAGCAATGTATATACTCACTCAATTATTCTGGATGACAGGGAATTCACTTTTTAGTTTAGAAAAATATATATTAAGTATTTTTCCTTAATAGACGCCAAATAGAATCAAGTTATGTAATCAAAATGAATAATAAATAATTACCATCCTTGGCATTCCCATTTTTCTTGCTGGTTTACATGTTTAATCTGGTGTAAGCTGTGACTGATGAAAGCAGTGAAGCAAATTATGAGAACACGCCAAGTGTAGTACGTTAGCTAAAGACGTGAATCTGACAAATTCCCACACTCTGCCCACACTGATTATTAGGTGTGTAAAATTTGAAGATATCGAGATCTAAATAAATAAAATAACATATAATAATAATATAAAATACATATATAATTACCGTATCCATTTCAATATAACAATATTTGTAATTGATTGTACACAATTACCTGTTTTACATATTTTAAGTTAGCGATATGAAACCAAAACATACGCATGGAGTAAAACCACTAACTACTGATTAATCTATTATTCTGTATGACATTCATTTTATTTTAGCCATTCTCAACCTACATTCAAACATTACCTGTGTGACTGATGAAAGCAGTGAGCAAATTATTGGTACATTGCAGGTTAACATTAGCTGAAAACGTAAATCTGACAAGTTCCACAGTCTGCCTACACTGACTTTTAGTTGCAGAATTAGAAGTTATCAAGTTCTAAATACATCAAAGAACATATAATGAAAATATAAAATACATATATAAACCTGTATTCATATCATTATAAACATATTCATTCAGAAATTATTGATTGTATTTAATTATCTGTTTACAATATTTTGAAGATAGTTTATGTTAGTGTTATAAAACTAATATGTACACTTGGAAAAAGTTAATCACTACGAAGAAAGATCATGATAATTAAAGATCTCACTCTATTATTCAGGATGACAAACACTGCACTTTAGTTTTATTACCTTCAACAATAACAAAGAATTATTCATTATTAAGCCAGATAGTTTATGTTGTGACTGATAAAAGCCATGAAGCAAATTATAGGATGTAATTGTATAATACGTTAGTTAAACGCCTAAATCTGACTAGTTTCCATATCTACACTCATTTAAGTCGAGTCTTAAATACATGCATAGAACACAAAATATAAATAAAACATATATTTATGAGAACTGAAGTCAGAAGAAAAGTACAATATTAATTACAAAAAATAATTGATTGCACTTAATTATTTGTTCAATATGTTTTAAATACAGTTTAAGGTAACAATATGAATAAAAAACGTACCCCTGGAATAAAAGTAAACTTAAAAGGAACTGGTGAAATCTGTGACTGAAGAACTTTACTTTTATCCCCGAAAAAAAAACCAAGAATTTTCCATTATTAAACATCATACTGAAAAAAGTATAATCTTGCTTTAATTAATAAATAATGTACTTCCATTGCTGTTCTATACATTTATCTTAGTCATATATAATCAAAGTAATATAAAATGATTGCATTATTTATAATGGTATAGAAATTACGCAAACAAACACACACACACACACACACACACAAACACACACACACACACACACACACACACACACACACACACGTAATTTTCGAGAAGTTGCACGGAGGCTAACAGAGTTAATTATGTTAACTTATTTCCTGTTACATTTTAGCACTATTGGAATTCCTTTCTATTTACAATCGACTATTTCTAAACTATGAGTCCTCCGAGTGGGTTTGACAGGAAATATGTGTATTATAGATACGATTAAAGTATAATAAATGCTATCCGTGATTATGATTTGAGTTATTCACTGTGTGCCAAACAGTAAAGGGGGATTGATTGGGAACTCATTTTCACATACTCTTTTAAACTACAATTTCTATTATAAAGCCCCCTACAGTTACCCGGTCCTTATGGAAAAATACCTTCAATAATCAGCATGTAATGATTTCCCGAGCGTAGCCGGGCAACTTAGCTAGCATATATATATATATATATATATATATATATATATATATATATATATATAAAACTTGTAATATAGTCAATATTTACAGAAAACTTATACACTACCGTTGTCTTAATAGCATTTATTCTTAATGAACAATTAATGACCTGGTATAAGCTGTAACTGATGAAGGCAGTAAAGCAAATTGTGTGAGCGTTGTCAGTTCACGTTAGTTGAACACGCAAATCTGACAAGTTCGCACATTCTGCCTATACTGATTTTTAGATGTTGTAAAAACTGGAGAGATTTGGTCCTAAATGCATGCATAGAAAACAAAATATGATGAACAATATTAATTCAGAAATTATTCATTGCATTTAATTACCAGTTTTACATATTTTGAAGAAAGATAAGACACCTACATATTAAGTTAGTCGAATGACACCTAATCATATGCCTGGATTGACTGTATCCACTACGTAGTGAATAAATATTAAAAAAAATAAATAAATAAATTCATGAACTCATTGAGCTAGAATAAATCAAATGTTATTAAACAAAACATCATACCCATTTATCTATGTGGTTCTCTATGATTATTAAAAGTTTTGTTTCATTTCATTCTCAGCAGTCGCGACCAACATTGTATGGCATGGAAGTAGAGCACGAGAGTTGTCTGGAACAGACAGTCGAGTTATTCATGGGAATTATCTACATAAACAACAAAAGAGGTAGTTACAAACGGCATACTCACTCTATTATTCACGATGACGTCCACTGCACATTTGATTTATTACCTTAAACAACAACAAAGTATTTTCACTATAACTAAGATAGATATATATAACTTGTAATATAATCAAAATTTATTGACAAATAATATACTACCGTTCTCGTCATACCCATGTTTTCTTAATGATACATTAAGAACTGGTATTTTAAAACCAATCATTGTAAGGGGCTCCCTACGGTTATTTAAATTGCTCTTGCATACATTTGATAGCAGTGGCATCCCAATATTGCATGGCACGGAAGTGTAGTTGGAGTATTTTCTGAAACATTAAATTGTAAGTGAACATTAGCTACTTCTGTATAAATGAGGTAGCAACGATGGGCATACTCACTCAATTATTCACGAAGACGTCCACTGCACTTTAGCTTTATTTCCTTTAGGAAAACCAAGTATTTGGCAAGTATTATTTACTCAGATAGACATATATAACTTGTAATATAATAAAAAAATTATAAACAAATAATATACTACCATTCTTGTCATACACTGAAACGTTAAAGAACTGGATTGACCTGAGGCTGGTGAAAGCAGTGAAGCAAATTATGGCAACGTTGTAGAATACGTTAGTTAAACAGGTGAATCTGACAAGTTCCCTCATTCTGCCAACACTGATTTTTGCCAACATTTAGGAGTAGTAAAAACTGAAGATATCGCGTTCTAAATAGTAGGCATACTCACTCTATTATTCAGAATGACATGTAATGCTCTTTAGCTATCGCTATTTAGGAAAAATCTGTAATAGTAATAGTATTTTCAATTCAAGAAATAGTAGTATTTTGAATTATTAAGCGTCAGATATAAGCACGTTATAAATTAAAAATTCATTACAAAATAATATTAAAATAAATGTTACGTGAGGAAAGTTAATAAAAAATGTTTCCCATTCAGGTCTTACATTGAAACATTTATGAACTGGTATTGAAGGCAGCAGGGAAGGAAATTATGGTTACTTTGTAATATACGTTAGTTGACCACGTAAATCTGACAAGGTCCCACATTCTGCATGCACTGATTCGTTATCCATTTCATACGAGTCCCACTCCAAGCTTGGAGGCTCAAAAACATCCTGAAATCGAAAATTGAATTACATCTGGACATAGCTACTTAATCAATAGCAAGATAGCAACATTGGACATAATCAGTCAATTACTCTGGATGCCATACACTGCACTTTAGCATTATCCTTTTAAGGAAAATCTATAATAGTATTTTCAATTATTAAGCTAATCAGATAGTACCAAGCTATATAATGAAAATAATTCACAAAATAATGTTTACAATTCTCGCTCTACAATGAAACGATCTGGTATAATCGGTGACTGATGAAAGCAGTGAAGCAAATTGTGTGAGCGTTGTCAGTTCACGTTAGATGAACACGTAAATCTGACAAGTTCCCACATTCTGCCTGCACTGATTTTTGGAAACTGTAGAAATTGTAGAGATCTTTCCTAAATACATGCACAGAACACAAAATATGATTAATGTATTTATATCGATATAACAATATTAATTTAGAAACTATTCATTGGACTTAATTATCAGTTTATAATATTTTGAAGATAGTTTATATTAGTGTTATAAAACTAATACGTACACTTGGAAAAATATTAATCATTACGTGGTAAGTGATAATTAAAGATCTCACTCTATTATTCTGGATGACAAACACTGCACTTAAGCTTTATCACCTTCAACGATAACAAAGAATTTTTCATTATTTAGTCAGATAGTATAAACACTGACTGATGAAAGCAATGAAGCAGATTATAGGATATAATTGTATACTACGTTAGTTAAACACGTATATCTGACTAGTTCCCATATTCACACTAATTTTTGGAGGTTGTAAAAATTGAAGATGTCGAGTCTTATATACATGCATAGAACACCAAATATAAATAAAAAAGGCATATATGAGAACTGTAGTCATATGAAAATAACAATATTTATTATTAAAATAATTGATCGCACTTAATTACCTGTTTAAAACTGTTTAAAGACAGTTTAAGGTAACGATATGAATAAAAAACGTACACCTGGAATAAAAGGTAATTTTAAACGAACTGCTGTAATCTGTGACTGATGAACTTTAGCTTTATCCCTCAAACATGAAACAAGTATTTTCGGTACTTGTGTATTATATCCACCACATTTTAGTTCCACTAGTTCCACGCTAGAATGCGCTACTGAAGTGCGACGCTAGCTCTCCCAGGCTAATGAGGCTATCTTTTGTCATAGTTGCGTTCGCTGTTTATTGTGCTGTTTAGAGTTTCTTAGTCCATTAAAAATGTCTCTTTGGGATTTGCCAACGACTGAAGATGACGCTGTTAAATATTTACAGGAGAGGAATATTTTGGCTATCAGAAGAAAGTGTTCTAAATCACATTGTATGAAACTTTATAGTGGAAAAAAAAAGTCTTTTTTGGAAGTGTAACGTAAGAAAGTGTGGTGAGGAAGTCGGCGTTCGGATTGGCACTTGTTTCGAAGGAAGTAAAATTCCATTTTGTAATGCATTGAATCATATTTGGTAGAATTCATATGGTGAAAGCACCATGGGAAAGGAAATGGAGACACATTTCAGTGCATTTTAAATTGTATTTCCACACATTTCCCGCCTAAATGTGAATAAAATGTTTTATTTTTAAATATTGTTTTTTCTTTTATTTATCATTATAATTCCGTAGAAGGTTATAAGGTATGTATAACATCCCTTGCGGGCAATGAATCGTACTACTTAAAACAGTAGCGCACTCTAGCGTGGAACTAGTGGAACTAAAATGTGGTGGATATAATACACAAGTACCGAATTTTCTATTATTAAGCATCATACTTAAAAAAAAAGTATTATAATCTTGATTAATTAAAAAATATTTCTTCCATTGTTGTTCTATACACATAATTACACGTGGACATGGCTACTTAAACAATATCAAGTAAGCAACAATGGGCACACTCACTCAATTATTGAGGACAATATGCACTGCATTTTAGCTATGTCCCTTCAAAAATAAAAATCGAGTATATTCCATTATTAGTGGTAGATAGAAACAAGTTATGTCATTAAAATTAATAACTAAATCATGTACAATCATTTTCGTCCTACACTACGACATTAACGAACTGGTCTAAGCTGTGACTGATGAAAACAGTGAAGCAAATTGCAGGACCGTTGTCTTCTCGTTAGTTGAACACGTGAATCTGACAAGTTCCCACACTCTGCCTACACCGATTCGTTATCCATTTCACTCCAGTCCCAAACCAAACATGAGTAGCAGAGAAGTGCACTATTAGAGCGCCCTGAAAAAGGAAACTGAATTACATGTGGAAATCACTACTTAATCAAGAAAAATTGTGAAAATGAGCACACTCACTCAATTTTTGAGGACGACATCCACTGCATCTTAGCTTTGTCCCTTTAAGAAAAACAACATCGAGTATTTTCCATTATTTAATGGCAGGTAGAAACAAGTGATATAATGAAAATTAATAAGAAAATAGTCAACTACCTTCTTCACTGAAACATTAACGAAGCTGTGACTGCTGAAAGCAGTGAAGCAAATTTATGCATTTCTGCCTCTACATTGTAACTGCCGTTGAGATGCTTATTAAGAAGAAACTAGTAGGTATTCGTTGGCTCGTGTAGAAAATAGTGAAGAAAAGTAGGAGAGCCTGGCAATTTAACATCAATTGATTACGTAAAACTGGAAGGCTCTCCAACCCTGCCTTCACTTATTTGAGGGGTTTCTTGATGAAAGTCCACTAATTTACATACGAATTAAGATACTAAAAACTTATTATTACTTCCAGTGAGTAAAAGTTATCTTAATACAGACATTTACATATATACATATACATTTACATTCGAAAAATAGAAAATACACAAACACATTTTATTAGAAAAGCAATGCTGTATTCAATTTATCAGACATACCCTGCCAACACACATTTGAAAGGTTCCTTGAAATTTCCGAATACAAATAACACATCTGAATTAATACATATACTACTGATTTGCACATCGAGGCAGTGACAATAATTTGGAAGTCCGTCACGCAGGGGCTGCGTAAACTAAGCAGATTTCCCTCGCTGAGCTAAACAATAGATACATCTACAAACACAACACCACCGTGATTATTAAGTGAATGAATAAAGAAGGTAATAAGAAATCTTGCAGTCAATTTTAACAAACTTCCGACGGGAAGAGTCTGAAATATAAACAAATAGGTCGGCCAACCTCCCACTGGAAAGAAAAACAATTACTGAAATATATCAGAATATAACACATTAATTTTATAACCGCTATTAAAAATACTCTTTTGTAAGTGTCGATTGTAAAATGTATATTAATATTGGTGTTCAATAAAGTATATCATACATTAACGGAGCAGAGTTAATAAATACCAGCAATAACTGGGCACACCGCCCCAGCGTTCATCCTTCTAAATTATTTACTTATGATAATTAAAGAAATTCACATTCCTGAAAATAACACTACATTGCTATAAGCATCAATTAACATGTAAACATAGACCAATATGAGGTCGGCAGGGAAGCGGCAGAACTGATAGGACAAAGGAAGTAGCTTGACACCTCCCTATGCTCAGTGCTGCCAACTCATTTAGGATATTTATCCTTTAATACATTAAATTATATGAACAAATCAGATTACATTTTCTTCACAATACTAAAACTGTTTGTTCAAATATTTTTCACGTTCTAATTAAATAAAGTATTAAATACACGTTGGGAAAACCGGCGTTTCTCTTGAATTAAAGTTTGGGATAAGAGAAGGGGGGGTGGGTGCCCTACTATACTTGGTGCAATCTGTTGTTGGCGTTAAATAATAACATAGATTTGAATTATTAAGGATAAAATTTTAACATGGATTTGAATTAATTTATCCAGGTGAGGTACCTGGTAGTTCATATTGGAATGAATTGTTGAGCATATCAAATTTCTACGCACATTCATTGCTTCATACAATATTTTACAACAAAAAAAATTATAAAACAAAAGTAATAAAATTAATGACTCCCGCTATAGTTTTAGCGTATATCCCGTGTTTACTACATTTTATAAAAAAAAGTGAATACAAAAAAAGTTACTCTAAATAACTAAATAAATAACTTTTGTTATGTGCACGTTTGCCGAGAATCTAATAGGAAACGAAATATCGTTATTTTTAATTTCAGGCCTCCCTTTTAACCCCCACTCCTGTTTGTCTCAGAGAATATTAACATAGCCTAAAGTCTAAGTAGGGTTAGTAGTAATATACATACCAAGTTTCATAAAATTCGGTTCGGCCGTTTATGCGTGAAAAGGTAACAAACAAACAGACACGAAAGAAACTAAATGCAGTTATGGTGTCTATGACATATGAAACGAAATGTTATCGTGAAGTTTTGCGAAAAAAATCAATGTACAAACATAGGTTACAATTTCATATATATATATATATATATATATATATATATATATATATACATATATGGATAGATAGATAAAACTTGTAATATATTCAATGTTTACAGACAAATAATACACCATCGATCTCGTCATTGCATTTATTCTTAATGATGATTAATGACCTGGTATAAGCTGTAACTGATGAAAGCAGTGACCCCCCCACCCCCCCCCCCCCCCACCCCCCCCCCCCCCCACCCCCCCCCCCCCCCACCCCCCCCCCCCCCCACCCCCCCCCCCCCCCACCCCCCCCCCCCCCCACCCCCCCCCCCCCCCACCCCCCCCCCCCCCCACCCCCCCCCCCCCCCACCCCCCCCCCCCCCCACCCCCCCCCCCCCCCACCCCCCCCCCCCCCCACCCCCCCCCCCCCCCACCCCCCCCCCCCCCCACCCCCCCCCCCCCCCACCCCCCCCCCCCCCCACCCCCCCCCCCCCCCACCCCCCCCCCCCCCCACCCCCCCCCCCCCCCACCCCCCCCCCCCCCCACCCCCCCCCCCCCCCACCCCCCCCCCCCCCCACCCCCCCCCCCCCCCACCCCCCCCCCCCCCCACCCCCCCCCCCCCCCACCCCCCCCCCCCCCCACCCCCCCCCCCCCCCACCCCCCCCCCCCCCCACCCCCCCCCCCCCCCACCCCCCCCCCCCCCCACCCCCCCCCCCCACCTCTTCATTAATTGGTTCTCTTGTACTTGGAAAACACGATAAGAAATCGGCCAGTCTATTGTTTGTCCCCTTACAGTACTCTATCCTGTAGTTATACTCCATGAGATTGATGGCCCATCGTACCAAACGTGAGTTTGCTGTTTTAGCAAGGTCCCTCTCAGGTCCAAATATCCTCTCCAGAGGCCTGTGGTCTGTCCTAAGTACAAATTCTCGCCCAAGTGGGAATTGACGGAATTTCCTAACTACAATGACCAAGGCCAGGGCCGCTCTATCAATTGGGGAATATCTTTTTTTTGCCGGTGTTAAAGTCCTTGAGGCGAACAAAATGGAGCATTCAGAGCTACCCTCCATTTTATGGAGTAACACAACGCTGACTCCATTTAGGCCCGTCGCAGGCCAAGATTACAGGCTTCCGCAAATCATAAGGTACGATGGTGTCTTCAGCTGATAACAAAGTTTTCACCTTCTCAAACACTGCATGTTCCATTGGTGTCCATTTCCATCTACTCTTCGTGCCAGTCAGGGCATGCAACGGGGCGCATATAGCATGCAAATTTGGAATGAACTTCTCATAATAATTGACAAACCCCCAAAAAGGCCCTTAATTCCTTTACGTTCCGAGGTTACTTTGCTTCTCGAATGGCAGCTAATTTGTTTTTAGATGGATGTATGCCATGTTCGTCATTTCGGTGGCCCAGGTATTCCTTCTGTAGAAACTAGCATTTTGCCCACTTTGCCCTCAGACCTGCTTTCCGTAGTCGCTCCAAGACCTCTCGCAGAACACTGACGTGCGAGTTGAGATCCGCTCCTCCAACCACAATATCATCCAATAGAACCCCTACATCTATTCCGCCTAATAGCTTCTCCATGTACCCTTGGAATTTCGCCGGACAAGACTGTAGGCCGAAGGGAGCCTTTTGTGCCTATAATATCCTTTATGTGTGGAAATGGTCAAATATTTCTGGTCATCAGCTGCTACTCTCATCTGCAGATAAGCGTCCTTCAAATCAATTACGGAAAAGATTTTGGACCCGTTCAATCTAGCTGTCAGGTCATCAAATGTCGGGAGAAGATGGCTCTCGTGTATAATACTAGAATTCAGAGTCACTCTAAAATCCCCACAGATTCGAACAGCGCCACCTCCGTTATCCACATTGACCGTTGGGGTGCACCACTCTATCAGTGTTTCAGTGGGATCCACTGGTTCCAGAATTCCATCCCTCACTAACCGAGCCAACTCATTTTCAATGGCTTTGAAGGGACACGTTGAACAATGAATGCAACGGGCCTTGCCCCTGGCTTTAGGTGGATTCTCGTTTCAACCCCAGCAATTGTCCCTAGTTCTTCCCAGAAGTCATCTGCAAATTCCTTAATAATTCTTTTTACAATTTTGGGACGCTCCCCATTCACCTGAGGGAGTTCATTATCTCCTTTAACAATCTTCCGCACTTTCACCTGCTTAAGAAGACGTAGGTTGAAGCTAGGCACCAGGGAAGCCCAAACAGTGGGACGTCCTCATCCTCCAGGAGGACTACTACCGGAAGAGTCTTTGTAAGTCTACCCAACCTGACTTGGATCTTAGCCCTGCCCATAACAGCTAGTGGATTCTTTCCATACCCTGTTATAATTTCTGAAAAGGGCCTGAGTTCCTGATCCGCCTATCTGACACTCTCCCATAAGGATTCAAATTGTACTGACACGAGCGCCAGAGTCAAATTCCATGTGGCAAAATTTACCATTCAAATCTACATCTATAGTGGCCCTTGGGACTTTACTCCTAACTGGTCTTACTTCAGCTGTATGATCCTCATCGTCCCGGGCGGCTGGGATATTGTCCAATTCTACAGAGCGGACTCCCTTGGAACGACCTCGCTTCCTCCGTTCTGGACACATTCGAGCATAATGACCCCGCTTTGAACAATTCCTGCAGTCAGCTGAAGCAGCAGGACAAGAAGACCGGCCAATACCACACTGCCTCCCACATCTCAGGCAGAATTTAGGAGATGTCTTCTGGGCCACCTGTAGAACATCCCCTTCCGAGGTGCTAGGGTTCTTAAAAACCTCCCCCTATCTCGTTCCATCGCTAGAGCGAGTTCCAACAGCTGCTCCGATTTTACAGGTACTCCTGCAAGATCAGTCCCATCTGGCCATCTTTACCTTATTGCATATGCTCCATTGCCTAGCGACCGTATAGCATATGGTACATATTATATATATATATATATATATATATATATATATATAAGCCAAGAGCCCCTCGCCCGCTCTTAGCTGTGATAGCCATCCATTACTCTGCTATCTCCATGATATATTTTAAAGCATTTAGTTTCTTTTATTTTCTACTTTCTTTTAGGTTCATATATTTATTGAAGAATCATACAATTAAGACAATTTACAAATATTTGCATATTACAAATTGTGACTTATTTCCAGCTTTTTTATTTTACATTTTGTAATAAGCTGCCGTATTCAACAGAAAAAATAAAATACATTAAATGGTATATAGATACGTACATTTATGAAATATCTAAATACATTTATAAAAATCGAAATAAGCACTTAAGATATGTATTAAAAACGTACGGAAGACACCTTGATTTTTCACTTCGTTTGCTAGAGGTGACTAGTTCCTTTATTTAGTTTTTATTTATAATTCTTCTCAAACTTTTCATATTGCAGAGACTAATCTCCTCATTTCGGGGTTTCTTCCCCATTTTTTTCTACAATGATACACATAACAAACGTTGTTTATTTTGTTATTCTAAGTAACTTTTGTTATTTACACTTTTATCGTATACCGAAGATTAAATTAGATATACGCTAATAACTTTAGCGGGAATCAACAATTTCATTATTACTCACTAATGCGTCTGTAATATAGGCGTATTTGAAAAATCAAAAAATGAAAGTTATGTTTTTAGATTTACATGATAGTTCTAACTATGATTTGGAAGTAACAAATCTCCCCACATTAATGGATTGTTTTCCGAGAGGAAATATGTACATTATTGATAATATTTAATGATAATAAATGCTTTTCATATTGCAGAGACTAATCTCCTCATTTCTCCTCACCTTGGCTTGTATGCTAGTTAATTAGCCATGGTTCTGAGCCATATTAACAAAGAAAAAATACTTGATGTGTATGCTCTCTAAAGAGAGGTAGACTCTCTTCTGGTGTCTTTGTTCTCTCTCAACAGCTGGAGCTGGGTCGTGGTAGTTCCCAGGACTGACACATAGATGGCAGCACCCGCGGGGAAAATATGGTTTCTCGTCTGTTTCATTGAAGATGGAACAAGCCGCCCACTTAAAATAAGCTGAGCTATTTTACAATAAAGAAAGCCCATCCCGTGCGGTGTCCCTCAAGGCTCGGTCCTAGCCCCACTGCTATTCTCTATCTACACCGCAGAAATAGTAGGCCGGCAGTACCACCGACAGGTACATCTATCCGCTTACGCTGACGGCCTAGCAATATTCAGCACTTCCATTAACCCAACGCGAGCACTCACCCTGCCCTCCAACGCGTGCCAAGAAATATCAGACCTCCTACACAGAGTAAACATAGATATAAATCCAACCAAAACAGATGCCCTAATTTTTTCTTTCCACAAACCTGGTAGAGGGTGGCTACCATCCTCGTTTCCACTCGACGACACTACCATACCCATCTCGAGAACAATCACGTACTTAGGTATCCCCCTAAACAGACACTTACGTTCCTCGACCCACCTACAAAGAAAACTTAAAAGTACTAGGATGAAATATGCCTCCCTACGACACCTCCTACTGACCCCGAACCTGAGCCTCAGACTCAAATTATTAATATACAGGGGAGTACTACAACCTGCTCTACTCTACGGCGCCCCTCCCCCTCCTAAGATACTTGACAAAATCATCATTAAAGAGCCTCGAATCCTTCCAAAATGGAGTCATCAGAAAAATTGTCAGGCACTCCTCCCTCGCACACAGCACACACGCACAGATAAGGGAGACACTGGAACTGGAAAAAATAGAACAGACGATCAAAAAGCGCCATGCAAAATTCATCGACTCAATCCAGTAACTCCCCAACCCTCTCTTCTCAACAATCGCCCCTCCCCTACTCCCTGAAAACTGGCAAGGAAATCGAGGAAACAGAGTGCGACTCATTGACGTCACTACCCTACCCTAGTCCCAACAAATAACAAACCTTGTAAATACAATAATGTAAATATGTATATGTGACTAGAAAGGATAGCGGTTAAATATTGTAAACAAATATTTAAATAATTTTCAGTTTACAATTTATTAGCTCAATTTATTGACATAGTCCTAATTTATTGACATATTTCTTACTTCGTTGAACTCCATAACTTTAAAGGCCAAGATTGAAGTCCTTAGTGATTATATAAGCAAGTGCTGCCAAGCCGGCACACTTGTTTGTTTACAGTTCGAAGTCAAGTGTCAATATGCATTGCATATTAGTCTTTGGCCATCTTAATGATATTGCGTTTTCAAAGTGCGACAAGAAATTTGTCAAGCACATAAAAAAACTAGGGGAGAATAACGGGATTGAAGATGATGGACAGGTATATTCCAGCTTTCTTGCAGTATATATATATCATCTATTTTTGGCTGTTACATAACCATTATTTTAGTCTGATGGTGATGAAGAACTCAATATTAATTTTTGTTATACAATTGTTTTCACCAATTTTTACTTCCCAACGGATAATAAGCTCTCAATTTGGGAATTCCTATACCTCTATTCAATGCCAAGATGGTATCAATATGGTTTTTGATGAGGTATTTACAGTTTTAACTCTCATTTCTAAATAATTCTTAAAGTATAAGTATACAATTTAAGTTATATATCGTTTACTTCTTTCCAGTATATGGGATATCTTTTTGTCACAGTTGCAGTTGAAGATATCCAGTAGCTTAAAAGGATGCTTGGTATTTGTATATCTATTGTACAACATCTCTGCGGGCCTAATGTTTTTGTGTAAGTATATTATGAAAAGAACAAAATTCTTATAATTTTATCCATGTCTTTATGAAATATAATAATGTAGATAATATCATCTGATGTGTTTTATTAAGTGTACAATTTTCCTTGGTTATTTTTATAATCAACTTTGCTTGGAAGATAATTGTAGTGAGTGGTCTTACAACTAGTGCTGCATGTTTTGTTATTTTCATTTGGAAACATTCTTTTTGGTTACCATTCAAATGGTAAATTTATTAATGAATTAAATTTTCTTTCCACAAACCTGGTAGAGGGTGGCTACCATCCTCGTTTCCACTCGACGGCACTACCATACCCATCTCGAGAACAATCACGTACTTAGGTATCCACCTAAACAGACACTTACGTTTCTCGACCCACCTACAAAGAAAACTTCGAAGTACTAGGATGAAATCTGCCTCCCTTCGACACCTCCTACTGACCCCGAACCTGAGCCTTAGGCTTAAATTATTAATATACAGGGGAGTACTACAACCTGCTCTACTCTAAGGCGCCCCCTCCCTACCTGACAAGATCATCATTAAAGAGCCTCCAATCTTTCCAAAATGGAGTGATCAGAAAAATAGTCAGGCATTCCTCCCTAGCACATAGCACACACGCACAGATAAGGGAGGCATTGGAGCTGGAGAAAATAGAACAGACGATAAAGGAGCGCCACGTAAAATTCTTCGACTCACTCCAGTATCTCGCCAACCTTCTCTTCTCAACAATCGCCCCTCCACTCCTCCCTGAAAACTGGCAAGGAAATCGAGGTAACCGTGTACGACTCATTGACGTCACTACCCTACCCTAGTCTCAACAAATAACAAACCTTGTAAATACAATAATGTAAATATGTATATATCTAAATAAACTAGTCTAGTCTCTGCCTGAATACCGGCAGTCTTTTCTTTCGTCTTCTCACCTCCTACTATCTCTATCACATATCTCCTTCTTTCCATATAAGACCCAAAGGGTATACCAGCTACCCTAAAGAAGTTTACAAAAAATAAAAATTGTACAATACATAAATAATCCAACTCCTCCTTAAAATATTATCACTGATACAGCAAAAGGGCCTTTTAGCTCAACCTTGGCGTCTACAAACACCAGCCTTTTGTTTTATTTTTCCTTGTTTCAGAACAGTATATTTACATAAACTATAACCTATTAAAAATGTCTACTTGTATCTGTAGGGTTGTTTATACAATTTAACAAAAAATAGAAAAAGATAATAAAACATCTAACTGGAACACGAACAAAAAAAAAAAGGAAACAAGTATGACAAACGTCTAACAAAGCGAAAAGAAAAAAATACTAGCTAAGATTTTCTGCTGATTCGCAGCCGGTAGTAAATCATCGTCCGGATGAAACAAAGGTGCCATTGCTGCGACTGGACGAAACATTCCCTTGCCTGACGGCGTTTTAACAGCCCGGATGATACCGTCTTCGCCAGGATAGACATGAATGACTCTCCCGACAGGCCATTGTCCAACCATGGAGCGTTGCGGCTGGGGGCCTTCTGAGATCGCAAGAAGGGACTGAACAGACTTCACGCCTGCTTCCCAAATACCGCCAAAATGTGGTGCATATGGCGGGTTGATGCCTTTCGGTGCTGCGCAGGCCTCGAACTTATCCACCTTCTGAAGAAGAAAGGAGTAGACATCCTTTAAATATCTGGAAGCTCCAACAAAATTCATTCCTCTATTATTCGACTTATCGATGTGCAGTCCACAGTGATAATGTCGGTGATGCATATTGGTGATGATTAGCCATGAAGGATGATATTTCCTGGGAAGGAGTATTGGATGTTTAGCAGCTGCTAATATAGGTGCGGACTGCAGCCTGCCACCCACTCTGATAATGCCCATCTCGTCGATGTACGGTGAAAGCTGGCTGTAATCTGTAATGTTAGAGGTAGATTTTGTTAGTCTTACGCACCTTAACTTCGGCTTTGTGTTTTCTTCAAAGGTGTTAAGAACTGACTGTTGGTTGCGTGGTGGTCTCATGATGTATTGGCCTTTTGCTTAATGTATTGTTGTTATGGTAGAGTGTTCTTCACACTGTTCGTCTTCAGGATATTGGCGATCATGAGATTTAGGTTTTTCGAATTCCAAAAAGGCCTTTATATTATCCTCGATTGTGGATCGTGCCTCGGTGAAGAATGCGACGCCTTCAGGCATGTGGATGTTGTTTAGCTTCCCAATGACAACAAGTCCAAATACTGTTGGAAGAAGATAGAGTTGATCAATTCCAGAATGAAAGGGTGCACCGTTTATTTACATGAGGTATAGATCCATGCCTATGAGAATGTCAACATCTCCGGGAATGTGGAAACTTTGATCGGCAAGGTTATAATGAAATAGATGTTGGACTCTATCTTGAGGGAGAGTAAAATTAGGCAATGGTGGAGCTATTGTGTCAACAATAATGGCTTCTGTAAATAGTTTTGTTGAAATGTCCTTTGTATTCAGTTGGCACAAAGTAGTTCCTTTGGGCGTTGATAGTTGAGCACCGCCTAAACCAGTGTTGGTCCCCTTGTAGGCGGTGATTGATGAACCAATTCTTTTTGCCGTTGCGAAGGAAATAAATGTTTGCTGACTTCCTTAATCTAAGACAGCTCGTGCAGAATGTAGCTGACCGTTTCTACCAATTTTGGTGATTTCTGCTATGCCAAGCAATGTAGCACATGATCCAGGGATGTGGGGAGCTGGGTTGGATCCGAAACCAGAGAAGGTTCTGTTCTGACAAGTTTCAGATTCTATTCGGTCGGGTTCTTTCGGGGACGTGGAACCTGTGTCTTCATGAAGTAGGCTATGATGTTTCATATTGCAGAAACGACAGGCCCACTTTGACGGGCAGTCTCTTACCAAGTGTCCTGAACTTAGACAATTTCCACAACATCTCAGAGACTTGACAAATGAGATTCTGTCATCAGGTGGTGTAATGCTAAACTGGTAGCGTCCTGGCAATGAATGATTGGCCTGACAGTAAGGGCAGTGTTGTAGCTTATTTGACTTGAAATGAAGTTGTATCTTCTTATCTCCAGATGTCTGCCTTTGTGGATGAGGAAGGTGTGCAGACTGGTTGCTGACGTTTGCAGAGGAGTGGAAGGAGACAGCATTATATTTTGGAGATCGACGATTTGGAAATAAAACACCGTAAGATTTCTTGGGTGCTTCAATGTTGGAAGTGAAGGATGCTGAACTTAAATCTCTTGACATGGTTATGGCAGTCTTGCTTTGCCTAACGAACGTGATGACCTCGTCTGCAGTCGGAAATATTGTGCTTGAGTCCCGTGACAACTCAAAATTCCTGCGAGTTTGTGGATCTAGAGTGCGAAGTGCAAGCGTTGCCAGAAGAAAGTCCGAAAGATCCTCTAAAGCCAGCGAACGAAATTCCTCAATGCTGTCTGCAACGTTGACTAAAAATTGCTCATATCGCTGAAGTTCAGTCTTGACTTCCTTGGAATCACCTTCCAAGATCTGTTGTACATAAAGCGAAGCAAGGACTCGAGGGTTGTCATAATTGCCCTTTAATTTTTTCCATGCAAGCTCATATGATTCTTCTTGAACTGAGATCTTTGATATTAAAGACGCTGCGTCCCCGCTGAGGACTCCCAGTAAATAATATAATTCTTCTGTGTTCGACAATGTAGGGTCATTGTGGACTATAGGCTGAAAGGTATCCCTGAAGTGTGACCACTTCAGTAGGTCTCCAGAAAAGTGAGGTAATCGAATAGGAGTCAGATTAGGCTTACAAGGTGCCATAAAGGTGGGATTCTGTGATATCCTCGGAGTGTTAAATGTGGCAGCTGACGTGCTTGCAGGGTACAAAGTTTCAGCAGGGATAGATTTTCGATGGATTGCCATGAGATAGGATTTTGCTGTTATGAGATCACCCCTGATAAGATCATATCTTTCTTCCCAGTCATCAGAGTGCGTGGTATTGATTAAGCCATGTACGTGCAGAAATTGCTCCCAACACGTCTGTAGGTCAGCGAAGTTAGCGGTAGCAGCTTCCAAACGGGCCTCGAAGAGTAGGCTATCTTCAGGTTTGTCTAAACAGGCATTTCCAGCCGAAGCAATGCCAAGGATGATTTGCCATAACTTGCGAAATTTGCGCTCAAGAGATGCTAAATCAGACATAATGAATGATGAAGATCAAGCGAAGCTAGGGTTGGAAGGAAGAGAAGACAACATAGAGAGAGAAAGTGAGAGAAATAGGCAAAGAGCTATAGGACGACCTAACATCTATGTGGTGTACTAAGGCTCTGATGAAAGAAGAGAAGTCCATGTGATTAGCAATGCTTAAAAGTGATGAATGGGTTCAAAAGGCAAAGATAAGGAACAGGATCAGAACAGTGGAGTCAGTAGGACAACAGGAGAGAGTAGAGCCTCTCATTAGTGGCAGCAATATTAGTTTCTTTCTCACACCCCTTTTAACAACATGAGTGAGTAAACGAAGGAGCATCCAGGGGGAGACCAGGATGGAGGGAGAAAGAGGGAGAGCACCAGATCAGCATCGAGAACATCATCACAATTTCATCAGCATCCCTTGAAGTAATCATTAATCTACTAACATACTAACACATATATGCCCTGCAATAGTCCATCCCCCATCCCCATTCGTGAAAACTCTATACATGAAAAATGATTATAATTATATATATATATATATATATATAATATGTATATCTATATATTTATATATATATATATATATATATATATATATATATATATATATATATATACAAAGCCAAGAGCCCCTCACCCGCTCTTAGCTGTGATAGCCGTCCATTACTGTGCTATCTCCATGATACATTTTAAAGAATTTTATCTCTTTTATTTTCTACTTTTTTTAGGTTCATATATTTATTGAATAATCATACAATTAAGACAAATTACAAATATTTGCATATTACAAATTGTGACTTATTTCCAGTTTTTTAATTTTACATTTTGTAATGAGCTGCCGTATTCGACAGAAAAAATAAAATACATTAAATGGATACATAGATACGTACATTTATGAAATATCTAAATACATTTACAAAAATCGAAATAAGCACTTAAGAAATACATTAAAAACCTATGGAAGACACCTTGATTTTTCAGATCGTTTGCTAGAGGTGACTAGTTCCTTTATTCAGTTTTTATTTATAATTCTTCTCAAACTTTTCATATTGCAGAGACTAATCTCCTCATTTCGGGGTTTCTTAGAGTGGTATACAATTCTATTTTTTAATACTACTGGTTTTCTATACATGGATTATATGAACTCGTTTGATTAAAAACATCAATCTAAGCTAATACAGTGATATAATCTATCACACATCTTGTTTTAGTTTTTGTTATTCTCTTGGTTTACATGTTAATAAGTACAGTACCTATTTTTTTAGACAGCTAGGACTCTAGTTTCTTCTTAAAGCTGCTTTACTTCTTCACAATATTTTCTGCTTAGCCTGAACAACTTCATATGGAAAATGTTTTAGGAAGACCTAACAGCTACGTCGCTTTCTCCTGAAATACTTTCTTAAGCAGGTTTTTTTTTGTTTAATAATTATCTCGTTCTCGTTTACTATTACAAGATTCATAACCACATTTATAGTGATACTCATCTACGATATAAAAATCTATGCATTTTCTATACTCATGGAATTTTAGCAGTTTAGGTTGCCCATGAGTTTCTACTTTTTCCCCAGATTTATAGATCTTCATTGGTATACCTATGCATTGCCAGACTTTCAGTCGACCATAGGAAAAAAGATCATCGAATCATGAACCAACAGAGGGGCGTACATCATTCATGATTTCTTAGAAGTGACACAAGCTTGAACATTTAGGGCTTTTCATTATCAGATAAACGTCAACATTTTAGAATTAATTTGAACATATTTCAGAACATAGTAGTTGAATACATGTAGGAATAAATTCTGCCATTTAAGAATAAATAATAATAATTTAGTCTGCTCACGCATTCGGAGATAAATAAAGAAAGGTCTGTGGCATGGATTAAGTGGCGAGAGCTATTCTCAGAAACCTTAGTGCTTAAAATAGCCTGATAGACAATAGTGTCTCTGATAAGTGTTGGATGTGCAATAAAACATACGAGCCGATGCAACATACTACTCCAGACTTCGAAATATTGGCAGGGGCAGAATATTTTCAGAGGCAGAATAATGTGGCAAAAATATACCACAAGGCGATAGCTACTAAATTCAGCATGCTGGATAATGACGTCCCTTATTATCGTTACAACCCTCAAAAGTTGCTCAAAAAAGATGATTTAAAAATGTATTGGGGGTGAAACGATAATGACGGATCGTACTGTCCATCATAATAAGCCTGGTATTCTTGCCACTGACAAGGGGCGAAAATCAGCTGGATTCATTGTTATCGTTGTCCCAAATAATCCACAAGACTAACGCAGAGTAAATAAGAAAGTACCAAGATTTAGCTATCACAAGCCCTTTACATGCTAGATTGAGTCTATGTCACTACAGTCGTCATATCAAAAAATACCAGCTGTTCTTCCTGCTCTAAGTTTGTATTTGGAAGCCACCAAAAATTGTTATGGGTCAAGTGTAGTAAATCATAATTTACACGCTTCACACTGCTTTAAAACAAAAACAAACAAAACAAGATGCCCTCCTTCTGGAGGGTTCCCCTCAGGGACAGCCTCCTAATCTGCCCAACTGGGTAATGTTAAAAAAAAAAGACTTATTTTTTTTTTTTAAACATTTTTTAAAACAGGAAATTTGTATTAAATTTTGATAGGGCCATGTGGAGAGGAGTGCAGCTTTGCATCGTGCCTTTATTTGTATAAGTGATAATTTATAATTCTTGCCGAATGTTTTATAACGACTGTTGATAAATTCTGGAGGTCGTTCGTGGATAATCCCAATTCTTTTAGTGTTTCGGCTTTTCTTTGGGATATTGCAATTCTTGCACCTATCAGGATACCTTTGACGCTCCATCCTTCAATAGCGTGATTTTCCTTGAAGTACCCACATCAAGGTTCGTAAATCTTCCTCTTTTCCTCGTCCACTTCAGTTGACTGGTTGATATTGGTTTCGAACCTTACTGTGGGATCTAGGATGACTCCTTCGTTTTCGATTCTTTTTATGATTATGATGTCTGCTCGTTTCGGGGACCCATCAGAAGATTTGCATGCAACCTCTTCGTAGACTTCCCAATCTCTGTGGTATCTTTTTATTAGTTAGGCTATGTCTGATCTTACTTTATGGTGACGGCTGTTGCGCATCAACTCAACTTATTATCAAACTTACTTATTCATCAAAGTGAAATTTATAGTTTATTTTTCTTATTAGATAATGATTTTCTTCATGTAATACAAGTTGATTTTTATATTTTTGTAAGTTGATATATATTGTTTAAAATACAGTTATTTCTTAACTTTTTGAACGTATTAATAAAGTAAATATATTTGGTATTAAATTTAAGTAAAAAATACCCTACCTTAATTCTTATTGGGTAAAATAAAAAAAGGGAAACAGTTCGGGGTCTGCTCGATCCCGCGACTTCTTTCGTTAGTAAGTGGGGCGAGACTGACTAAGGGTTAAAGATCTGATGACGATCTAACAATACCTCAATATGTATCACAAGGTAGCAATGGCTAAAATATTTTAGAAACACTATGTTTCGCATTTTGTATTACGTATCTTCAGGAAAATATAAATTTTGGTATAAAAAATAATTCAGCTGAGGGAGGTATACTTAATCCAGATCGGCTTCGTCGAGATTCTTCTATATGTACGGGGAACTGGGATAGGCAGCCGTCGTAAATAACCACATGGACTGCGGTGTATCCGCATATCTTCAAGGAGAGTTGGCAGAGCACTCTATATGAAGGCAGCATACTAGTCCCCAGTCAGATAACTAGGTATAAAATAGTGCTTATGATACGCCTGCCGATCACTCCAACCAATTATTTTTACAGCCCGGTAATGTTCTATAACTGCAGAAGTTGCCCTCACCACCGATCAGAACCCTACTAAAAACTCAAGCTGTTTTCCAGTTAGTAAAGCCTCCGACAGCAGTAATCCTTCTGCTTTCAAGATCGGGTGCCGCTGATGGATAGACATGTGAATTGGTTTACACCCCACTTTCCTCCTCCGCCATTGAGTAAATCTCGAGTTATTCCATTTGTTTCTGTTAAATTCAAATTAGTCACGTGAGCAGGTCCTTAGAAACACTTAAAACAATGTGACCCTTACCACTTGATTCATGAGTAACATATGCTTTTTGTATAGATTCTAGACTCAAAAAATAGAAAATTAAAATATAATACATACTGCCGACATCCCATCACATCCCGAAACTTCCCTTCTTACCTATGCAGATGATACTGCAATCTTGACGTCCAACTCAGGCCCAAATATGGCATCCACATCTTTACAAGAACACCTACCTCTACTAGAATCCTGGCTGACTCAATGGAGGATCAAAATCAACAGCAGCAAATCAAGCCATGTAACATTTACCCTCCGACGTTCCATTTGCCCTCCAGTTACACTCAATAGCGCACTAATTCCTCAAAAATCAAAAATTAGGTATCTAGGACTTGCATTAGACTAGCGACTAACTTTGAAACCTCACATCACATAAAAAGACAAGAATTGAATCTACGGTACAGACTTCTACTAAGACTGCTTGACAACAGATCTAAACTATACCTACATAACAAACGATTGATTTATACGACGGTACATAGATCAATATGGACATATGGACTTGAACTTTGGGGTTCCACTAAACCTTCAAATTCCTACAAAATCCAAACCCTTCAAACCAGAATACTCCGCAAAATTACATATTCCCCATTTTACCCATCTAACTCTAAATCTACATAACTCTTCATAACGACCTCAACATTCCTTTTGTCCATTCCCTCGCAAAATCCCGATATCAGAAATTTCACTCTCTCCTTCCCGCACATCCTAATCCTTTAGTTGAATCACTTTCATCTACCCATATTCCAGAAAACCCAAGACGACGTTTGAAGCGTTAGTGACCAAGTGATCTTGTGTAGTTAGTGCACAGTATATCTCCATATAGTACAATCCAATGTTCCCTCCAATATGGGTATTGTCAATGGACAACATCCCACCTCAAGTGAATAATCAAGCCAATAGTCATATCATTCATATCATTTGCTTGTAATATTTATATATGTTGTTGCAAATAAACTAATCAATATTTAAATATGTATATAATAGATACCTCTGCTTTTTGAGTTCTACATTTACTTAAGTTACCCCCCCCCATCCATTATAAAACCTAAAAATTAAAAAAAATATGCAAAATATGTTGATATTTAAGAAATTCAGAATATTAAAAACGTGCCACTTCACAAATGTTTTTTTTATTTCCGAGAACTACTCGACCTATTAAAAATTCGTTTGTTTAGGTTTCTTTCTCTAGTTCCTTGTTTATTTAGAAGTTTCATAAAATGTAATAAAACTTGAGGGCCAAAGAGGAACCTTGAACTTTAAGAGCTCTTTGAGCTCTAAAAGGGTTATATTCGTCGTCTCAAGGGCACCATATTATACCTCTCGAGAAGTGTTACGAATTTAGTCCTACGCAAAATTTTGATATTTCTAACCTTTCAGGAGTTATTTCACTTTTGGCCCGCTTATATGAGAAACGCTCTAATAACAAATACAAGTAGTATGAACATTAACCACTGGGACTGGCACTTTGCTTTTATAATTCACAAGTTTCGTACTCCAAGCTTATGGGAGCGTTTTTAAATTTTGTGGATAAAACCGAAAGAGAAATTTCTCCATTGATTTCCTGCTAAAATGTTTCTGGAGATTGAATTTAGACATGGTGAATTAAGGTAGCGTCTCATTTAAATTAAATTCCTGTCATTCGTCAGCTGGTTCACTGAAAATATAAACCTTAGGAGCATAGAAGAAGAAAATAAATGAACATAGCAAAATTGATATGCTTCGTGTTATTATATATATATATATATATATATATATATATATACGTATATATAAGTTATATGGTAATAACTGTTAATGTAGTTGGAAGCTGGCAAGTCAGCTCATCTCCTCCCACTCCTTCTTTCCCCACTCTGGGATATTGTTTACAGAGTGGAAATCAGTCTTGCTCCAGGCTCCGTTCCCGCTACATTGTAACTTAGTATAAGTACAGTTGTATTTAAAAGGAAAATAAATCTTTTTAAAAAGCGGAACGTATCCATCATCCACATAATTGGCGCAGCCGGTAGAATAATTTTATAAGGTGAATTTTGAATGAAATTGAAAGATTTTTTTTAACTCTTGAGTATAATTTCAAACAGATTATTAGCATTATACTTCTAGCAAATATATTATCTTTACTATTTTAATAAGTAATTTTTAAGATAGTTTCTCTCATTTTACCAAATTTTAAAACTTTTTTTTTTAAAGAAATTAATATTCTTTTTACTTTGTTTTTGAAGTAGCCTATTCTCTTTAACGAATTAGTGTACTTGTTTAGTATTTAAGTTTTTTTCTTATATTCTTGTCATATTATTTCATTTAAGTATTTCCGTTTTCTTACTGTACAATGGATTTACGGAAAGAATATTTGGATATGGTACCCGAGTTTCACGGAGAGCCAGAATTACTAGCTCGCATTTCGTCGGTGTCCCAAAAGTTGCTTACACAGCAATAGCTTTTATAACCATGAGCAACCTGATAACTTTCAAAATGAATATCTACTATCAACCCTCGCAAAAATTAATGGCCCCGCAACCGAGCTCATATATAATTCTCAAATATCTAATTTTAATGACCTCAAAATTGCAGTAACAAACGCTTATATGGACAGACGTGACTCTTACACGCTAGGAATAGAAATAGCCCGCTTACGACAGTACAATCACGAATTACCTTTGGGGTTTGATAAAGAATACAAAAACTTCTTACTTTACAGGTGTCATACATCTTGACCCACACTGAGGCAGTATCAAGTGCCATACTTGTTCTCTATTGCAAAAAATTCCCTTTAATAGTGCTCTTAAAAGGCCTACAAGAGCCTTTAGACAGTCTTATGCGCAATAAGAACCCAGATAATCTCAACGGTGCGATAGTTGAGCACCGCCTAAACCAGTGATGCTCCCCTTGTAGGCGGTGATTGATGAACCAATTCTTTTTGCCGTTGCCAAGGAAATAACTATTTGCTGACTTCCTGGATCAAAGACAGCTCGCGCCGAATGTAGCTAACCGTCTCTACCAATTATGGTGATTTCTGCTGTGCAAAGCAATGTAGCACATGATCCAGGGATGTGACATGACAACTTAAAACGCAAAATTTGAGATTTCTACTGACGAAAGAGTCTGATTAAAGCTCTTTCATTTGTGAATGACTGAAATTTGAATTTATCGCCGAGAGAGAAGATTCATAGAGGTATATCAATTTTTTCTATATTGTGTATTTAATACATAATTTTATTATTTCATTCAATACAGTCTATGCGATGCTGTATAACCATTATTGTGACACATCACAATAAATTGTAACAAAAATTGTTCTTGTAAAGCTGCCACAGACAATGTTTTTGCATGTGTGATTCAGTTTACATTCTCTTAGTGACTAGAAAGGATAGCGGTTAAATATTCTAAACAAATATTTAAATAATTTTCAGTTTACAATTTATTAGCTCAATTTATGGACATAGTCCTAATTTATTGACATATTTCTTAGTTCGTTGAACTCCACAACTTTAAAGGCCAAGATTGAAGTCCTTAGTGATTATATAAGCAGGTGCTGCCAAGCCGGCACACTTGTTTTTTTACAGTACAATTTAAGTTATATATCGTTTACTTCTTTCCAGTATATGGGATATCTTTTTGTCACAGTTGCAGTTGAAGATATCCAGTGGCTTAAAAGGATGCTTGGTATTTGTATATCTATTGTACAACATCTCTGCGGGCCTAATGTTTTTGTGTAAGTATATTATGAAAAGAACAAAATTCTTATAATATTATCTAGGTCTTTATGAAATATAATAATGTAGATAATATCATCTGATGTGTTTTATTAAGTGTACAATTTTCCTTGGTTATTTTTATAATCAACTTTGCTAGGAAGATAATTGTAGTGAGTGGTCTTACTACTAGTGCTGCATGTTTTGTTATTTTCATTTGGAAACATTCTTTTTGGTTACCATTCAAATGGTAAATTTATTATTGAATTAATTTTTTCTTTCCACAAACCTGGTAGAGGGTGGCTACCATCCTCGTTTCCACTCGACGGCACTACCATACCCATCTCGAGAACAATCACGTACTTAGGTTTCCACCTAAACAGACACTTACGTTTCTCGACCCACCTACAAAGAAAACTTAAAAGTACTAGGATGAAATATGCCTCCCTTCGACACCTCCTACTGACCCCGAACCTGAGCCTCAGACTCAAATTATTAATATACAGGGGAGTACTACAACCTGCTCTACTCTACGGCGCCCCCCCCCTCCTAAGATACTTGACAAAATCTTCATTAAAGAGCCTCCAATCCTTCCAAAATGGAGTCATCAGAAAAATTGTCAGGCACTCCTCCCTCGCACACAGCACACACGAACAGATAAGGGAGACCGTGGAACTGGAAAAAAATAGAACAGACGATCAAAAAGCGCCAAGTAAAATTCTTCGACTCATTCCAGTAACTCCCCAACCCTCTCTTCTCAAAATCGCCCCTCCCCTCCTCCCTTAAAACTGGCAAGGAAATCGAGGAAACAGAGTGCTACTCATTGACGTCACTACCCTACCCTAGTCTCAACAAATAACAAACCTTGTAAATACAATAATGTAAATATGTATATATGTAAATAAACTAGTCTAGTCTCTGCCTGAATACCGGCAGTCTTTTCTTTCGTCTTCTCACCTCCTACTATCTCTATCACATTTCAGCTACCCTAAAGAAGTTTACAAAAAATAAAAATTGTACAATACATAAATAATCCCAACTCCTCCTAAAAATATTATCACTGATACAGCAAAAGGGGCCTTTCGGCTCAACCTTGGTGTCTACAAACACCAGCCTTTTGTTTTATTTTTCCTTGTTTCGTTTTGTGAGATTTTTGCTGTGACTCAGAAAAAAGAAAAAAAAACGCAGCTTGTTTAACTTAATTGACTAACATTAACTAATGACTTCAATTGACTAACATTAACTAGTGACTATACAGAACAGTATATTTACATAAACTATGACCTATTAAAAATGTCTACTTGTATCTGTAGGGTTGTTTATACAATTTAACAAAAAATAGAAAAAGATAATAAAAGATCTAACTGGAACACGAAATAAAAAAAATGGAAACAAGTATGACAAACGTCTAGCAAAGCGAAAAGAAAAAATACTAGCTAAGATTTACTGCTGATTCGCAGCCGGTAGTAAATCATCGTCCGGATGAAACAAAGGTGCCATTGCTGCGACTGGACGAATGAATTCCTTGCCTGACGGCGTTTTAACAGCCCGGATGATACCGTCTTCGCCAGGATAGACATGGATGACTCTGCCGACGGGCCATTGTCCAACCATGGAGCGTTGCGGCTGGGGGCCTTCTGAGATCGCAAGAAGGAACTGAACAGACTTCACGCCTGCTACCCAAATACCACCAAAATGTGGTGCATATTTCGGGTTGATGCCTTTCGGGCCTGCGCAGGCCTCGAACTTATCCACCTTCTGATGAAGAAAGGAGTAGACGTCCTTTAAATATCTGGAAGCTCCAACAAAATTCGTCCCTCTATTATTCGACTTATGGATGTGCAGTCCACAGTGATAATGTCGCTGATGCATATTGGTGATGATTAGCCATTAAGGATGATATTTCCTGGGAAGGAGTATTGGATGTTTAGCAGCTGCTAATATAGGTGCGGACTGCAGCCTGCCGCCCACTCTGATAATGCCCATCTCGTCGATGTACGGTGAAAGCTGGCTGTAATCTGTAATGTTAGAGGTAGATTTTGTTAGTCTTGCGCACCTTAACTTCGGCTTTGTGTTTTCTTCAAAGGTGTTAAGAACTGGCAGTTGGTTGCCTCATGATGTATTGGCCTTTTGCTTAATGTATTGTTGTTATGGTAGAGTGTTCTTCACACTGTTTGTCTTCAGGATATTGTCGATCATCGGGTTTAGGTTTTACGAATTCCAAAGAGGCCTTTATATTATCCTCGATTGTGGATCGTGCCTCGGTGAAGAATGCGACGCCTTCAGGCATGTGGATGTTGTTTAGCTTCCCAATGACATCAAGTCCAAATACTGTTGGAAGAAGATAGAGTTGATCAATTCCAGAATGAAAGGTTGCACTGTTTATCAACATGGGGTACAGATCCATGCCTATGAGAATGTCAACATCTCCGGGAATGTGGAAACTTTGATCGGCAAGGTTATAATGAAATAGATGTTGGACTCTATCTTGAGGGAGAGTAAAATTAGGCAATGGTGGAGCTATTGTGTCAACAATAATGGCTTCTGTAAATAGTTTTGTTGAAATGTCCTTTGTATTCAGTTGGCACAAAGTAGTTCCTTTGGGCGTTGATAGTTGAGCACCGCCTAAACCAGTGATGCTCCCCTTGTAGGCGGTGATTGATGAACCAATTCTTTTTGCCGTTGCCAAGGAAATAAATGTTTGCTGACTTCCTGAATCTAAGACAGCTCGCGCAGAATGTAGCTGACCGTTTCTACCAATTTTGGTGATTTCTGCTATGCCAAGCAGATGATCCAGGGATGTGGGGAGCTGGGATGGATCCGAAACCAGAGAAAGTTCTGTTCTGACAAGTTTCAGATTCTATTCGGTCGGGTTCTTTCTGGGACGTGGAACCTGTGTCTTCATGAAGTAGGCTATGATGTTTCATATTGCAGAAACGGCAGGTCCACTTTGACGGGCAGTCTCTTACCAAGTGTCCTGAACGTAGACAATTTCCACAACATCTCAGAGACTTGACAAATGTGATTCTATCATCAGGTGGTGTAATGCTAAACTGGTAGCGTCCTGGCAATGAATGATTGGCCTGACAGTAAGGGCAGTTTTGTAGCTTATTTGACTTGGAATGAAGTTGTATCTTCTTATCTCCAGATGTCTGCCTTTGTGGATGAGGAAGGTTTGCAGACTGGTTGCTGACGTTTGCAGAGGTGTGGAAGGAGACATCATTATATTTTGGAAATCGACGATTTGGAAATAAAATACCCTAAGATTTCTTTGGTGCTTCAATGTTGGAAGTGAAGGATGCTGAACTTTAATCTCTTGACATGGTTATGACAGTCTTGCGTTGGCTAACGAACGTGATGACCTCGTCGATTCTCAGAATCTAAACAGGCTTTTCCAGCCGAAGCAATGCCAAGGATGTTTCGCCTTAACATGCGAAATTTGCGCTCAAGAGATGCTATATCAGACATAATGAATGGTGAAGATCAAGCCGAGCTAGGGTTGGAAGTAAGAGAAGACAACATAGAGAGAGAAAGTGAGAGAAATACGCAAAGAGCTATAGGACGACCTATCATCAATGTGGTGTACTAAGGCTCCGATGAAAGAAGAGAAGTCCATGTGATTAGCAATGCTTAAAAGTGATGAATGGGTTCAAAAGGCAAAGATAAGGAACAGGATCAGAACAGTGGAGTGAGTAGGACAACAGGAGAGAGTAGAGCCTACCATTAGTGGCAGCAATAATTGCTTCTTTCTCACACCCCTTTTAACTACATAAGTGAGTAAACGAAGGAGCATCCAGGGGGAGACCAGGATGGAGGGAGAAAGAGGGAGAGCACCAGATCGAGAACATCATCACAATTTCATCAGCATCCCTTGAAGTAATCATTAATCTACTAACATACTAACACATATATGCCCTGCAATAGTCCATCCCCCATATAATGTAATTATCCATTATAATACTAATAGTAATAACCGTCTTATACATCAACATGGTCCTCCGGTATTAAATCATATACAACTTCCATGAACCAGCACCTCACTTAAAATATTGCAAGCCGTTAGCGGGTACGGCCGAAGGGCTTGTGAATACTCCGTCCTTGTGTGCCGTCCATTACTGTGCTATCTCAAGATATATATTGGCGAATACTCCGTACATGAAAAATTATTATAATTATATATATTTATATATATATATATATATATATATATATATATATATAAGCCAAGAGCCCCTCACCCGCTCTTAGCTGTGATAGCCATCCATTACTCTGCTATCTCCATGATATATTTTAAAGAATTTTGTCTCTTTTATTTTCTAATTTTTTTAGGTTCATATATTTATTGAAGAAACATACAATGAAGACAATTTACAAATATTTGCATATTACAAATTGACACTTATTTTCAGGTTTTTAAATTTACATTTTTTAATGAGCTGCCGTATTCGACAGAAAAAATAATATACATCAAATGGATACATAGATACGTACATTTATGAAATATCTAAATACATTTACAAAAATCGAAATAAGCACTTAAGATATGCATTAAAAACCTATAGAAGACACCTTGATTTTTCACCTCGTTTGCTAGAGGTGACTTGTTCCTTTATTCAGTTTTTATTTATAATTCTTCTCAAACGTTTCATATTGCAGAGACTAATCTCCTCATTTCGGGGTTTCTTAGAGTGGTATACAATTCTATTTTTTAATACTACTGGTTTTCTATACATGGATTATATGAACTCGTTTGATTAAAAACATCAATCTAAGCTAATAAAGTGTTATAATCTATCACACATCTTGTTTTAGTTTTTGTTATTCTCTTGGTTTACATGTTAATAACTACAGACCCTATTTTTTTTAGACAGCTAGGACTCTAGTTTCTTCTTAAAGCTGCTTTACTTCTTCACAATATTTTCTGCTTAGCCTCAACAACTTCATATGGAAAATGTTTTAGGAAGACCTAACAGCTAGGTCGCTTTCTCCTGAAATACTTTCTTAAGCAGGTTTTTTTTTTTAATAATTATCTCGTTCTCGTTTACTATTACAAGATTCATAACCACATTTATAGAGATCCTTCCTATTTTTTTCCCGGTATATTCATCTACGACATAAAAATCTATGCATTTTCTATACTCATGGAATTTTAGCAGATTAGGTTGCCCATGAGTTTCTACTTTTTCCCCAGATTTATAGATCTTCATTGGTATACCTATGCATTGCCAGACTTTCAGTCGACCATAGGAAAAAAGATCATCGAATCATGAACCAACAGAGGGGCGTACATCATTCATGATTTCTTAGAAGTGACACAAGCTTGAACATTTAGGGCTTTTCATGATCAGATAAACGTCAACATTTTAGAATTAATTTGAACATATTTCAGAACATAGTAGTTGAATACATGTAGGAATAAATTCTGCCATTTAAGAATAAATAATAATAATTTAGTCTGCTCACGCATTCGGAGATAAATAAAGAAAGGGCTGTGGCATGGATTAAGTGGCTAGAGCTATTCTCAGAAACCTTAGTGCTTAAAATAGCTGCCCAAGACCAAGTTATTACTACTCGATCTTATAAGTTACACGTCCTGAAAGACAATAGTGTCTCTGATAAGTGTTGGATGTTCAATAAAACATACGAGCCGATGCATCATACTACTCCAGACTTCGAAATATTGGCAGGGGCAGAATATTTTCAGAGGCAGAATAATGTGGCAAAAATATACCACAAGGCGATAGCTACTAAATTCAGCATGCTGGATAATGACGTCCCTTATTATCGTTACAACCCTCAAAAGAAAGAAATTTTTGTAAATTTTTAAATTCCAATTTAAAAAAAAAATACAACAAAATAATACATATAGCATTTGGTTAAAACCCCCACCATAATTAAATCCAGTAACGTGAGAGTTAAAAGATAATACTAATAATAAATTTAATGTAAACATTTATCTATAAGTTTTCTTAATATCTGTCGTGCGTTGCACTATATATATACAATTATGCCTAGGAATATGGAAAAATCTGAACTTTCAATTCAAACCCCGTCATTCAATTCACCCGATGGGACCAGTTCTTGGTGTAAAACAGCTTTTATAAACCGTTCGGCATTATTATTTGTATGATTTACTTATTAATTTAACCCTTAGTCAGTCACGCGGGGTCTGATGGACCTCAGGCGCCAAACAACCCCATACCAATCGTTCATGTGTGAACTTGCACACCCCCCACTTCTGCTAGCTTCCTGTCTCCGTAGCCTCTCTTATGGCCAGGTGCAATTGTCTCCCTTTCGTGATCACATTACTGGATAAACTAGTTTTGGGCTCTAAGGAACACCACGCGACTGATTACGTAGCATGCCTAAAAAAACTATTAGTCAACTCTTTGTGGCTTCCAGACGAAGATGAATGAGCTAAAATTACACAGTTACAGCTGGAAGATATTTTTGAAGAGGCAGGAGAAATTTTGGTAGGAGACACTGACTCAGAAACTGAGGACATTGTTCAGGTGCGTGAGGATGACTCGAATACTGAGGAGAGCGCTGGTTCTGAAGACGAAGCAGGAACTTCCTTTACTCCTGATACAGAACTACTTGTGAAAGGTAAAAATGGGTGAACACCGTCAGTCAACGAAGGCAAGCGTTCAGTAAAAAAAAAAAAAGTGCTGCGAGATGTGCAGTAGAGAAAAGGACCGTAAAGCAAATGCCAGCTGTTCTTCCTGCTCAAAATTTGTATGTGGAAGCCACCAAAAATTGTTATGGGTCAAGTGTAGTAAATCATAATTTACACGCTTCACACTGCTTTAAATAAATTTACTTATTCATCAAAGTGAAATTTATAGCTTATTTTTCTTATTAGATATTGATTTTCTTCATGTAATACAAGTTGATTTTTTATATTTTTGTAAGTTGATATATATTGTTTAAAATACAGTTATTTCTTAACTTTTTGAACGTATTAATAAAGTAAATATATTTGGTATTAAATTTATGTAAAAAATACCCTACCTTAATTCTTATTGGGTAAAATAAAAAAAGGGAAACAGTTTGTGGTCTGCTCGATCCCGCGACTTCTTTCGTTAGTAAGTGGGGCGAGACTGACTAAGCGTTAACGGTCTGATGACGATCAAACAATACCTCAATATGTACCACAAGGTGGCAATGGCTAAAATATTTTAGAAACACTATGTTTCGCATTTTGTATTACGTATCTTCAGGAAAATATAAATTTTGGTATAAAAAATAATTCAGCTGAGGGAGGTATACTTAATCCAGATCGGCTTCGTCGAGATTCTTCTATATGTACGGGGAACTGGGATAGACAGCCGTCGTAGTATAACCTCATTGACTGCGGTGAATCCGCATATCTTCAAGAAGAGTTGGCAGAGCACTCTATATGAAGGCAGCATACTAGTCCCCAGTCAGATAACTAGGTATAAAATAAGTGCTTATGATACGCCTGCCGATCACTCCATACTCAATTATTTTTACAGCCCCGGTAATGGTTCTATAACTGCAGGAAGTTGCCCTCAACCACCGATCAGAACTCCTACCATAAAAACTCAAGCTGTTTTTCCAAGTAGTAAAGCCTCCGACAGCATTAATCCTTCTGCTTTCAAGATCGGGTGCCGCTGATGGATAGACATGTGAAATGGTTTACACCCCACTTTCCTCCCTCCGCCATTGAGTAAATCTCGAGTTATTCCATTTGAATTTCTGTTAAATTTCAAATTAGTCACGCTAGCAGGTCCTTAGAGACCACTTAAAACAATGTGACCCTTACCACTTGATTTCTGAGAAACATATGCTTTTTGTATAGATTCTAGACGTCAAAAAAATAGAAAATTAAAATATAAATACATAACTTGCCGACATCCCATCACATCCCGAAACTTCCCTTCTTACCTAAGGGCAGATGATACTGCAATCTTGACCGTCCCTATCAGGCCCAAATATGGCCATCACGCATATTTACAAGAACAACCTACCTCTACTAGAATCCTGGCTGACTCAGAAGCGGATCAAAATCAACTGCAGCAAATCATGCCATGTAACATTTACCCCTCCGACGTTCCATTTGCCCTCCACTTACACTCAATAGCGCACTAATTCCTCAAAAAACAAAAATTAGGTATCTAGGACTTGCA
This sequence comes from Riptortus pedestris, assembly GCA_019009955.1. Taxonomy (NCBI): domain Eukaryota; kingdom Metazoa; phylum Arthropoda; class Insecta; order Hemiptera; family Alydidae; genus Riptortus; species Riptortus pedestris. The sequence continues at coordinate 19,934,416 of CM032233.1, forward strand.
TTAGACTAGCGACTGACATTGAAACCTCACATCACATAAAAAGACAAGAATTGAATCTATGGTACAGACTTCTACTAAGACTGTTTGACAACAGATCTAAACTATCCCTACATAACAAACATATGGACTTGAACTTTGGGGTTCCACTAAACCTTCAAATTCTTACAAAATCCAAACCCTTCAAACCAGAATACTCCGCAAAATTACAGATTCCCCATTTTACCCATCTAACTCTAAATCTACATAACTCACCATAACGACCTCCACATTCCTTTTGTCCATTCCCTCGCAAAATCCCAATATCCAGATAAATCACATCTCTCCTTCCGCACATCCTAATCCTTTAGGTGAATCACTTTCATCTACCCATATTCCAGAAAACCCCAGACGACGTTTGAAGCGTTAGTGACCAAGTGATCATCTTGTGTAGTTAGTGCACAGTATAACTCTATATAGTACAATCCAATGTTCCCTCCAATATGGGTATTGTCAATGGACAACATCCCACCTCAAGTGGATAATCAAGTCAATAGTTATATCATTCATATCATTTGCTTGTAATATTTATATATGTTGTTGCAAATAAACGAATCAATATTTAAATATATATATAATAGAAACCTCCGCTTTTTAAGTTCTACATTTACTTAAGTTACCCCCCCCCCATCCATTAAAAACCTAAAAATTAAAAAAATATGCAAAATATGTAGATATTTAAGAAATTCAGAATATTAAAAACGTGCCACTTCACAAATGGTTTTGTTTAGGTCCCGGAGAGCTACTCAACCTATTAAAAATTCCGTTTGTTTAGGTTTCTTTTTCTCTAGTTCCTTGTTTATTTAGAAGTTTCATCCCCCCACCCCCCCCCCCCCCCACCCCCCCCCCCCCCCACCCCCCCCCCCCCCCACCCCCCCCCCCCCCCACCCCCCCCCCCCCCCACCCCCCCCCCCCCCCACCCCCCCCCCCCCCCACCCCCCCCCCCCCCCACCCCCCCCCCCCCCCACCCCCCCCCCCCCCCACCCCCCCCCCCCCCCACCCCCCCCCCCCCCCACCCCCCCCCCCCCCCACCCCCCCCCCCCCCCACCCCCCCCCCCCCCCACCCCCCCCCCCCCCCACCCCCCCCCCCCCCCACCCCCCCCCCCCCCCACCCCCCCCCCCCCCCACCCCCCCCCCCCCCCACCCCCCCCCCCCCCCACCCCCCCCCCCCCCCACCCCCCCCCCCCCCCACCCCCCCCCCCCCCCACCCCCCCCCCCCCCCACCCCCCCCCCCCCCCACCCCCCCCCCCCCCCACCCCCCCCCCCCCCCACCCCCCCCCCCCCCCACCCCCCCCCCCCCCCACCCCCCCCCCCCCAAATATATATTTTTATATATATATATATATATATATATATAAATACATATATATATGTTTAGTGTTTGTTGTTTTTTGGAGTTTGGTCAGTGTTGGTGAAAAACACTTAGGTCATTCCAATATTTCGAGATAAACCTAATGATAACAGATGTACCAACAGTCTTAGTACAATAGCTTTTAAGTATCTTTTAGTCATGTCCTAAAAGAAAAGAAAATAAATATTCTCGAAATATTGGAGTGAACTAAGATTTTTTTCACCAACCACTGACCAAAACTTCAAAAAAACCACAACACCATATACTCGTATATATATATATATATATATATATAAATATATTATATATAATAATATATATACATTTAAATATTATATATATATATATAATATATAAATATCTACATATATAGAATATATATATATATACATATATATATATATATATAATAAATATCTGTTCCTTATTTCTATACTTATGAGAAAGGCAAGTCTTAATTGCATGTATACCTAGTGTTGCTATATGACTATTGAAACGAAAAAGAGAAAATTACTAGTTAGACCTCACAAATAATTTCTCGATGAACACCTTTCAGGAATATGCAGTACGTCCTTTATATCCCCACAATCAGTGAGTACATAACTAAAGGTACTCAACAATTTTTCAATCTATACTAAAATAACAAATTTCAGCACATTGTTAATATAGAAGATTATACTTTAAGCAACTTAAATAGTGTAAGATGCTTTAGCTTAAAACCAACTGACTTTTTTGTTTTAAGTTTCTTCTTTAGTGTTGTCCCTTGTGATATTTTTCATAATTTAGAATACTTATAAAACTACTGCTTTGGAAAGTTATGTCACACCAATTGTATATTAGTATTTGTCAATATCTTTGGACAATGAAGATTTAAATATGTTGAGTGTTATCTATTTGTTTAAACATCCGCCATTTTATCCTATTCGGAGAAACACATTACAGCTGAGCCTCATTAGTAATTTCTTTTTAAAACAAAAAAAGTTTAATTCATTAATGTTCTCTATAAGACCCTGGGGGTTGTCTACAGATTGCAATCCTATTCTTGCCAGGGTGGGAAAAAGGATTTTTTTAAGGATTTTTTTTCTATTTAATGGGTTCGTCACTAAAGAAATTCCTATTGCCCTGTTCAGAGTCGAACTCAAGACTCTTCGTGTACCTAGTGAGATTAAGACCAAGGATTTAACTCACTTCGCTTACCTGAGCCACTAAAACCAAAAAAAAAATGGGTGTGGGCGTTTATATCATTTCATGACAGGTATTATTGGACAACATATGCGCAAAATATGTTATATATTGCAGTTACATTGGTAAAAATAATAAGAAATAATTTAATCATTAAGGTAGTCTCGGTTTATTGGCTTCTATAAACCGAGGTGGTAGTATGTATGGAATCTTCAATTGAGATAAACACATTTGATCAAGTAGCCCCTATCTTATGAGCCCTCATGAGCTCTTCATCTTTACCACTTCAACAGATATTTTGTTGGATAAACATTAATTATATATACTTCAAAATAATTAAAACACTCCTTTGAAGTTCATAATTTTAGTTATACCTCAAACTCCATTGTCAAATTTGGCATTTTGAAACATCATTCTGATTAAAGGACTTTCTTAGAGAAAGTCGTGTAAATTTCACGAGCAATACTCTTAAATACTCTGCTCGAATTAAAAAATATTCTTTGTTTAAACGTGAATTAATAAACCTCATCTCTGAAGGATGTTTTTAAAAACAGGATGAATACTATTAAATAAAACTACTGAATAATGTTGTTAAAAATCGGTCAACAAATAATTTGAGATCAAGTACATTGTCTCTAAGGTGGGGCAAGTTTCTTATCATTTGTAAAGGTTGTCACCCTTTAATAAATTTCCATATCAATCAATTAAAAAATGTATGTTATATATTTAGAGTCGTATTAAGATTATTAGCTATATTTATTGAATATAATTATTTTATTTGATGGATTTTATAATATATATTCATAGAATTTGACCTAAGTTTATAACGAATGTGTTATATAACTAGATGTTATTTAATAATAAGTAAAGAAATAAATTGACGTAGTAAAAATGTACATAGAAAAAAATGTTATGATGTACCTATACAGTTATTTTATAATATTTAATAGAAATAGATATGTTTAATTTAATTTCACTCATTTCATTGCTTGCCACTCACTCTTTTCTCCCTTAGCTTTTCACTCATTGCTATTCACTTATTCTAACCCACATATCGCTATTCAAAAATATCTTTGCTATGCCCTTATTGCAATCCAAAAACTCCTCTTCCAACTCCTACTCACGCTTAGCTATGCTCTTATTGCACCCCAAATATACCTACTCACCCTTAGCTCTGCACTTATTGCAATCAAAAAATACCTACTCACCCTTAGCTATGCCCTTATTGCAATCCAAAAATACCTACTCACCCTTAGCTCTGCACTTATTGCAATCCAAAAATACCTACTCACCCTTAGCTCTGCCCTTATTGCAATCCAAAAATACCTACTCACCCTTAGCTATGCCCTTATTGCAATCCAAAAATACCTACTCACCCTTAGCTCTGCCCTTATTGCAATCCAAAAATACCTACTCACCCTTAGCTCTGCCCTTATTGCAATCCATAAATACCTACTCACCCTTAGCTCTGCCCTTAGTGCAATCCATAAATACCTACTCACCCTTAGCTCTGCCCTTAGTGCAATCCATCAATACCTACTCACCCTTAGCTATGCCCTTATTGCAATCCAAAAATACCTACTCACGCTTAGCTATGCCCTTATTGCAATCCAAAAATACCTACTCAACGTATTCACAAATATCATTTCATTGCATGTCACTCTCCTATCCTCAAAACCGACTCTCTCTAAGCTTTCTGCTTATTATTATTCACTTATTCCAATGCACATATCGCTATTCAAAAATATATTTCAATTTATTGCTACTCACTCACTGCAATCCACATATACTTACTCAACCTTAGCTATGCACTTGTTGCAATTCACTTATAGCCATTCACAAAAATCTGTTTTACTTTATTGCCAATCATACATTGTAATCCTGAAAAACCTACTCACTCTTATGCACTAATTGCAATCCACAACCACCTACGCAACCTTAGCTGTTTACTTACTCCAATTCATATATCTCTACTCGCAAATAATTTAATTTATTGCTAACACCCTTTGCAATTCACAAATACATACACACCCATGGCTATCCAAAAATAGGGATTCACTTGTTGTAATCCACTTACCGCCATTAAGAAATATCTTTAAATTTAATGTCACTCACGCACTGCAATCCAGACATGCCTCCTCATCCTTAGCTATGTACTCATTGCAATGCACATATAAATTTTAATTTTTTTCCATTTTACAATGCCACATCGCTTGTTGCTATAAATCTAGCTTCATTGAAATAATATATTACAAGTAATATAAATATTTCCAGTGACGGCGCACACTGGAGCGAGTGATAGGGTAAGCCGGACATTCATTAATATCTCCGTTTCTACTGGTCCTAGAATATTGATTCTTGTGTCATTTTAAAGCACATCGAATACTCTATTGAACTACCCCATTAGCAATTTGTTAAGCAACTTTGCCAGATGTGATACAACGGTAGGATGAATTTTAAATGTGTACATACAGATTATGTATCGATTACTAAGTAGAGAATTGTGATTTGTAGACACATAATATCAACATATGTGTTATAAATTTTTATTTTTTAATAAATTTAAGTTCACAAAAGCAATACTAAAATTGTAAACAAAATATATCTAGAATAAAAATTAAAAAAAAAAAAAAATCGATGTATTTAATTTAATAATGAGAATTTGTAAGCTGGAAGAATATCTAACATTTCTAAAATTTCAAATGTTTTTTATTTTTCAATTAGAAGTTCTTTTACTTCCGAAGATATTGTTTCTAAGCGATCGCTATCGTTGTTAAGTGTTGGCCTTAAATGTGATATTAAAGGGTCTGAATTAATTAACAAATTATTCAGGATATCTCTGTTGGTAGCCGTCCTTGAAAATTTTCTTGAAAAAGATTCTTTGTATGCGCGGAAGTATTTATGGTTAGCCTCCTGAGCATCTTCTGAGAGCATACCAATTGGTACAATAGCGTGTTTGACTATTTCCGGGCCATGTATTAACAGTTTGTGAACTGTTACTGGCATGTAATACCAT